>JACEEZ010015277.1:242500-292500 GCA_016584305.1 Chionoecetes opilio
GAGTTTGCCACTCAGTGGTAAAGGTTCGCATTTTATCCTTGCCGTATAAGTCAACCCCTAGTTATGGAGAGATTATTTCAGGCTCAAAGAGTCAACTTGTACGCCGCCATTTACGGTATGTATGTATGTATGTATGTATGTATGTATGTATGTATGCATGTACGTACGTACATATGTACGTACTTACGTACGCACGTACACACACACGTATGTATGTATGTATGTATGTATGTACAGGAAAACCTCGTTTATCCGGCACCCTCGGGGGGGAGCGCATGCCGGATAACTCATTTTGCCGTTGTTTTGAGTTACTCTTATGGAATCGACCAAAATCCCAATATACATATATATATATATATATATATATATATATATATATATATATATATATATATATATATATATATACACACACAAACCTCGATTTCCCGGACCTCGATTTCCCGGATATCGAATTTGCCGGACAAAATCCGTGGTCCAGGGATATGTCAGTCTCGGGCATTTTTTTTTTTTTTTTTTAAATACGTTGAAATGCCTGGTCCTGTTCGTAAATTGACCAAGTTGTCCGGCGGTCCGAGCGTCTCCTGTCACCCCTGGTCAGTGTGCACGCCTCCCGCCAGGTGGTAGCATGCTCAGCGGTCGTATTGTTTACATTTGGGCACACAACATTCACGGTTCACCTGCACAGCCTCCGTCAGTCACCTGACTCCCACTGCCCTGGTGCAAGAACATTTCTGAGACTATTTATTGAACACTTTCTGCTGCCTCCCGCCAGGTGGCAGCATGCTCAGCGGTCGTATTGTTTACATTTGGGCACACGACACTCACGGTTCACTTGCACAGCCTCCGTTAGTCCCCTGACCCCCACTGCCCCTGGTGCAGGAACGTCTCTTGAGACTATTGAACACTTTCTGCTGCCTCCCGCCAGGTGGCTGCATGCTCAGCGGACGTAAAAGTCCGCGGCGGGGTAGTTGATATTGTCGGTTGCCAGACAGTAAATACTAGAGTAGGATAAACGTCCGGGGGTGGATAATGGCATCGGACTATATATATATATATATATATATTTTTTTTTTTTTTACTTGCGATTCCTGGACTTTTGCGGTTCCCGGACCAGTGCTCCCCCCCTATTAGTCCGGGAAATCGAGGTTTGTGTGTACAGGGAGGTCCCGTTATACGAGCATTCGGTATACGAGAATCCGATGATACGAGATGTGTAAATTAGGGTCTATTTTCAATATACGAGATCGAAAATCCAATGATACGACATTCAAACTGGGGTGAGTAAAATTATCAAGTTCAAAATGCGCGCCCTACCACTCCCGGGCTGGACAAAGGGGGATTTGGTTGACCCCAGTGAGGTCACCCCTAGCAAGCCTTGACCTGAAGGGAAATTAAGCATATGGCGTGGCCTGGCATTTAGGGGTAATTAATTAGCAGGTGTGTGGCCCCAACCCTGGGACCACAGTCAGGTCACCCCTAGCAAGGCGTGACCTGAAGGGTAATTAAGCATATGGCACGGCCTGACCTTTAGGGCTAATTAGCAGGTGTGCGGCCCCAACCTTGGGACCGCTGCACTACCTTCTCTTGTATCACGCGGCGTCCCCTACATTACAACATCTTTTTTGCTTGTTATGCATGTTTTATGTTTAATTAATGTGCAGTTATGTTATTTTGTGTGCTATTTTCTCTCTCAGAATGCTTTTTCTACAGAGTAGGTAGTACAGTGTGGATAATATAGACGCTGTGTGTTTGTTGTGTTTGCTATAGTTTATTTTAGCTTGAAAAACATGTCTTTTTTTTTCTTTCTTTTTTTAATTGATGGGTTCCTGGAACCAAACCTATATTTTACCATTAGTTATGTGTTTCGTTATACGAGATTTCGCTTTACGAGTATGCCAGGTGGAATCTAACTGCTCGTATCTTCGGGACCTCCCTGTACACCGTAAATGCGTTAACAAAGGCCACATGCACTTGACAAATCAATATCTCCATTTAACATTATTTTTTCCAATTTCAGTAATTTCTTCGACCAGATGGTCCTCTTAACCCATACAGTGTTGACCTAAGTGACAGAAACACCTTATGTCAGGTTAGGCTTTTGGATTTTTTTTTTAATTTTCTCCAAAAAATAACAAAAATATAACATAAGCAACGATGTGTGTGCGGGGTACGAGCGCCTTCTCCAAGTCTCCATAGGTAGGCATCGTTTCCAGCCAGCTGATCCTCCCTCGTGTATGTGTATGTCATAGCGAAAAAACAAAATTATACTTTATTATAATTATATTGTAATCTACGGCATTTTGATATATGCATCTTGTAACTTATTCTTAGAATATCATATTTTGGTGCGCATATTTACGAATGAGATGATATGGTCTTGAAGAAAATAGGAAGACTATTTTCTGATCTGGCAACAAGGCAGGCAGGGACCACTGTGGTCTGTGGATGACAGAAAGTCTACTCACATACTACGTCAGTTCCGACGACTAGTTCTTATTTCCGATATATTTCAAGCATTTGTTACATGCTTTTATAGTTAGTACTCTGTGTTTTTATAGACATATATGCTGAGAATGTTTATCTAACTCTTTTATACCGGTAATATATTATGGAATTCAACAAGCTGGTACATAATGCCTGTACTCTTATATAAGTACAGGGAGGTCCCGAAGATACGAGCAGTTAGGTTCCACCTGGCATACTCGTAAAGCGAAATCTCGTATAACGAAACACATAACTAATGGTAAAATATAGGTTTGGTTCCAGGATCCCATCAATTAAAAAAAAGAAGAAGAAAAATAAGATGTTTTTCCAGCTAAAATAAACTATAGCAAACACAACAAACACACAGCGTCTATATTACCCACACTGTACTACCTATTCTGTAGAAAAGCATTCTGAAAGAGAAAATAGCACACAAAATAACATAACTGCACATTAATTAAACATAAAACATGCATAACAAGCAAAAAAGACGTTGTAATGTAGGGGACGCCGCGTGATACAAGAGAAGGTAGTGTAGCGGTTCCAAGGTTGGGGCCGCACACATGCTAATTACCCCTAAAGGTCAGGCCACGCCATATGCTTAATTACCCTTCAGGTCACGCCTTGCTAGGGGTGACCTGACTGCGGTCCCAAGGTTGGGGCCGCACACCTGCTAATTACCCCTAAATGTCAGGCCGCGCCATATGCTTAATTACCCTTCAGGTTACGGCTTGCTAGGGGGGACCTCACTGGGGTCAACCAAATCCCCCTTTGTTCAGCCTGGGAGTGGTAGGGCGCGCATTTTGAACTTGATAATTTTACTCACCCCAGTTTGAATGTCGTATCATTGGATTTTCGATCTCGTATATTGAAAATAGACCCTAATTTACACATCTCGTATCATCGGATTCTCGTATACCGAATGCTCGTATAACGGGACCTCCCTATACAAAACATAATTGTATTGCATTGTATTGCATTGCATCTATATATGAAACATGTTTCACCAGGAAAAACAGCGTATCATTGCCTAAACGTGTGTAAATGAGCTAGTGGAAAAGTTTATGTTGGCAGCCTTGACGGCTCCTCGCACCTCACTTCCTTGACTCACACTAATAAACGTGCCAGCCTTTGCTACGTAGCTTCCGATGATTTTGATAAACTCTCGATCAATTTAGATTACTTTTTCTTTTGCTAAATATACCCTACACTCTAGTAATCACAATATATAAAACAGCAACACGTGCTCCCATCATTACTGTACCTCATACTGCAGACATCTGCCGGGCAAGGGACTCTAAAGGCCCTCTCTCTGGAAAATTTATTATCTTTCCTCCCCCATTTTCTGTATAGGAGTTTTCCCTCTCTCAGATGATTCACCTGGTTTGGGCTCGGATGTTATATAAATGCAGAGAGTGTTGTGATCAGCGAGAGGTTACGGTGAACTTAGGCAGACCCGGCAGAGGGGCTCAAATGATCGTTGTCACTCTCCCCTCCTTCTCACTGCCTGAATCCTTGATATAGTCATGGTCATCATTATCATTAGACAGATCGCTGTCTCCCAATTATGTGACATTTTCATCATTCAGAATGTGAAAAAACTGCTATTCATAAATCAGCTGGAAAGGAGCGTAGCTGTGTGCCTGCCTGGGGATGGGTCCCGCGCCAACAGCCTAACACAGTACCAAGCCTGCAGGGCTGCCAACATAACAATGGTACCGCACTCCCGCGCAAATAAATGAAAGCATTATATAGATTTTATAGCTGGAATAGTGTTGAATGTTATTATACTGTATGTTATCATGAAATAAATAAAAAAGAGATACAAGAACATAAGCATTTCAGCTGATATACGTAAAAGTTTACTAAACTTCTCGTTGTCATGTTTTTTCTATGCAAAATAGACAGTTCAAAGTCAAAATAAAAATCAGAGCTGTAATATTAAAGCATTGCCATAATATAAGGACAATTCATTGTTTTCTAGACGATAAAGTACCACAAAGTACAACAAAATAGGCTCCGTATATATACGTACTAAACACTTCTCCTAGGGGTACGTATATATACGTACTAAACACTTTACGGGTTAAGCCAGACCAGGCCTCTGATGAGATTTTTTTTTATAAACGTATATTTTCTATTACATGTTGAAAATTGTGAAACAAACCTCATACAAGTGCTTCTAGCCTATAACAACATTCTGCCGGAGTTATAGCACAAAATACTCTACAGTACTCTCCCAAGTTTCACGCTATGCGAGTTTCGCATCCGCGAGTTTCGCGCTGAGTCCTAAATTCTTACCCTCCGACTTTCGCGCATTATCTCCCCGAGTTTCGCGCTGCTTCATACAAGTTTTTTTTCGTTTTTTTCTTTCTTTTTGTGTGTGTGTCTGCGCCTACAGCACCGTTAGACAGTGACCTCCTGGGGTTGGATGGTAGGCCCTGGAGCTTCCCTCGAGGGCTGTGATGGTTGGCCCTCACCCGTGGTGGCGCAGGCAGGATTTTTATAGTGACGCTTGTAATTAGAGGTTCATGTCGCCCCCCTGTGGCCTCCGATGCACTCGCAATCATAGGTAGAGTTAATGGGAAGCATGTGGGTGTTCTTAGGCCACTCGACGGTGCACAGAAAGATTTTATACCTTACGTAATATCAAGATCAAGATCAAGTATCGCTAAAGAGGTAAATAGTCGTATGTACAGATGAAAGAATGGTGTTAGCAAGAAGTGTGTGATGTGTAAAACAGGAGTGGATGAAACTGTGGAGTACTTGATGCTGGAATGTGAACGGTATGAGTATGCTTGAACAAAGATGTTGGAAGTAGCGGTAGGAAAAGTCGGAGTGGAAGAATGGCGAGAGATGAGAGACAGGAGTGTGGATAGGCAGATGGAGTACCTGCTGGGGCTGTGTGCTGAGTGGAGGAGTGACAGTTGTGTGGCTGAAAGTGTAAAAGAACTATTGGAGAATTCTTGGAGAGCACGTATGAGAGAAAATGAGAGGCAGGAGGCCCCTCAGTGAGGGGGGACCCTGTATGAATGTGATGCAGAGAGAGGAAGGAGGGGAAAATGGAACACCTAGTTTTGCTTCCCCCTTTTGCTTCTCTCCCAACAGAATACTACGTGTGTGGGAGAACGCCGGTCCAAAGGCTTCACCGACAGCATCAGCTGGGTGACTCCCAACTCAAGCTCAAGCTCACTGAATACGTATGTGGGAGAATGCCGGACTAAAGGCTTCACCGACAGCATCCGAGCTCAAGCTCAAGCTCCTCTCCTCCCTCCTCCTCTCCTCTCCTCTACGTAGTGTTGGCCGAAGCCACCACCCTGGGAGGCGGGTCACAAACCCTTGGCTAACACCCGGTACCCATTCACTGCTGGGTGGACAGGGGCTTGGGGCATTTTCAGGATATTTTAGGGGGTGAAAAAGTGAGTCTTATAAGCTGTAAAATACGGTAGGTACACCTCGCACCGGACTAAATAAGCATTTTTACAGGGTTTTCAATACCAGAGTTTCGCGATCCGCGAGTTTCGCGCTATGCCTTGGGAAGAAAGCAAGCGCGAAACTCGGGAGGGTACTGTAATTCATAGGGAAATTTTAAAGGTCCCCTCACATCCCCCGCAGAGCCATTCTTTAGATTATTGACTGTGATGAAAATTATTTTTAAAAAGCAATGAAAAACATATAATCTGATGATTTTGATGAATCATGATGCAAACTGGCATTTTCTTGGATTGGCTCTGAGAATATGTGAGGGCTTTGTGTGGCAGAGTCAGTGCCCGTCAAACCATTTAGAGTGGAGGATATGAACTTTTGCTCTTTAACCTTCCAGCCTTTTTCAAGATTTTCTCTTTTCACAAACTTTTTTTCTCTTGACGGCTATATGCCTATGAAAAGTAGAAGACAGAGAGCTAATCTGCAGAATTTATGAACAGATAGCAAAGATATTACAGGAAAAGAAAAAGAAAAATGAGCCCACTACATATGCTCTTGAGTGTATAATACCTACTTGTAGGGGGATCAAGTGCATATCAAAGCTTAAAATGCATAGGAATGATGTTTAGAAATATGCTTGACTTCCTATTTGATGTAATTTGGCATATTTGCACAAGTAACCATAACTCAGAAAAGTTATAGGAAAAATGAAATAAAAAAAAAAAAAAGCCATTTCACAGAACTCCTTTTTTTTCCATTTTGTGTTTTCTCCAACAATATTCAGACAAATTCATTGATTTTGCTCTCAACTGAAAGTAGAATGAAATTAAGTTATTTTCATGGCAACTGCATTTTAATAAATAGTACCATACATTCTCAAATTATAACAAAACTTTTTAGGCTATAAAAATTTTAAAATTTTTACAGAAGAAAACAATAATAAAATATCTTCATTTATTCGTGGGTATTTCATGAGCTATACATATACAGGGCGACCTCGCTTTAAATGCCCTGCTTAGTGATATTTTGCATTTACGATGTGTCTCTTTTAATACATATTTTTCAATTAATGATCATCTGGTTTCGCAGTTATGATCGGTGGAGTGGGGATCACAACTCAGGTGTCAGCTGTTTCTACAGCAGCGCCGTGAACCAACACGCCAATTGTAAAGCTTCATTACAGCCTCATTATTCTCCTCTTGAATCCTTCATGTCTTCATCAGCTTGCCTAAGTCTAACGTTACTCCGCCTTCTAAAATTTAACCACAATTTCAAAAAGAAAACTTAGAAAACTCATTACAGCACAACTTAATATCTTTTTTCTAATATAAAAAATACGTTAAATACAATGACACCCATTAAAAAGTAAAAAATAGATAATAGTATGATAAAAAGTAATAAATAGGAGAACCAACAGTGGGTCAGGATGTGCTATGTGATTTGTTTACATTGTCTCCCAGTCTTTCCCGTGCTCACGCTAAACTCACAGCTTGTGATTGGGGAGGCGGTAGCAGAGTGGTTAGCGTCACCGGGTGGCGTTCTCGAAGACCCAAGTTCGATTCCAAGTGAGACCCATAAATCCACTTAAAATATTTTTGCACCGTCAAGTGGCTTAAGAACACCCACATGCCCTGTCCATCAACTCTACGTTCAGTTGCGAGTGCATCGGAGGACACACGGGAGCGGCATGAGCCTCTAATCACAGGCGTCACTATAAAAATCCTGCCTGCGTCACCACGGGCGAGGGTCAACCATCACAGCCCTTAAGTGAGCCTCCAGGGCCTGCCATCCCACCCCTGGAGGTCACTGCCTACAGGTGCTATAGGCCAAGATGTAAAAAAAAAAAAAAAAAAAAAAAAAAACGTCCATGGGCCAGAAACTGAAAAAGTCCCCCCTTCTTTATACTTGCCATCATATTTTTCAGTTACTTTGATGTCTAAGTATCAAGAAAAACATTGTTAGTCAAGCGATTTCTGGTTGCTAGTACCCGTAAATAGATATTAAAATGGCTGCTGGCGGATGGAGGGAAAACTAAATACGTCATTTTTCAACCAGCAAGGCTAAAAACAAGTTACTTGTGTATTCCAACTGTGTTGGGGGTGACAAATTGATTGGAATTGTTATTTTGTGGCTTCAAGGTCTTTTAATGTATCAAAAACCTAAAACTGGAGCCAAAATAGGTTAAATCAATGAACAGTTTAAAAAAACTTTTGGCAGCACTACAATAACTATGGATCATACATAAATGTCCTCTTTGTCATTCCTCTCCATTCCTGAAATAGCTCTATACACTACCCTCCCGAGTTTCACGCTATGCGAGTTTCGCGATCCTCGAGTTTCGCGCTGAGTCCTAAATTCTTACCATCCCAGACTTTCGCGCATTATATCCCCGAGTTTCGCGGTTTTTTTTTTTTTTTTTTTTTTTTTTTGGTGTGTGTGTGTGTGTGTGCCTACAGCGCCGTTAGGCAGTGACCTCCAGGAGTGGGATGGTAGGCCCTGAAGATTAACTTGAGGGCTGTGATGGTTGGCCCTCGCCCGTGGTGGCGCAGACAGAATTTCTATAGTGACGCCTGTGATTAGAGGCTCATGCCGCCCCCTGTATCCTCCGATGCACTCACAATCGAAGGTAGAGCTAATGGGCAGCGTGTGGGTGTTCTTAGGCCACTCAACAGTGCTGAGAAAGATTTTAAGTGGATTTTACAGCCCTCATCAAGGATCGTACTCGGATCACCGAGAAAGCCACTCGGAGACTTCTTCTTCTTGTGACCTTTTCTGCTTAGTATCACTTTGTAGGTCGTCTGTCAAGCTCGTGATTGAGCTTGACATATATCTTGATGCTAACCACTCTGCTACCGCCTCCCATAAGAGACGTACGGGACACGTCTTCCTTCCTTCCTGCTTAGTATAGTATTATAATAGGCTTAGTATAGCTGTATGTAGTTTTGCTTTGTTTTTTTCCATTTGTTTGTGTTTTTCTCTACAGGAGCAGCCGGTGTCGCATAAGATAGGTAACACCTCGAAATAAGTAGCACCTTACCTTACTATTTACCACAAAATACTCCTTTATAAGTGATTAACCATTACGTGTGTGGTCCTGTGGCTTCTGGAGGTACTGGAGGAGACGAGAGAAGAGAGGAAGGCATTGTGACAAGTGTTATTGCCGTATAACACTGTCACACAACCATCAGCTGACAAGATATGTGTCAAGCTCACTCACTCAGACCAAAACAGCATCCGCTGGGTGACTCCCAACTCGAGCTCAATCTCAAGCTCCTCTCCTCCCTCCTCTTCTCTACGTAGTGTTGGCCGAGGCCACCACCCCGGGAGGCGGGTCACAAACCCTAGGCTAACACCCAGTACCCATTCACTGCTGGATGGACAGGGGCTTGGGGCATTTTCAGGATATTTTTTGGGGGAAAAAGTGAGTCTTATAAGCTGTAAAATACGGTAGGTACACAGCCCTCAAGTTAACCTCCAGGGCCTACCATCCCACCCCTGGAGGTCACTGCATAACGGCGCTGTAGGCGCACACACACACCAAAAAAAAAAAACGGACCAAATAAGCATTTTTACAGGGTTTATAATACCCAAGTTTCGCGATCCGCGAGTTTCGCGCTATGCCTCCGGAAGAAAGCAAGCGCGAAACTCGGGAGGGTAGTGTACATTGCTATCAAGTCTCCTATTTTTCTTCTTTCTTCCAATGATGGCAACCCCAATTTTTTCTGTCTCTCCTCATAAGTCAGGTCGGACAGGCTGGGAATAATCTTAGTGGCTGCTCTCTGTATTCTTTATATCTTTTTAACATCCTTCCTCTTGTGGGGAGACCAAACTGCAGTGGCATACTCCAGGGACATATCATGGCCACAATAAATTTCTTCATCATGTCCTCGTCCATATAGACAAAGACCGTTTTGATGCTTGTTAGAACCTTATATGTAGCACCAACAATTATATTATTGTGTTTCTCTGGTGATAAGTCACCCTAATTATTACTCCAAGATCCTTTTCTTCACTTGCTTTATGATTAACTATCTTCCCATTTGTAATTCTATCTTATCCTCTTTGTACTCTTAATAAATATGATATGACAGAAAAAATAAGATTTGAGAACAGTTGAGAAATGCAAATAGGAACCAAAACTGTTCTGTAACATAAATATCTACTATCATTCCTGTTTTGAGGTTCAGTTCCTGTAAATTATGATAACTTTTGTAAAAAATATGATATAGGTTAATTCAATTTTTGTAAAAAAAAAAAATTATAACAAATCTCAACGGATTTTTTGTTTGGAAGAGGTATTTAGAATGTTTTATGTGAATGAGCTACGTGGATTTCAGGCCACCTCACACATTTAGGAGAAGGCCTTATGTATGGAAAAAAAAAGTCCAGAAAAAAGCCAAAACAATTGTAATACTTGCCAACATTTGTTTGTCTTGGGTGTGAATTATTCTGCCATCTAAACTAACAAAGCATCAGGAGTTCAACCCTTCTTAAATCCCTTTCTCTTAATCTCCATTCTGACTTACTCTGCATGCGATATCACCCTTATTCTTGTATTCAAATTTCAACCAATAAGGTGGTGAACGATACAAATAATGGTGTTGCAATACATTGGAAGGTGGTTAAGACACCATACTCTTCTTATTTACTATATGTATGGATAGTGATGGTAATGAGGAAGAACTATATTTCCGGCCTGAATTATATAAAGTATAAGAAGATATAAAAGGTAAAGATGGGGGCAAAACACAAAGGTGACAGCCCTTATAACTCCCCACCATCTTTGCCAACACTCACCATGGCAGAGGAGAGAGGAGCAGCACTTTGCACACCCCTGGCCGGGACATCCCTCACCAATGGCCGCAGCTGAAGGAAGACAAACATGCATCACTTCAGTGCAGAGCCTGTAAATGTCTACATGTATCTATGTTGTAAGAAGACAGTTGTGTTTTAGTATCTGTGGAAAATAGAGTGTAATGTAGATATAGGTCTAGGGAAAACCTTCTGTATGCCTCAATCAAGTGCTGCACATAACATATGTCTGTACACTGCAGGTAATAGGACTAGAACTAAAACATGAACCATTAATATCAATACTAAATGTTGCATGGCTAATGATTTGTGTATTACTTTACTACGAGATTTAACTATTTTGTCATCCTTTCATGAGTCCCAAGAGATAGGAAGTTAAGGCAGCACTAACAAGAGTGCTGCCTCCCCTTAACAAGATAACAACATAGAATGGCCTTGTGTACACACAAATTTTTGACTCGTTGCAGCGATGGATTTTCATTTATTTTATCTTTTTTGGTATAATGTTACGTGATTAAGGAGTGTCTAGGTAATAGTTTTGGCAGGTAACATGTGAGAACAGACATGACAATTGGAATTATATGATAAAACCACTCTGTAGGAAAATGGATGATTGAAAATTATTTTGCACAACACACAAGTAATCACACATGACATGAGACACAGAAAGACAAGGGCCTTAGCTAGCTGCTGAGTGGGTGAATGTGTCTGGAGGATGAGTAAGTCAGATGACTGAGAGTCTAAGTAGCAGGGGCGGATTGGTCATAGGGCACACCGGGCTATGTCCCGGTGGGCTGGAGGGTCTGAGTGCTGGCATTATAGGCATACCGTAAATGGCGGCGTACAAGTCGACTCTTTGAGCATGAAAAAATCTCTCCATAACTAGGGGTCGACTTATACGGCTAGGATAAAATGCGAACCTTTACCACCGAGTGGCAAACAAGTGGATCAGCACTACTAACAATCGCTGTACACCACTTACCGTAACTCCAGCAGTTTACCAAAAATATTTCCAACTAAAACTTGTGTTCGGTGAACTTACTTAACATATCATATCTAACACACAGATTAATATATAAATAATAAAATAATAATAAAAATTCAGTTTATATCAACACAAAACCATAGGCTGTTTCAAACAGCTGATACACAGATTGTAAACACTGACCGGAACGCCACTGAACCCAAGCGGCAACTGGAGAAGACATTTTGCGGCAGTTCCACCCACTGTTGTCAGGTTGGCGTGTGGATAACGTGTGGGTATTGAATAGATGCCGCCAAGAGCATGAAGCCTCCGGTGGTTTAGTAAACCTTGTTGGCCTGTTCAGTGTATAAGGGTCATTAAGCTGAGTGTCGGCAGTGTAACGGACCCATAGTTTCACAGTTGGCCATGTTGGGTTGGTGGCGCCACGGGCTGTATTTTTTCACATACATGTATGCAAGTGGCGGAGGGCACAGTGGAGTGTAGTCCAGTCATACTACCGTGTTTTACTATAATATACAGTATGTAGCGGTACTATCAGGGGACTATGGTGTTTTTCAAGTGAAAACAAGAGGCGGACCTATAGTAAAGATTCATATCTTCATATAAGTGGTGTGGTGTTGTGTGTTTTTGCGACAGGTTACCGTATACCGTACCGTAGCCTATCCACATTTAAACTTAGGCCTACCAGTAGCCTACCGTATTTTTGGGGCCAACTTATGCGGCAAGTATAGGCCTAACCTGTAATCTTCAGCTAATAATCTTGAGGTCGACTTGAACGCCTGGTCGACTTGTACGCCGAAATTTACGGTATATGTTTAGCCCTATATCTTTACTTCCTGCACGTACTTTTTATACTGACATCTCCTTATTAATTATTACTGTATTTAAAGGTAGATGATTCATGACTGCCAAGTATAATGACGTGATGTGACATCCCCTTGCCACGTCACCAGCCACAGCCACCAGATGGCACCACCTCACAGACACTGCCACACCCTGACGCCAGCGCGGGCACCCCCTAGCCATGCCCGGTCTCCGCCTCCTGGGTACTGCAGCGAGCGACAGACGGTTGTGTGTGGTGGGTGGGTGTCTGAACAATCTGTGTGGGTGGACTGTGCACTGTGATTTTCAGAGACTTGATTTAGACATTTATCTTTCAATAACGTCATCCTGTCAATTGATTTATTGAATAATACTTATAATACAACCTGTGGTTTTAATTAGCCTCCGCTCGGGCTCCACGTCTTCCACCACTTGCCAAGAGTAGGTATATGTTATCTCATACGTCTTTGGATTTTAGTGACACCAAGAGGGGTAACAATTCTGGTAACATACGGTGTGATGGAAATAGTCCACTGAAATAAATCAAACCCAGGTTAAGTGCACTGAACATTTTGATACAAGACGATAAATTGTGGAACGAGACACTGAGCGAAGTTGTGAGAGAAAACGAGGAGTGAACTGGTACTTTTAACCCAGCTGAGGAAGAAAGGTCGCTTTGTTTACATTACCGATATAAACATTGACCATAACCGGGACCATACCAAACCTTCAACCCTCACCCTCTACTCCACATCGGCCTATCTACTTCTCGTCGTCCACATATATAATCCACACATGATTTGACCACCACACTTAATTAAAATACTGGTCTATCGCAATTAAAGAGATCAAAAGCGTGAATAACACGAAGCTTCCTGTTCCTGAAGACACACTATAAGTGACATTTATTCCCTTCGTCACATGGATAGAAGGTGCTCCCTATCCCTTCTCGACACTACGAGGTGATCCTGTCTAATGATTAATTAATGAAGCAAGACGTGAATACAGTCCCAGGTGGAACACCGTGGAGGAAGGACGTAGGCTTGGTGTGACTTCTTTACGCCCACACCCACGCTCAGCAACCACTACACTTGAAGTCTCAAGGTCGTTACAGAATAGAGAAATAAAACAAATAGAGAAATAAGCCGTATAACTGGTGTCAATGAAAAGACAGTGAGTGTGTTGGTGAAGAAATGGCGCGGTGAGGGATGCCAGGATATCCCTCACCACAAATATGGGGGTGGACCAACCAAAAAAGTTTCTAACAATACTTTACATATTATCAAAAGACAGTAAACTGAGGATTTATATACAACTGTCTTTTGATAATATGTAAAGTATTGTTAGAAACTTTTTTGGCTGGTCCACCCCCATGTTTGTGGTGAGGGATATCCTGGCATCCCTCACCGCGCCATTTCTTCACCAACACACTCACTGTCTTTTCGTTGACACCAGTTATACGGCTTATTTCTCGATTTGTTTCATCATTCTTATGCAACTCTATTACTCGAACTATGTCATCATGGCTTGTATATTTCCCTGGCATCGCGCATTAGCACAGTAGAATACAAAGTGTAAAACGAACACAACCGTTTTATAAGCCAAAACAATGAGCGGTCGGTGAGATAATCCTCCTTCTAACAATATTTTGTCAAACACTGGACCCTTTAAATAATTCAAATCTATCCGTGCAGATGAGTGCAGGGCTACCCTAAGTTGCCATGTAGTCATTTTCTCCCGGGCCCCTTTACAGACTCTGAAAAAGGGAGTTTACCAGTTTTTTAAATATGACGCTCACGTCACCGAAAGTTCTAAAGTCGAGTGGCGCTAACTGTATACAGTCAAACCTCGATATAACAGACTAAAGGGGGGGAGGAGTGGTCAGTTAAAGCCGATTGTCCGTTATAGCGAGGGTATTTTCCCAAGGGTGGAAAAATATAGGTAAAACACAGGAAAATTTGTGAAATAAATTAGAAATAATCACAAACACTAGCAGACCGTGTAGCTATGTTGGGAGGTAAACAGTGACTGGCGCTAAATGCTGGATTTGGTATGCTCCTGCACGCTGTGTAATAAATGAGAATTAATCACAAACACAACCAGACCGTGTAGCTATGTTGGAAGGTAAACAGTGACTGGTGCTACATAGCAAGCTCGCCCACGACTGCACAGGAGTGGTATTAGGAGAGGTAGTAAGTCTCCAGGCTCGCTCATTACTGCTTGGTATGCTATGAAATACCATTATTCTAGGTGAATGTAGACATATAATCGCATTTTAATGGATATTATTCATACATATGAGTAAATAGATAAAAATACAAGCAAGGCACTCATCCACGCCTGGCAGCGCAGCGCGGCCATGGCAGCAGCAGTGTTATCGTCAAGACATAATTATAAGACACAAGTTACCCATGTACACATGATGACATGATCCTTTCCTATCCTTACTTGCATCAACATTGAATTTCACAGCATATTCTCTGAGTTTGTCCTTAGCCTTGCGAATATCACCGACTGTTTGTTTCTTTACACCATACTCAACACACACCCGGGCGACAGAAACACCAGACTCCACCTTCTTAATGAGTTCTAATTTCTCTGCAATACTTAGATTCACACGCTTCCTTTTGTCACTTCCCTTCTGTTTCGATGCCATAATGACTTCACTGCACTGAACAAGTCTAAATAAGAATTTAAAACAACGGAAAACAGTCGAAAACAGCTTAAACTGAGCTTGTAAACAAGTGCTCCGACTGTCATATATGTACCATGCGCTCCGACTGGCGGACACTTGTGTAAAGGCGCCGTCACATTAGCTCCTTTTCCGTCGATCTCAAACGACGAGTCTGACGAGTTCCGACGAACCAACCATGAACGCATCCATGCACATTTTTAGCTAGTTATGCTTGTCAACGATTGACAATATACATAAGTAAGTGTATAGCAGCAATAGCCTGCCTGGGTGTCGGAGCCATGTTTGTTTACATTCGACGTGCAAATAGTGCAGACGAATTTACTTAGTTCTATTTACCTAGTTGTAACATACAGGAAAAGAGCTATGCTCGTACTGTCCCGTCTCCAAATCTACTATTATCCAGCTTGCCTTTGAAGTCCTGAATACTTCTTGCATTGATCACTTTTGCATCAAGGTTGTTCCAGGCTTCTATGCTTCTATACGGCTATACCAGGCTTTTATGCTTCTGTATTTTTTTTTGTCCCTCTTGCATGTTGTCCTTTTCAATTTCTTCTCATGACCTCTTGCACTTCTATCGTCCCACACAAACAGATCTACTCTATCAATTTTTTCCAGACCCATTGATGGTACACTGCTATAAAATCTCCCCTTTCTCTTCTTTTCTCAAGAGTTGGGAGTTTTAGTCTTGTAAGTCTTTCCTCATATGGTAAATCTCTCAGGCTTGGAGCCATTTTTGTGGCTGCTCTTTGTTTTCTCTCAATCTTTCTTATATCCTTCTTTTTATGTGGTGACTAAATCACTGCCGCATATTCCAATCTTGGTTGCTCTTTGTATTCTCTCAATCTTCCTTATACAGGGAGGTCCCGAAGATACGAGCAGTTAGGTTCCACCTGGCATACTCGTAAAGCGAAATCTCGTATAACGAAACACATAACTAATGGTAAAATATAGGTTTGGTTCCAGGACCCCATCAATTATAAAAAATAAAAAAATTATAAAAAAAAAAAAAAAAAAAAAAAAAGACATGTTTTTCAAACTAAAATAAACTATAGCAAGCACAACAAACACACAGCGTCTATATTACCCACACTGTACTACCTATTCTGCAGAAAAAGTATTCTGAAAGAGAAAATAGCACACAAAATAACATAACTGCACATTAATTAAACATAAAACATGCATAACAAGCAAAAAAGACGTTGTAATGTATGGGACGCCACGTTATACAAGAGAAGGTAGTGTAGGGGTCCCAAGGTTGGGGCCGCACACCTGCTAATTACCCCTAAATATCAGGCCGCGCCATATGCTTAATTACCCTTCAGGTCACGGCTTGCTAGGGGTGACCTCACTGGGGTCAACCAAATCCCCCTTTGTCCAGCCTGGGAGTGGTAGGGCGTGCATTTTGAACTTGATAATTTTACTCACCCCAGTTTGAATGTCATATCATTGGATTTTCGATCTCGTATATTGAAAATAGACCCTAATTTACACATCTCGTATCATCGGATTCTCGTATATCGAATGCTCGTATAACGGGACCTCCCTGTATCCTTCTTTTTATGTGGTGGCCAAATCACTGCCGCATATTCCAACCTTGGTCGAATCAAAGATGTTATCAATTTCTTAATCATCTCTTAATCCAAATGCCATTCTTATATTCCTCAGCAACTGATATGTATCTCCAGTGATCTTGTTTATATGCTTCTCAGGTGACAAATTATCCGTAATCCACACTCCCAGATCTTTTTCGACCTTTGTTTTGATTACCCATTTATTTCCCATCGAATACTTTCCTCTCTGTCTCTTTTTGCTACTGCCCATTTCCATCACTTTACACTTTTTAGCATTAAACTCCATTTCCCATAGTTGACTCCATCTGAAAATCTTATCTAGATCCTTTTGTAAATCCTCACAGTCCTCTTTACTTTCTACTTTTCTTAGTAATTTAGCATCATCAGCGAATAAACTCATATAACTGTTCACTCCCTCTGTCATATCATTTATAGACTAAGAACATCACTGGGGCCAATACTGATCCTTGAGGAACTCCACTTATCACACTGCACCATTCTGACTTCTGATCTTTTATTACTGTTCTCATCTCTCTGTTGCTCAAAATGTCTTCCATCCACTTCAGCAAACCACCCTTCAATCCTCCTACATGTTCTAGCTTCCAGAGCAGTCTCTTATGAGGTACCTTGTCAAATGCCTTCTTTAGGTCCAAGTATATGCAATCGACCCACCCCTCTCTTTCCTGTGTCACATCGATCACTCTCGAGTAAAAGCTTAATAAATTCCTTGTACATGACATTCCTCCTCTAAATCCAAACTGGCCACCTGCGAGTGTGTTTGTCTCTTCCAAATATTTCAACCATCTGTCCTTCACATTTTTTCACACATTTTTGCCACTACACTTGTTAATGATACTGGCCTGTAATTTAATGGTTCTTCTTTGTCTCCTCCTTTGTGAATTGGCACAATATTTGCTCTTTTCCAATCAAGCGGGACTCTGCTCTCCTTGAGTGAACTCTCAATTACACTATGTAACTTTCCTGCTAGTTGATTACTGCACTCTTTCACTATCCAATTCGACACTCCATCTGGACCCGGGGCTTTTCTCACATCTTGACTTTCCATTAGCATTTTTACTTCTATTACGTCTACTTTTATGTCTTCCATTATATTTTTTGTTTTAAATTCACTTTCTCTTGTAAATACAGTCTGTAAGCACTTATTCATTACCTCAGCCTGTTGTAATGCATCTTCGTACACTATGCCTTCTACCTTCAGCTTATCTATTCCTTCCTTGTTTTTCATTTTTCCATTTATATATCTATAGAAAAGTTTCGGTTCGTTCTTACATTTTTCTAATATATTTCTCTCATAGTTACTTTCTTCTTCTCTTCGGATTCTTACATATTCATTTCTAGTTGTTTTGTACTTCTCCCAAAGGTTAATACCTCCTTTTTTCCTCCAACTATTCCATGTTTTTTCTCTTTCTAGTCTTGCTAATTCACATTTTCTGTTAAACCATTCATTCTTTTTCTTTTCTCTCATAACTATCCTTGGAACAGAACTATTTATTCCTTCTGTGTAAATTCAGATGAACTCATCCCCTTTTTTCTGGGTACTCATTGTTGCATGGAAATTACTCCAGTCTGTCTCTCTGAAAAATGTTCTTAATCCGTCAAAGTCTGCTTTTCCATAATTGTATCTTCCTATCTTCTGTTCTTCTCTTCTCCCCTCTTTTTTGCTATCATTTACGTCAAATTCAATAAGTACATGGTCACTCTTTCCAAGTGGGCACTGATAATTTACTTTACTAATTACTTCCAGTTCTTTCGTCAATAGTAGATCTAGTCTTGGTGTGTGTGTGACGCTGTGCAGTCTCCCAGGGTAGAAGCTTCAGCTAACACTAGAGAGGAGGAGGAGAAGGAGAGGAGAGGAGAGGAGAGGAGAGGAGAGGAGAGGAGAGGAGAGGAGAGGAGAGGAGAGGAGAGGAGAGGAGAGGAGAGGACCTACGAAGCGAAACTTAAGAGAAAGAGGTCACAAGAAGAAGTCAAGAAATTGTAATACAGTACGTACTAATATTCAATATCTTAACCCACATACACACCTTCTACAACTAAATCACTAGTAACACAGGCTCCTACCTTATATATCTTAATATCTGACACATTAAAACTCCTTAAAACCCAAGCATTCCAAAATAAAACGAAAAAAATTATGTCGAGTTGACGATTCCAGCAGCGATTAAGTGGTCTGATATGCCATTCTTACCCGCAAATTTGTCTCGTGAATGGAGTCCGTTAAATCCGAAGTCCGTTAAATTGAGGTTAGTTATATCGAAGTTTGACTGTATATATATATATATATATATATATATATATATATATTATATATATATATATATATATATATATATATATATATATATATATATATATATATACACAAACCTCGATTTCCCGGATATCGGATTTGCCGGACAGAATCCGAGGTCCGGGGATATGTCAAGAGTTCCGGACAATTTTTTTTTTTTTGTTTTTTTTTTGTTGTTGAAATGCCTGGTCCTGTTGGTAAATTGCCAAAGTTGTCCGGCAGTCCGATCGTCTCCTGTCACCCCTGGTCAGTGTCCGCGCCTCCCGCCAGGTGGCAGCATGCTCAGCGGTCGTATTGTTTACATTTGGGCACACGACACTCACTGTTCACCTGCACTGCCTCAGTTAGTCCCCTGACTCCCATTGCCCCTGGTGCAGGAACGTCTCTTGAGACTATTGAACACTTTCTGCTGCCTCCCGCCAGGTGGCAGCATGCTCAGCGGACGTAAAAGTCCACGGCGGGGTAGCTGATATTGGCGGTTGCCGGACAGTAAATACTAGAGTAGGATAAACGTCCGGGGGTGGGTAATGTGGGTTTTTTTTTTTTTTATTCTTACTGTCTTCTTTATAGGGACTGGCAACTAAGCGGGCTTTGTGTTACCCATTTTTGTTGTGCCCTTGGCCAGTTCCTTGTGATTAAAAAAAAAAAAAAAAAAAAAAAAAAAAAAAAAAGCATCGGACCGTTGCGATTCCCGGACTTTTGCGGTTCCCGGACAGGTGCTCCCCCCTATTAGTCCGGGAAAACGAGGTTTGTGTGTATATATACAGGGAGGTCCCGAAGATACGAGCAGTTAGGTTCCACCTGGCATACTCGTAAAGCGAAATCTCGTATAACGAAATACATAACTCATGGTAAAATATAGGTTTGGTTCCAGGACCCCATTAATAAAAAAAAAAAAGAGAAAAAAAAAGATGTTTTTCAAGCTAAAATAAACTATAGCAAACACAACAAACACACAGCGTCTATATTACCCACACTGTACTACCTATTCTGTAGAAAAAGCATTCTGAAAGAGAAAATAGCACACAAAATAACATAACTGCACATTAATTAAACATAAAACATGCATAACAAGCAAAAAAGACGTTGTACTGTAGGCGACGCCGCGTGATACAAGAGAAGGTAGTGTAGGGGTCCCAAGGTTGGGCAGCACACCTGCTAATTACCCCTAAAGGTCAGGCTGAGCCATATGCTTAATTACCCTTCAGGTCAAGCCTTGCTAGGGGTGACCTGACTGCGGTCCCAAGGTTGGGGCCGCACATCTGCTAATTACCCCTAAATGTCATGCAGCGCCATATGCTTAATTACCCTTCAGGTCAGGGCTTGCCAGGGGTGACCTCACTGGGGTCAACCAAATCCCCCTTTGTCCAGCCAGGGAGCGGTAGGGCGTACATTTTGAAATTGATAATTTTACTCACCCCAGTTTGAATGTCGTATCATTGGATTTTCGATCTCGTATATTGAAAATAGACCCTAATTTACACATCTTGTATCATCGGATTCTCGTATACCGAATGCTTGTATAACGGGACCTCCCTGTGTATATGTGTATATATATATATAATATATATATATATATATATATATATATATATATATATATATATATATATATATATATATATATATATATATATATATATATATATATATATATACCGTATTTGCCGGCGCATAAGACGCACTTTTTTCCCTTAAAAAGGAATGCAAAGTTCACCCTGCGTCTAATGCGGCCATATTAGCGAATGAGAGGTCGGGCAGAGAATGCAGAACAGCCGGTGGTGTATTACTAAAGGGGTCTGGAGTGATCTGTGTTGAGCAGTAGTTCACTGAGCAAAAATGTGTAAGTGTGTTATCAACAGTAATGCATAATACTAAGAAAATGTTGGAGTTTAAGAGAAAATAAGAGCTGGGGCAACAAGATAGCGATTGTTGCTGCCAAGATGGCCGTGTCAGATGTAAACATCATCCACCCCCCTCTGCTGCTCACCATTGTAAAACGTCTGATAAAACGTCTCGGCGACGCCCTCCGCGCACCCACCATGGGTCATTACCGCTCAGACTCCTCCCCGATCCCATGGAAAAGACAAACATCCCACATATTAGATGTAGCCTTAACCTGCATTCGACTCGGGCCACACAAGTTGACACAACAGTTGGAAGGAGATGATAGAAGGGAGGCAGAAAATGGTGATGGAATTTTCGCTGGAATGAGTATTGTTGATAATTGGAATAGTGAAACAAAGAGCGTGTTAAAGTTATATTTGAAGGAGTGTGAGCGGTGAGAGGAAGGTGTAGTATTTTGGGGAGTCTCTCTATACACACAAGGATGGAGAAAGGGCGTCGTGGCTTTGTAGTTTATTTGCCAGCGAGTCATTGTACAACGTAGGGACAAGAGATGCGCGGCGTGTGTGTCTCTGTGTGTCCTGTGGCTGACTGAATTACCTGGCTGGTGTTGCAGTTGTGTCGGCGAGGACAAGTCAGGTCAGTGTCAGGTCACCCTCGGGCCTCTAAGCCTGGTCTCAGACAGGGGGATAGCCTAAGCCGATGCAGGTGTGTATGTGCGTGTGTGTGTTAGCGCCGCTACAGTGGTAAGCAAGGTGGGATAGGAGACAGCATAGGCCTTTGTACCACCTCGACCCCTCAATCCTCACCCCTGTACCTCTACGGATAAGGAAACTGTATGAAAGAGTGCTAGTAAAAAGGCTGCAATGGTATCTGTAGACGGGACAAAAGTCTTCCACACGGTACACCAAGACCAAGACCCCTCACGGCGCCACACCGTCCCCATCAAGGCCGAATCACACCATATCATCATGGTGAAATTGGTGACAGGGCACCGTCTCATCACATCCATTAGAATTTCTTACATTCAAACAAATAGACGTGTTACACTAAATGGTGCGCCGCCGTCACGGCTCCAATACATCACTGTTCAGTCACGTAACGGTTTCTGGGGAAGAATATTTTAACGTAATGGGACTGTGCCGTGCTGATAATTGTAGTTTTCTCAAGGCTTTATGTACCCAAAACAAGGGCTTTTAGAGTTCAACTCCTCTTCTTCATCCAACAGTAGTGCTATTAATGCAAATTTCTTCAAGCATAGCCTCTGAGGCACCATGTCTGCTTAGAGGGTGAGCAGGAACTGCCGAAAATGACGGAACCGTGACGAATAGTGTGAATACAAGGCACGGCTGACGGAACGCTGCCGTGATTTCAGAGTGTGAACCAGCCTTCACCTGTACCTTCCTGAAGAAGACTAATCAACCCTCGCGACTGTGATAGATTCATAGGTGTAAACCAGTGCAAATATCGTCGATCCCGACAACGGTGCCCTTCAACAATTACAACAATAACAACAAGGTAGAGATGGTTACCTTAGTGTTATCTAAATATCTTCGTGAATTTTTGTTATTGGACAACCACCGATTTCGAGGCCGAAACTTAAGTCCTCCTGAATAGTTTTGATGTGTTTTGAATTAATCTGGCTCTCGTTTTTGTCGGAAATCAATGTTTGTTTACACATGTGTGTGTGTGTGTGGGGGGGGGGGGCAACCTGTCCCTCCAGGTCCGCCCCGCAAACATTGCTACGCTTCACACTGCCATATTACAGGGAGGTCCCGAAGATACGAGCAGTTAAGTTCTACCTGGCATACTCGTAAAGCGAAATCTCGTATAACGAAACACATAACTAATGTTAAAATATAGGCTTGGTTCCAGGACCCCAACAATTTTATAAAAAAAAAAAAAAAAAAAAGACCTGTTTTTCAGGCTATAATAAATTTTGGTAATATTTAGTAGGGGTGCGAGAACCCCTTGAGGAATCCTATGGTCCCTGGTGAAATCCTATGGTGCTATCACATGCGTGGGAGCTGACCTGACTTCTTCAGGAAGGTACATATTATACAGCTGATAACGGGGTGTTGTGTTGTGCGGGCGGCAGCCGATGTCCGCCGCCAGCAGAGATCTCCTTGGTAATTATTTAGTAGGAAAGCGAGGACCCTTTGAGGAATCCTATGATCACTGGTGATATCCTATGGTGCTATCACAGGCGTAGGAGCTGACTGTCTTCTTCAGGAAGGCACAGGTGAGGCGGATGACGGCGGTTTTTGAGAGAGGCGGCGGACGGAGCAGGCCGCCGCCTCCTCCGCCACGGTAGGTTTGGGCAGGCTTAAACGTCTTATCACTCGTTATTATACAACTTAGTGATTATGGTGAGATGTTATATCCACGTGCATAGACCACTATATACCTGGACTGCGCACGGAATATCGGCCTGTCGCACAAGGGCCCGAAGTCAGAGGGCCGCTCGGATTCATATATATATATACGGATCATATAGACTGGTTTATCAGTATATATGATATACTGTAATCTTCGTAAATGTTTGTTCTATAATATTATCAAATAAAAAACAGTAAAACACGCTAAAGAAATGCCATTACGAGACTATGAAGAAATATGCATGAACTTAATATTCACTTCAACTCTTCGCCATTTAAAACTTTGCGAGTCAACTTTTATCATGAAGGGTATCAATAGAAGCGCACTTTTACTAGCTTTCCATTGCTATATTTCGTTATCTGATAAATGAATTAGAACCATGCATAAATTAGCGTTAACTAAATAAATAAAATCATCAATCGGGTAATTTTCCCGATTGATGAGGTTATTTATTTAGGCAACGCTAATTTATGCATGGTACTAATTCATTTATCAGAAAACGAAATATATAAGTAAATAAATAACATCATCAATCTGGAAAATTACCCGATTGATGATTTTATTTATTTAGTTAACGCTAATTTATGCATGGTTCTAATTCATTTATCAGATAACGAAATATAGCAATGGAAAGCTAGTAAAAGTGCGCTTCTATTGATACCCTTCATGATAAAAGTTGACTCGCAAAGTTTTAAATGGCGAAGAGTTGAAGTGAATATTAAGTTCATGCATATTTCTTCATAGTCTCGTAATGGCATTTCTTTAGCGTGTTTTACTGTTTTTTATTTGATAATATTATAGAACAAACATTTACGAAGATTACAGTATATCATATATACTGATAAACCAGTCTATATGATAGTCCATAGACCACTATATCTCTTTGTCGGCGCCCCGCGGGCCCCTATGCAGCCCCGCAATTCAAAACATTGTCGCGTGAACAGTCCAGGTATACAGTGGTCTATGCCACGTGTCATTATCTAAATCAATGTAGCACCGTGTGTCACCTTAAATAAGGGTGATTTAAAGATGTTATGATGAGGTGACTGCTGGCCGAGCTGGCGGGGCAGAGAGTGACGGAGAAATACTTGCCGCGGAGCCGCCCCATATCACAAATATTCACCATTTTAACACACATACACACCTTCTACCACCAATACACTAGCAACACAGGCTCCTTACTTATATATCTTACTATCTGATACATTAAAACTACTTAAAACGCAAGCATTCAAAATAAAACGAGAATTAGTTTTAGATGACTGGGACAGAAGGCGGACAGAGGCAATCTGGCATGCCATTCTTGCCCGGAAATATGTATCGCTGGCTTGTTATTGGTCGAGAATTTTTAAAAACTGTTTGTCATTGGCTGGTGACGGATGACGCCTTAGCCAGTCACAACCTTCCTACTCGTTTACGACCTATCGAGGGAGCTTTCAATCAGCTTTGTAGCTTCCGTCATTAGGGAAAGTAGTATCTAGGTAGTGCGAGAGCAGGTTGTTGCTGGCCATACTACCTCCGTTGCTGGCTTCTCGCCCAGGGTTGTGAATTTTTGTAGGCCACATTGTCGTACTGAGCCACCAGAATTATCATATTTTCAGATTGATTATCGTACAACCTTAGGTAAAATCATATAGTCAGTAAATGACTTTATAATTTTAGTAAATAACTTGGTAATTTTACTCACCCCAGTTTGAATGTCGTAACATTGGTTTTTCGATCTCGTATATTGAAAATAGACCCTAATATACACATCTCGTATCATCGGATCCTCGTATATCGAATGCTCGTATAACGGGACCTACCTGTATTGGTAATTTTCGTTATTTCTCTATATCATCTGTTACTAAACCAAACCTCACCTCTAACCTAACCTAATCTGATTTAACCTAACTTAACTTTCTGGCTGAAGTAACGGTAGATTTTCGGTACTACGTGTAATGCCATTATTATTCAATTGCGCCATGGGAAATGGGGCTCAAAATACTCAGAATGAAGAAAGCTACACGATGGTGTCGGTAAGAGTCCTAGGACTTTTGAAAGCCTACTACCAAAATAATACCAATTTCTATACTGCAAATTTTCCACAAGGTCTAAACCATAGCAGAAAAGCAACAAAGGCATACCTACAACATTAAATCTAAGCTATATGTCATCGGTAGCAAAATATCTGAATATCAATTCGTGGGGGCATCCTGCAATATATTATGATTTATGACCGATATTGGTTACACTGTCATTCTCTTTACATTTTTACGAGTATAATTTTTCATTCACATTCATTGCACTATGAATATTGTATTTAGGTACATGCTCATAATCATTTGCTTTCCCCTACAAATCCTTTTTTTTTAATAATATGATAATTTTACGAGAAAAAAAAAATTCCCCTCAAAAACACCAATATTTTTTTTCTTCACAAAACCTCTTTGTAAAATAGGGGTGCGTCTTATACGGAGGTGCGTCTTATGCGCCGGCAAATACGGTATATATATATATATATATATATATATAATATATATATATATATATATATATATATATAATATATATATATATATATATATATAATTATATATATATATATACAGGATATATATATATATATATATATATATATATATATATATATATATAATATATATATATATATATATATATATATATATATACAGGGAGGTCCCGAAGATGCGAGCAGTTAGGTTCCACCTGGCATACTCGTAAAGCGAAATCTCTTATAGCGAAATACATAACTAATGGTAAAATATAGGTTTGTTTCCAGGACCCCATCAAAGACATGTTTTTCAAGCTAAAATAAACTATACCAAACACAACAAACACAGCGTCTATATTACCCACACTGTACTACCTATTCTGTAGAAAAAGCATTCTGAAAGAGAAAATAGCACACAAAATAACATAACTGCACATTAATTAAACATAAAACATGCACAACAAGCAAAAAAGACGTTGTACTGTAGGGGACGCTGCGTGATACAAGAGCAGGTAGTGTAGCGGTCCCAAGGTTGGGCAGCACACCTGCTAATCTATATATATAAATCTCAAAATTTGTCTGTCTGTCTGTCTGTCTGTCTGTCTGTTAGTTATAGACTCAGCTACAGATGGCCAAAACCCCGCATGTCACACATATTTGGAATCCTCATGACCCAGAGGAGAAAATAGGCTATGTTACGATGGGCGTGGCCGACCCTGGTGGTCGTGGCCAGCAAAAACAACCTAAATACGGCTGTGGCTGCTATAGTTTCTGCTGGAATATTTTCTCTATCTTCATACTAGAGAATGAACATTTCATGGGGATACTATTATAAATTTTAGTAACTTACTTACTTCAATCAATCATTGGGGGCATACGCCAGGGGGCGCGTCGCCTCGCCCACCCTACGACGCCACTCCCGGGGGTCACCACGCGCGAGTTCCCATGCAGGCTCCTTTCCCATACCAAGCAGCTCTCGACAAGAAACATCAACTTGCCCCAGCCACGAGCCTTGTGGGCGCCCCCTTGGCCTCCTCCACGCCGGATTGTCTCTTACAGATACAACCAGATGGGAAGGATCGGTTTCAGGGTAGCGTGCCACATGCCCATATAGCCGAAGTTGGCGCTGACGGACTATGCAGGTAATAGGCCTCGATTCAGTCTCACGGTGCAATCGCTGATTTGACACGTAATCATCCCAGCGATACCCCATGATTCTGCGAAGACACTTATTACCAAAGGCATTGATTTGTCTCTTCAAGTCACTATTTAGTGTCCATGTCTCACAACCATAGAGTAAGACAGGGATCACAAGCGACTTGAAGATCCGGATCTTTGTCCTTCTGCACAGGTACCGACAACGCCAAATACTCCCGCTGAGCAAGTCCATAACACCGTGGGCTATGCCAATCTGCCATAAGACTTCTTGACGTGACCCGCCGTCATTATGGACTGCGCTACCAAGGTATGTATAACTTTCCAGGATCTCAATGTCCTCGCCACACGCATGAACAGACTGTACTGCTTCATCTAGTAAGTCTCCAAACACCTGGACCTTGGTCTTGAGCCAGGAGACCTCAAGTCCCAAAGGCTTTGCCTCCTTGTGCAGCGCCTCGAGAGCCATCACCAGGACCTCCAGTGACTCAGCAAAGATTACTGCATCATCGGCAAAAACAAGATCAGTGATCTTGGTGTTGCCGACGGATGCTCCACAATCACTTTGATCTACAACCTTGTCCAATACCCAGTCCATACAAGCGTTGAAAAGTGATGGGGCAAGGACGCACCCTTGCCTCACTCCTGTATTCACAGGAAAGAAGCTGGATACACCTGCCCCACACTTCACAGCACTCTCAGTCCCAGAATACAGACCAGTTATCAAACTAATAGTCCTTGCAGGAATCTCTCGAAGTCGCATAAGATCCCAGAGTGACTCACGAAGCACTGAGTCAAACGCCTTCTTGAGATCAACATAGGCTGCAAGCATCCCCTGTCGAAACTCACGTCGGCGTTCCACCAGGACACGAAGCGCTAGGATACGGTCCGTTGTTGACTTACCAGGCGTGAACCCAGACTGCTGAGGTCTCTGATGCTTCACCAGATGACTGCGAATCCGTGTCAGCAATAGATGGGCAAGTACCTTGCCTGGTACGCTGAGCAGTGTAATATCGCGGTAATTGTTGCAGTCCTGACGGTCCCCTTTCCCTTTCCAGATAGGGACGACCAGCCCCCTTTTCCAGTCAGGAGGAATGGTACCTGATTGCCACACGGCAGTCAGGACAGCATGCAGCCCGCGGATCATGGCCTCACCCCCAGCTTTGAGGAGCTCCGCACTGATATTACAAACACCAGCTGCCTTTCCACCCCTCAACTTTGCTACAGCCTCTCTGACTTCGTCAAGAGAGGGTGTGGTTTCGTCAATGGGAGGATCGGCATCCACTGCCTGTAACCCAGTTACTTACTTGATACTTGATTACCTATCATTATAAAACTACACTGAAACAGGGTAGATTATACAGTCATGATATAAAATACTGTGTATCATCTTCAGTGGCACATACAAATCAGTAGTGATGCTATATCTCGTAATATATGGCGCCTGGCGACATTCATGGATGTCAACAAGAAAAGAAAAAAAACTCTGAAATAAAATAATAGGGCGACCAACTCATCCGAGCGCAGCGAGGCTGACCGAGCGTAGCAAGGGAACCTCCCAGCTGGAGGTTCGGGATTTTTTGTAAATTTCATGCTCTGAGAGAGCTTCTGAGAGGTCCTTGGTTATATCTATAATAATTTCTGGTCTCAATTTTGTCTGTTTTTGTGTCCAACAAAATTAACTTCCCGCTAGGCAGCCAAAAAATGTTTTAGGGTCTGTGCTGGATCAGTGGCCAGGGTTAGGTTCGGCTGTGGGCTAGCCAACTATGTACACCATCCCCCCTAAATTTTTAACCCGAAACTACACGATTCACAGAAATGAACCAACTGGCAATATAATACTCGGAAATCCGCGAATCCGCGGAAAATTGACATCCCTGGACATTGGTGCAGGGTGGCGACTATAGTGTTATCTACGGTAGTGGGCTTTTTTCCTCCAGACCTTCACAGATCCCTTCGGATACCTCTAAAATGTAATTATAAAGTGGGAGAGATAAAAAAATATATTAAAATATAACACAAACCCCAATATAACCTAACCAAACTAACCTAACCTGGTAAAATTCTAGTTCTTTCTCACCCTTAGGTCTTGCTAGAAGGTTATTGGTAAGCTTAGGTTAGGTTACAGTGAGGTTAGGTTAATAATATCATTGGTATTACCGTAAATGGCGGCGTATAAGTCGACCAGGCGTACAAGTCGACGTCATGATTACAGGTTAGGCCTATACAGTAAACCCTCTCATATTCAGACTAATTGGGCCAAGGAATGGTCGGAGTAATGCAAGGATCCGAATAATGCAGAGATAAAATAATATTAATTATAAAAAAATTAAAAAAAATTAAAAAGTCTAGGTGAATATAGAAAATTTCTAAGTCATGCAAATATCAATAAACATAAGATAAATCATGTAAATAAATAAATCTACAGTAAAAATACACAATACAGTACTGTACAGGAGTAGTGTACAGTACTATCAGTCCTTCGTCCGGCAGCGGCAGCCGGCAGCAGTATCATGATGGCGGAGATTTCCTCCTTCTTGGTGTTGTCTGTAGGGCTGCGAGGACCCCATGAGGAGCCGTATGATCCCTGGTGATATCCTATGATGCTATCACAGGCGTGGTAGCTGACCTGTCTTTTTCAGAAAGGCACAGGTGAGGCGGATGACAACGTGTTGTCCTGAGAGGTAGGCAGGGCGCCAGGCGGGGCAGGTTGCTCGCCAGCAGGGTGGGCAGGGTTTTACATCATTACTAGTTATTATACATCGTAGTGATTATAGTGAGCTGCTATATATACGTGTCATTATTTAAATCAGTGTAGCACCGCGTGTCACCTTAAATAAGAGTTATTTGAAGGTGTTGAGGTGGCGGGGTAGCCAGTGACGGGGAAACATTCTTGCCACGGCCACCCCGTAACACTAATGGAAAAAGTGTCCGTGTGACATGACCTTTAAAGGCCGTGTCAAATGTCTTGTTGACTTGTGATTGGTCGAGAAGTTTTATAAACAGTTTGTCATTGGCTGGTGACTGATGACAAGTTTGATGACGTCATTACTCGTCCAAGCCAGTCAGGGCTTTCCTACCTGTTAACTACCTAACGGGGGAGGCTTGCTGGATACGGTAGTAAGGGCAGGTAGTATCTAGGCGGTGGGAGAGCGGGTGGTAGCTGGAGATACGACCTCAGTTGCTGGATCTGGGTCCAAGGCTCAATGGCCTCAAATCACTCGCCAACACAACATTTGGACACAACAAAGAAACCACAATTACAGTATACAAAGTATATGCTCAGGGATGTTCATAAATGCTCTGCCTGGCTGCCTGGGCAAAAAAAAAAGTTAAAAAAGAAAAGAAAAAAGTTGTTTAAAAAAAAGAAGAAAAAAAAAAGAGGAGGAGGAGGAGGTCCGAATAATGTCGAAGTCCGAATAATGAGGGTCCGAATACGAGAGGGTTTACTGTACTTGCTGTATAAGTCAGCCCAAAATACAGTAGGCTACTGGTAGACCAAAGCTTACAAAGTCTTTATCCCCGTAGTGTATGGTCACGATATATTTGTAGATCAGAATTACCGGTTGTATTGTTAGAGTGTGAGATACGATGAGTTGGGCGGACAGTGCTGGCGCTCGGCGAGCAGCCAGGCAGTTGGTGTTGTTGTAGTTGTCTGACTATCGCTTCGGTTCAGTGGCATTCCGGTCAGTTGTTTACAATCTGTGTATCAGCTGTTGGAAACAGCCTATGGTTTTGTGTTGATATAAACTGAATTTATATTATTATTTTACCATTTATATATTAATCATATATAAATATATATTAATAATTTATATATTAATGTCTTAAATATGTTAAGTAAGTTCACCGAACACAAGTTTTAGTTGGAAATATTTGTGGTAACCTGCTGGAGTTACGGTAAGTGGTGTACAGCGATTGTTAGTGGTGCTGATCCACTTGTTTGCCACTCGGTGGTAAAGGTTCGAATTTTATCCTTGCCGTATAAGTCGACCCAAAGACTACTGTATACAGTAGTCTTTGGTCGACCCCTAGTTTTGGAGAGATTTTTTCAGGCTCAAAGAGTCGACTTGTACGCCGCCATTTACGGTATTTTAAACTAAGACCGAAATTCCATACACAATTGGGAGTGTGGTTTCTATTTACCTTATTGGATTCTCTGGATTGGAAACATTCTCTCTGTGAGCTTCCGTCGCAAATCATTACTGATGGAGATAATGACATGTTCATAGGAGGCGAGACAAGTATTTACATGCCTCTCACTCTTCTTCCTCTTGTGACCTGCACCGCCTCTGTTCTTCCCTTGCCGCGGACACTTTTTTAATGCAGATTTGGCTTTAGTTAGGAGGTTAAAGCGTGGGGTTAGGTTAGATTAGGTTAGGTTAGTGAGTCAAAAGGTAGGGTTAGGTTAGTTTAATTTTCATATCTCATATACACTCCTTCCTATTAAAAACATCTTATACAGTACTCCGAAAGTAGTGATTTACGACGGAAGCTCATAGAAAGAATGTTTCTTAGAATTCAAAAAGGTGAACAGAAACCATACTCCCAATTGTGTAGGCAATTTCGGTCCTAGTGTAAAAATTTACCGAGGGGGGTTTGAAGGGGGCATCTCTCCCTCATTCTATAGTTACATTTTACCGTAGATAACACTATAGTCGCCACCTGCACAAATGTCGCCAAGCGCCACATATTACGAATTATAGCATCACTACTGATTTTTATGTGCCACTGAAGATGATACACAGTACCGTATATGGCTGCATATAAGACGACCTTTTAACCTTAAAAAATAGCCACGAAAATTGGGGGTCGTCTTATACGCCCAGTATAAAATGTGAATCTAAAATCCTGTCGTGTACGGGACGTTGTTAGCGCGGGTAATGATTGATGGTAGGCTTACCCCTGCCTTGGTAAAAACACAGATACTTTCTACTGAAATCACTTACCGTAATTCACATTATTTTAATAAAATAATAAGTGTAGCTAGATGAGTAAGCTGATCAGGATGTGTAATGTAACTATGTGTATGGTTGCAACCAGAATTATGTGTTGAGGAGTGCCATGTGCAACCGTTGTCCTATATATATACTGTACACAGAGAATATACGCGAGTTTGTACCTAACCTTGTATAAGCTGAGTGGTCTACCTTGGAGGGTAGTCTTATACGGCGAGTATAGCCCAAAACCTACGTTTTTACTAGAAATTTTGGGGGTCGTCTTATACACTGAGTCGTCTTATACGCAGCCATATACGGTAGTTTATATCATGACTGAATAATCTACCGTAGATAACACTTTAGTCGCCACCTGCCCTAACGTCGCCAGGCGCCATATATTACGAATTATAGCATCACTACTGATTTTTATGTGCCACTGAAGATGATACAGTAGTTTATATCATGACGGTATAATCTACCGTTTCAGCGTTGTTTTATGCTTTATATCTGCAAATATATACGGTTTCAAATTTCCCTACTAGTTTTTTTTTCGGGCGACGACGGCGGCGGGAGGACACTAATCATAAACAGGAAATTCTGAATAAGAAGTCCTTCCGGCTTTGACTGAAATAAATTACCGCACTGTATAGTATTATTACGAAGTACCTTGTTCACTTGCACCGACGGGCGACTGGGTGCTTCGAGTCTGCATTCGGAGCATCGCGGGGTGGTGTCGAGGCCGCGCCTCGCCCTCTGATTGGCAGGTGTGGTTTCATCAAGACCTGGGTGTGCACCGCCAGGCAGTAAAAGCCAGACCTTCACAGGGAAAACACAACACACGTAGCTCGTCTTCACCGGGAATACTGGACAGCTGGACGGCCTAGAGAGTGCCCTGAGGAGCTCCCCTGACATCCCAGTGACAGTGACTGCACGCATGCGAGCCAGTTGTGTTGGGAGACAGACGGGATTTATAGCGCGGGTGGACAGAGCCAGTTGTGTTGTGTGTACAGTTGTGTTGGAGCGGCGGGCCAGCAAGTTGGGTTGGTCGACGGCGGCGAGTAGGGATACGCGGGTGTGCTGGGCAAGGGCGGCGCCCCCGTGTGAGACAGTGAATCGTGGGTGTTGGCCTGTGTGCCGCCCCTCCCCCCGTGTGAGGCAGTGACTCGTGGGTGTTGGCCTGTGTGCCCCCCCCCCCCCCCCGTGTGAAACTGTGACTGTACAGTGGGCACTAGGGAAAATAATAAAAGCAGTGCACAGCAGCAAGTGTTTCCTTGCAGACCTTCCCGCCTCCTCCAAGGCCCCAAGCTGTTAATTGTGTGACGGAGTTGAGGGTGTTGGGTTGCCCCCCCCCCCCTCCTTTGTTACAGTATGCTTATTGTACTTCACATCTGCAAAGGTTCCAGCGTGCACTCGGCCTTGGTTAACCCACACGGCCGCTATGAAATATGAGATGCCACAAAAATTCTAAGTCCAGCCAGATCCTGTCCCGGGCACTTTTTTGCTCGATTAAGCTGCATTACACCCTTGATAAGCTTGATTACAGCTGAATAAGTAGTCCCTGTGTAAGGAACAGGTAGTACAGTTTGCATGAATTATTGCATATATGGATACGATATGCTTTAAATTCATACCACATCAATCTTTCTGATATATTTAAGCATATATATTTCATAACAATCATATAGGGGAATATATTGCTCTTTCTAATACTCCGCGTATAATTGCCACCTCAGTGACGTCAGGCACAGGCTGCGGGTTCACTTCACTGGCGGCCATGGGCATAGAAGGTTGTGAAGATGGTGACTTGTAGCTACTGCAGTTTTATTTGGAGTGTAATAACGAGAAACCAAAGGAACTTTTATTTATGTGTGCGCCACAAACTCATTTTGCAAACCAAAGATTATTGCACTTGCATTAATAAATCTGCCACCTTGGACTACAATAGAAAATGTGGTGTTGTCGATAACTACCGCTTCCTACGTAGTTATACAAATCACCCCATCACGTAGCCTGCCATCGGCGCCATTTGACAGCCGTCACAATGTATCTTAACTTTGAAGGTAAGTTGAAAGGACTATTTACTCATATATGAAGTGTTTAATGATGTGATTATAATGCTAGGGTACATTGAGGCTTTAAATGTATGGTGATAAATTTTCTGGGGATTTTCCTTAGATGGCTAGCGATTTTTCCCCAGATTACAAGAATTTTTCCCTTTACTTTCTCAAGTAGTAGCACAACTATGAGGTTAGGTTAGCAACTTGTAGGGGTTATAGTAAGGTTAGGTTAGTTTCTTTTAGGGGGTTATAGTGAGGTTAGGTTGGAAAATTTTAGGGGGTTATAGTGAGGTTAGGTTAGTTACTTTTAAGGGGTTATAGTGAGGTTATGTTAGTTACTTTTAAGGGGTTAGTGAGGTTGTTAGTAATTTTAGGGGGTTATAGTGAGGTTAGGTTAGTTACTTTTAAGGGGTTATAGTGAGGTTAGGTTAGTTACTTTTAAACTAATCGTCCAGACCATTTCATCATTCCTAATATAATGCAATCAAATCATAGCCATTAACGAGTATATCAACAATACGTCGTCACTTTTTGTATCCAGTCAGCCGTTTTTAAATAATCCGCAATCAAAATCTGCAAATTTCCCGAGTTCTCAAAACACTCCTCAAGGTTTGCAGACGCTCAGGCTCAGGCTCGGTGACGTAGCGAAAGGGAGGCTCCTCTTCCCGCGCGCTGATCAGAGGCACGTAAACACAGAGATAAATATAGTACTTGAAGATATTTGGGTGTTTCTGATAGATTTTTTTTGCTATATGCCACATGCATGCATCCTTTATGGGTGCAGCATGCTTCCTTCCCACACACACGCCTGCACACCGACACCCTTCCCACACACACGCCTGCATATACGCCTCCTTCCCACACACACGCCTCCTTCCCAAACACACGCCTGCATACACGCCTTCTTCCCACACACACGCCTGCACACACGCCTCCTTCCCCCACACACCCCTGCACACACGCCTCTTTCCCACACACACGCCTCCTTCCCACACATGCCTGCACACACGCCTCCTTCCCACACACACGCCTACATACACGCATCCTTCCCACACACACGCCTGCACACACGCCTCCTTCCCACACACACGCCTGCACACCGACACCCTTCCCACACACACGCCTCCTTCCCACACACACGCCTGCATACACGCCTCCTTCCCACACACACGCCTGCATACACGCCTCCTTCCCACTCACACACCAGCATACCGACACCCTTTCCACACACACGCCTGCACACACGCCTCCTTCCCACACACACGCCTGCACACCGACACCCTTCCCACACACATGCCTGCACACCGACACCCTTCCACACACACGCCTGCAAAACACGCCTCTTACCCACACACACGCCTGCACACCGACACCCTTCCCACACACACGCCTGCACACACGCCTCCTTCCCACACACACACTTGCATATACGCCTCCTTCCCACACACACGCCTGCACACCGACACCCTTCCCACACTGACACCTGCACACACGCCTCCGTTCCCCACACACACGCCTTCACACCGACACCCTTCCCACACTCACGCCTGCACACACGCCTCCATCCCACACACACAGCCTGCACACCGACACCCTTCCCACACACACGCCTCCTTCCCCACACACGCCTGCACACACGCTTCCTTCCTACACACACGCCTGCACACCGACACCCTTCCACATACACGCCTGCACACACGCCTCCTTCCCACACACACGCTTGCATACACACCTCCTTCCCACACACACGCCTGCAGACACGCTTCCTTCCCACACACACGCCTGCACACCGACATCCTTCCCACACACACGCCTCCTTCCCACACACACGCCTCCTTCCCACACACACGCTTCCTTCCCACACACACGCCTGCACACACGCCTCCTTCCCACACACACATCTGCACATCGACACCCTTCTTACACACACGCCTTCTTCCCACACACACGCCTCCTTCCCACACACACGCCCTCCACACACGTGTGTGTGTGTGTGTGTGTGTGTGTGTGCAGGAAGGGTGTTGGTGCGCAGGCGTGTGTGTGGGAAGGAGGCGTGTGTGCAGGCGTGTGTGTGGGAAGGGTGTCGGTCACAGCGACAGATTCACTGTCTGACACCGAAGTACAATCGCTCATCATAACATTTGCCGACAGGTGTCAGACAGAGTGTCTGCGGTCGTCCCTGTTCTGACGTCATCAATAACAGTCGTAGCCCTGTTGGAGGGAAGATTTTTTTTTTCGCGCGCTTTTTACAAAAGTCGTGTTTTTACGGAAATAAGGCCTGGAAATCAATTATTTTTGGTGGATTAGGTGTTTTGAATGTACATTCAACATAATTAGGCAAAAAAAAAATGGGTCTGGACGATTACCTTAAGGGGTTATAGTGAGGTTGTGGTTAGTACTTTTAAGGGGTTATAGTGAGGTTAGGTTAGTTACTTTTAAGGAGTTATAGTGAGGTTAGGTTAGTTACTTTTAAGGGGTTATAGTGAGGTTAGGTTAGTTACTTTTAAGGGGTTATAGTGAGGTTAGGTTAGCAACCCTTAGGGGGTCCATGGGGGACGCAGCCCCCTCTGGCTAGGAAGGTTAGGTTTTTCTTTACTATAACCAGCAAAGCAAGCTTGGTGGCCTTATGGGAAACTTGGGTTTTTGGGTAGGGAAGGCAGACACGACTCATTTATTGCTCTCCCAAAATTGTCCAAATCTATACATATATCAATTAAGGAAAATTCCCTAAAAAAGTATATCTAGGGAAATCCCTAATTTAGGGAATTTCCCTAGATTTCTACATATAGTGACTTTGATGATTTTGGGGGGGCCATAAATCACTTATATTTGCTTCCCCCACCCAAAACCCCGTATTCCTGCCAGTTCCCCAGGCTTGTTGGCTATAGGGGGAAGAAGAAAAAGATAGGGGTGAAGGACTTCTTCTTCAGAATTACCCATAAACACTAGATGGCAACCTTAGTGTAGCCCGTTATCAACGTCGCCACTCGGTTTTATTTTTGTAATTTGTTCATTTATAGCCATAATATGACACAGATAGACACAAAATGACACAAGACTCTCCAGATAGCCCCTTCTAACTTTCCTGAAATCATGAATGTAGAAATGTGAGTATTAACGCCACCAGACGTCTGTAAATAAAAAAGAAATGTTGTCCTGGCGACTTTAGTGTTATCTACGGTACCCTGTTTCAGCGTTGTTTAATGCTTTGTATCTGCAAGTATAAAATGTTTCAAATTTTGCTACGTTTTTTTTCAGGCGACGACGACGGCGGGAGGACACTCAGAACATAAACACTAGCTGGCGATCTTAGTGTAGGTCGCCACTCGGTTGATATTTTGGCAATTTGTTCATTTATAGCCATAATATGACACATATGAAGACACAAAATGACACAGACTCTTCAGATAGCCCCTTCTAACTTTCCTGAAATCATGGATGTAGAAATTTAAGTATTAACGCCACCAGACGTCTGTAAATCGAAAAAAGCGTTGTCCTGGCGACTTTAGTGTTATCTACGGTAGAGGTATCTGAAGGGATCTGTGAAGGTCTGGAGAAAATAAAACCACTAATAAGGGCGGGAAAGGACTCTAGAGTTTTCCCCAGATCCATTCAAAGCACATTAAAACTATACAGGAAAACTAAGTTTCGGTCTCGAAATCACGGGATGACCTCAACCGTAAATTTACCGGAGAAACTGGCTGACCGGTGTAGCGATCTGACTAGCTAGGCTTTGCCCGAGTAGCTACACTGCACAAATACGCGTCATGCGTGGCACGGAAACACGGCTCCCTGGGTGAATAGTTGTTTGACAATGTTTACCAATTCTGATCTTGGGTAAACCATGGTGGAAACATTGAATGTAGTAATTAAAGTAAAACATAGAACATTTCAAGAGAATGTGCCCTTGCCTAGAACACTACGTACCCTACCCTTATACTGAAACACTGCTCCCTGGGTGAATAGTTGTTTGACAATATATACGCTTTTCCCAAGATCAGAATTGGTATACGTGTACTATATTGTCAAATAACTATTCAACCAGGAAGCAGTGTTTCAGTATACGGGTAGGGTACCGTAGATAACAGTATAGTCGCCACCTGCACTAATGTCTCCAGCCGCCATATATTACGAATTATAGCATCACTACTGATTTGTATGTGCCACTGAAGATGATACAGAGTAGTTTATATCATGACTGTCTAAGCTACCCTGTTTCAGCATTGTTTTATGCTTTGCATCTGCAAGTATATACGGTTTCCAATTTAGCTACTTGGTTTTTTTCCGGGCGACGACGACGGCGTGAGGACACTAAACATAAACACTAGCTGGCGACCTTAATGTAGTTCCGTTACCAACGTCGCCACTCTATACATTATACATGCTGTGCCTATAGCGCCTGTAGGCAGTGGTGACCCAGGGCTCGGATGTTAGACTCTGGAGGTTCACTTGAGGGCTGCTGTGATAGTTGGCCCTCGCTCGTGGTGGCGCAGGCAGGATTCTTATAGTGACGCCTGTGATTAGAGGCTCATGCCGCCCCCGTGTCCTCCGATGCACTCGCAATCGAAGGTAGAGTTGATGGGCAGGGCATGTGGGTGTTCTTCGGCCACTCGACGGTGCAGAAAGGTTTTGGGTTTCTTCGGGGATCGAACTCGGGTCACCGAGAACGCCAGTCGGAGACGCTAACCACTCCGCTACCGCCTCCCATACTCGGTTTTATTTTGGTAATTTGTTCATTTATAGCCATAATTTGACAAAGATGAAGACACAAATTTGACACAGACTCTACAGATGGCCCCTTCTAACTTTCCTGATATCATGTATGTAGAAATATAAGTATTAACGCCACCAGACGTCTGTACATCGAAAAAGCGTTGTCCTGGCGACTTTAGTGTTATCTACGGTAGTGTTCTAGGCAAGGGCACATTTGCTTGAAATTTTCGGTAAATTCTTACGATGGCACCAAACTTCCCCGGTCCATACAATAACCGGAACGGTCCGGAACGGAGATTATTTTCTGGAACAGAGTTCCAAAACGGGCTGGAGGGTGGGTTTAGAAGGGTCTATAAGGGTATATTTATATCTTAAACTGTTCGTTGATGACGTCTCTTTTGATTTGTCCTTCCGAACTAATGAAGCGTGATACCGTAGATAACAGTCAAGTCGCCACCTGCAGTCATATCGCCAGGCGTCATATATTACGAATTATAGCATTACTACTGATTTTTATGTGCCACTGAAGATAATACACAGTAGTTTATATCATGACTGTATAATCTACTCTGTTTCTGTGTTGTTTTATGCTTTGTAGCTGCAAGTATATACGGTTTCAAATTTCACTTCGCGTTTTTTTTCGGGCGACGACGACAGCGGTACGACACTCAGTAAATAAACACTAGATGGCGACTTGGCTGTTGGTAGCCACTTTGTAGATATTTTTGTAATTTGTTCATTTATAGCCATACTATGACACAGATGAAGACACAAAATGACACAGACTCTCCAGATAGCCCCTTCTAACTTTCCTGAAATCATGCATGTAGAAATGTAAGTATTAACGCCACCATACGTCTGTAAACAGAAAAAAAAGTTGTCCTGGCGACTTTACTGTTATCTACGGTAGTTAATCACTAGTCAATCTCTGATGTCAGCACAATCTATAAATGTTCATTGCAATTAAGGTTATATATATATATAACTAGCCGATTTCTGAAAAAATCATCAGTCTCTGATAAAACATGTCCAACATGTCTCGTCGCAATCGTAAACAAACGACAATGACAATGCATTGCATGATCGGAGATTTATCTTTTCGAGCCGAGAAAAAAAATATTTTCCAGAATGTATCGTTTAATGTCGAATAAAACATTATTATTCTTTTAATAACTTCATTCAATGTCCCAATGAATGCCAAATTGTCTTAATACAAACTCCGTTCCGGATATAATCTCCGTTCCGGACTGTTCCGGTTATTGTATGGACCCAAACTTCCCTACACAATTGGGAGCATGGTTTTTGTTTACCTTATTGTATTCTACGAGGCATTTTCTCTTTGAGCTTTCCGTCGCAAATCAATAGTTTCCAAGATATATAACATTTTAGGTGGGGGGAGGAATATGTCTCCTTGTTTACAAAATGCCTCCCTCTTCCTCTTCTTTTGACCTGCATTGCTTTTGTTTCGGAGGCGCACCCGTGGCTACCTTACCTAACCTTACCTAACCTAACCTTACCTAACCTAACCTAACCTAACCTAACCTAACCTTTAACCTCTTAACTGGGTCCAATAATAAGTTTAATAAAATACCAAACAAAAGCGATGCAGGTAACAAGAAGAGGAAGAGGGAGGCATTTTGTAAACAAGGAGACATATTCCTCCCCCCACCTAAAATGTTCTATATCTCCGAAACTATCGATTTGCGACGGAAAGCTCAGAGTGAAAATGTCTCTTAGAATACAATAAGGTAAACAAAAACCATGCTCCCAATTGTGTAGGGAAGTTTGGTGCCATCGTAAAATAATACCAAATTTTCTATGTTCTACTTTAATTACTATTCTACATTCAATGTTTCCACCATGTTTTACTCATGATCAGAATTGGTATACATTTGTGGAAATTATCCATCAACCACCCTCTCATAATTGGTAGAGTGGTGGTTTCCCCCCCCCCCTTGTGAGTGAGGTATTTTCCGCTCGTCATAGGAGGGTGCGTATAGGGATGTATATATATATATAATTTAAATGGTAATGGGTATAATTAAGGTAATTTAAGTAAATGATAAGTACTGGGGATAATTTAAATTAACATTCCCAGTAATATTAAGCATTTGCACCTTATAATTAGCACCTTGATTGGAGCGACTGGCTATTGGCCGCCGTCTTTTGAATTTGCACCAATTATGGTGGTCCACCTGCCACCTACCTAAAGGTGACACGTGCAATTTGTGGTGGCCGCTAGCCGCTGCCCATCAGAGAATCAGTACACTCCACCCCTCCGTGAGGATAACATCTATTGTTAACTAGCCGCAAAGCCGCCCTCCGGGCGGACTTTTTGGCTAGCTCCTGCGGAGGGCTATTGGTGGGCCTTCGGCCCACCACCTGTGTTTGGTGGGCCTTCGGCCCACCAAACATGGACTCTCCAGATAGCCCCTTTTAACTTTCCTGAAATCATGGATGTAGAAAATGTATATTATTCCCCCCACCCATTCACTCACCCATTACCCATCACCCCCCACCCATTCACTCACCCATTACCCATCACCCCCCACCCATTCACTCACCCATTACCCATCACCCCCCACCCATTCACTCACCCATTACCCATCACCCCCCACCCATTCACTCACCCATTACCCATCACCACACACCCATTCACTCACCCATTACCCATCAACCCCCACCTATTCCCTCACCCATCACCCCCAACCCATCACCCCCCACCCATTCACTCACCCATCACCCCACACCCATTACCCATCACCCCACCCATTCACTCACCCATTACCCATCACCCTACATCAAGGCTTCCTCAATTCTCGCAACCCACTTTTGTTTTCACAATTCTCGCTAATAGGCTGCTAAAAAAAAAAAAAAAAAAAGTGATCGGATCATCTCATAAGTGGGCTTATGACCTTCCCCTGGTCGACCCGATTCCAAAAATGTGCCATATGAGGTGTTTGCGCCACGGGGGGCGGAACCTATACCACACACACACACACACACACACACACAGACAGACAGACAGACAGACACACACTTTCGCTTATATTATTATAGATATACGTGCTTGTCTAAGTACAAGTATAGTTCACGCCAGACCCTCGCCTTAATAACATCTCTTACTAATATATACGTGCTTGTATAAAGAAGAGATTTGTACATACGTTAATTGTATATACAAGTGATAAACCAATAGGACTGTGTTAAAATACGACACACTGAATATCGCCGCGTCGTCAAGTTACTGGTGTGATAACCGATTGACGCCTCGATAACAACTACCGCTTCCAGCCCTCCGCCTCTGTCATTCACGGGCGGCCCTGATCACGCGCTACCACTCCGGATCACACGTCATGCAGTATTAATACAAGCCTACAGCCCATTTCAACCCACTATCCACCGATAAGTATCCTAGTTAGTTGATTAGCTGGGGTAATGTGTCTGGAGATAGACATGGGTTTGATTGATTAGGTAAGAACTCACATTAATATATGTGTGACATAAATTCCCACAATTTCCTGGGACAACAGCCAAACAACTGTTCACCCAGGGAACAGTGTTTCAGTGCCGCGCGTGACGCGTATTTGTGCAGTGTAGCTACTCGGGCAAAGCCTAGCTAGTCAGATCGCTACACCGGCGACTGTGATTCCCTTAGAAGGCCGCGGCTGAGGCTTTCACAAGTGTTACACATCCCTACACAAATGCATCATTACACCATGCACTGGCATGTGCTGGACTGTGTTGTCGCCTAGGGCAAAACTTACGGCTTGAAGGGAACACAGAATTCGTCTGCTGATGGCTGCCATGATGGTACCGGTGTTCAGTGTTTACAGTCTTAATCTTGATCTTGATATTACAGTACAGTTCAGTAGTTGGTCAGGAGTCAGGCCTTTTTCAACGGCACTCCCTGACGTGTTTCTTCTTGCTGTCTGGGTCTTTAATTAGTTTTCTTCTCTTATTCTATCTTATTAGTTTCTTTCTTTTTCTTTCTTCTAATTTTCTCTGGTCATCCAAAAACTGTTGATTGTTCTTTTTGCTTCTTCCACATTCCCATCTCCAAACAAATACTCCCCCACTATATCCTCTTCCTCCTCTAGGTAAGGTTGTTGTAGCCTCACACTTTTCTTTCTTTCATTACTGTAGGCTGGGCACCATAACAGAAAATGTTTTAAGTCCTCCTTTTCTGCCCCACACAAATCACATGATTCACACTTTACCACTTTGGTCTTCTTTGTGTTCCATGTTGCTTGGTCTTCTTTGACGTTTTCCGAGGTCGTTCTAACTCTTTTTCCACCAAACTAGTGGTGAGAGATGAGTGGTGTGAGACATGAATTAAGAGAAGGGAAAAAAAAAAAAAAGAGTTCCTTTCGCAGGTTTATCCCTCCTCCTTCTCCTCTTCATGTCTCACACCATCTCACCACCACCACCACAGCTATCACTATAACACACTCTCTTCCTCTTTCCCCCCACCACACACCCCTCCCTCCCACGGCATCCACACAGCCCTAACTCCCTCCACACTACATCAAACACGGGAACAAGGAAGCTACAGAACGTGTCTCTAGCTTCCTTGCATAAGAATGAAGCGTAAAGTATACATGCACCCAGTTCCTGAAGTGAACAAGTTTTTTTTGTCGAGCCTGCCTCTTATTTTCTATCGGTGTCTGCCTGAAAATCCGTGAAAATGTACTAGTTTTGACAGCATATTTGTATGTCTTTAAAACATTTCTGTCGATTTGTATGTGTATTTATGAACGTGTCCTTGTATTATTTCATTCTTTATCTTTTGGTTTCATGTCTGGCTCAATATAAACAGGTATGAGACACTTTAATTCAGGTCAGTTAGGCATCAAGTGAGTGGGCCAGCAGACTGGTTAACTCCTGCCGCACGGCGGCACGTCGATCGCACGCGCACCACAGGACACCCTTGAGCGAGGTATATTCTTGTAGCGTCTTGCCCCGCGGGGTATGCCTCCAATGATTGATGCGATCAGGCTTAAGTGTTGTTCTCCTGAGCCAACACCAGCCTGAGGAGTAGCTGCTCCACGGCACTGTTGTGCCTCTTCTGCTCTATCTGGCATCTGCTCCCTTGCCGCCTCCTCCATTCGCCTGTCATGGTTTGTAGCTGAAGTCGGCGCATACACCGAAGCCGCCGCCTGCTGAAGATGTTCAGAATCAATTCTACAATATATAGTATGACTTCTACACTGATCATATTGAAAGCAAACGCACAACAAAATATGTTTTAAGTACATGTAATTGACATACGGTACTGTATATGGCAACAGCCACATGTCTGTGAATGAGGACAGATAATGGAGTATGTACTGTAGTACATATTTGGGGCAAATCTTTTTTAATCCAGAAAATTATTACTCCCACAAGGGTCAGGAACCAATAATGGCTTATGGTTTATGGTTAATATAATGTGACCCCTCATATTGTCAGTCAAAAATGCGTCCCAGTCACAAATTCATAATAAAGGTAAGGCGAGATACTGCTTGTAAACTTTTCTGTATATGTGATGTAACTAAATTCACCAAAATGCATTCAGTTTATCAGTACATGTTAGTATAGGATTACATTCATTAACTGAGAAGTTTGTAGAACCATCTCTCTGTCAGTGAATAGGTGGCATTTCCTCAGAAGGTTAGAGTCACAGAGGAGAAATTTGTGCAGAGGTTAGTAACACAGGTTCCAATGGAGTTGGCACCACACACTATAGGCACAGAAAGGAAAGGTAGGATCGGGCAAGCATTAGTTTAACCCCCATACATCATAGAAGCAATATTATCACCTTGGTGGAAAGGTTGGGTTAGCATTAGTGAAAACAAATCTACAACTTACTCTTCTGGAACTCTTATTCTCTTTCTCTCTCAATTTCCATCTTTTACACACTTCCAAACCTGAGAAAAAAACAAAAACAATCCCGTATTACAGTTTCTCAAAGGTGAGGGCCATACTGTTGGGAGTAGGTTTACAAGTGCATCATGATGTGTAAATTTCTTGAGTCGCTTGTTCACTTAAAGCACTCCACATTACATATGACGCATTCAATAAAAAAATTACTTAGAAAGTGAGTTGGGACATGGTGCAGGAAGTCCACAATGTAGACAGGTGTGCTGCAGTGGCTAAAGGGGGAAGAAAGGAAGACATGCTTAGCAATGATCCCAGCAATGACAGAAACAAGCTCCGGAGGGATTCCTGGAAGGAAATGTACAAGAAAATGTACATTCACATGTAGAGGCATTGTTGGCGTTATAGGTAGTTAGGATGTGTCTGATTGAAAAAGATACCTAAATTGCCATTGCACCCTGGTAACCGAAGGTTGCATCATGATAGATAAATACATGACATGTAAGCTCTATATCAATTCGACACATAAGTCCTACCTACCTATAACGATAACAGCATAGCTGTGCAAGCAAAGGTATCACTGCATCTGGTATATACATGAACCATGAGGTGCTCGAAAAGTCTGAGGGCAACAAATTCTTTCTTCAATCCAATAGCTGTTGCTGCCTTCATCTGCATTGAGAACACCACCCATGAGTTCAGGAGAGCGAGAGCGAGAGCGAGAGCGAGATAGTCCAGCGGATATGTGAAAAACCCTGCATTTTTTAGTAATAACATCCAAACTTGGTACAGTGTTAAAAGATGCATATCCAACGAAAACTGGATATGGAGCCAACCAAATATAGCAATGGTGGCCATTTTGAAAAATGGCCGCCACTAAAGGCATTTTCATAATATATCAGGAGTTATTTCACATGCAAGCATAAGTTTTGTGCCTATATCCATGTTTTAATGGATAATAATTCCGATGGACACAAGCATGTTGAGGTAAATTTCCAATCAATAAGGTTTTTGTATTTATTTCGAAAAAAAATGGCCGCCAATCATTTTATTTTTTGTGAAAAACTATTTGTTGTAAATTGTTAATACCTTTGGGGTTCATGGCAGACCCTCAAAAAGAAATATAATGAATATGATGAAAATTCCCAAAGTGCTTATGTTTACTAAATTTCAAACAAAAAATTCAAGTCCTTCATCTAAAAAAAATTACTAAAAATTAAAAAATCAACAGCAAAACTGGAATTTGTATACAGTAACCTATGTCTCTTCCCCCCTACTGAAGTAAAAATTGTTTTTAATCTCATTACATTGACTCTGCTTCCGAACACATTGCGGCAGTTTAATACTAACTTTGATAGGTTAAATTTTTAATTATAAATATAATTAAATAGGAAATTTTTCACTTATAAAAATTAATTTAAGCAATATTACGCATCCCTATTTAGTCGCCCCCGCATAGCAAAGACTTGTGCGATACTCCTTTTGAACATTTACATCTGTCCAGATTTTTCTTGCACCCCACTTCGGATTGTCTGACCAGCTAAAGCCTTGGAAACTAGTCCATCGGCAAAACCAAAACCCAAAACCTTTCTTTCATGACCCCCCCCAATCGTTTGGGGAAATGGCAGAGCGGGGGAAAAAGGACAGGGACTGTCCCCTACGTATCCTCCTAATGCACTCTTTTACGGTTCGTAGAGCACCTTTTGTAGGGGAATTCCTCATTTTTCGTTTTTACGTGAAAACAGAATTTGCCTAGCAGCATTTACTTCAACTTCTCACTTTTTTCTGTCATAGATAACTACTCCTCCCCCAGCTGTCTCAAAATATCGTCTCTAACCCTCTGGCTTTAGAAAATGTTTTAAAAAGCGTTTGTTACATCCGGGAAGCGGGCCATGCACCCAGCTTTTTTTGCCACGCCCTAAAAAAGACGAAAAATATCACCCCGAAAAGGCGGGATGCTCCCAGTGATCTTGCCTTCTCACCCCCAAAGCCTCATCCACATGCCCTGTCGGGAATACCGTTTCTTCTTGCCAGCCCCCAAATTCCCCCCACAGCTCCTTCCCCCATCTGTAAAAAGTGTGATGGCCAAAAAAACCACATCCGTGTTACAGTCGTAAATATCTTATCCCTTCCCTTGGCTGCACGTCTGCTTGTAAGTTCAACGTCCATCACCCTCTTCCTGAGAAAACATGAAAACAGATCTATAATGAGACCACTATTTCTAAGAACTGCTCCCATAGTTGTTAAAAGTTGTGCCATCGGGAATACCGTGCACCACTCCCAAAAAGAAAGGAAATTGAACAATTTTCCCTTTTTTTTTCTCATTAACCCGGAAACTTTTCCCTTTTTTGGGTGCGACCCCCGGGTTCTATACGCCCTTCGGGTACCTTTGCCCCTCTTCGTTCGCTTTTGTTTTTTTCAAACTGTTGTTGGTGTATAACCCCAGACACAAACTCGGTGGCAGTGCTTGCACAGACCTACAATATGGGCACAAACACAGCTTGCTAGCCCTTTAAAAGTTTTTGGGTCGGTCAGGACTATTTGTGCACCAAGAGCTCCATCCTGAAAAACATATCCATATTTGAGGGTTGTTAAAATACTTCCCCGGGTAAAAAATCAACGGTCAGTTTCTTCCCAATATGGATCTCACCAAATCAACAGGGATGGTGGATAAGGTTGGTTCTCATTTTGAAAAGTCCTCCACTTCCCACTTCTCCCCTGGCAGATTATAAACCCTTTTAAAAGAGGGAGCAGTCAGCTTTGGTGAGTTTACTTGCATTTTCTTTTTTTGGGGTTACTTTTGGGACAGAGCTTCAACAAGGCAGCTTGTTCCTTTTAATTGGTTCTAATTGAGTTTTTCTTTTAAAACAAACTATCTGCTCATACTGACGATACTGTCCTGCCCAAAAACTTTCTATGTAAAAAAGTGTTGACAATAAAAAGCCCTGCAATATCTCTAGTTCTAATACTACAAATCCTCATTTTTTTTCTAAAAAAGGATTTCCCATTTCCTCTCTGTGCTACAAGAGACTTGCCCTCTTTTGCAAATCGATTTTGCTGGGTTTTGTCTGTTCGTGATGCTCTGTTAGTGTTACCTTTTTTTTAAATGTTGATAAAGCTGTACTTAAAACTCTTGCTACTGAGATCTCTGGGCCTGCCAATCCCTTCTAATGCGGGCCGGGATCTTCTGTCAAGCCATTGCTCCCCTTCACCTTTTACTTGTCATTGGTTTTGTTCTGAGCATGATCAAACCCATAAGGAAAATGGTTTTGCTTTTTTGGACAAAAACCTTGTCATTGAATGCTCTTGACATCTGGATGGTGCTTAGGAATAAAGCCATTCTGTTTTTCTAGAAGCCCGGCATATTTCACATGGTCCAACAAAAAACTAGGGAAAAACTTTGTCAAGCTGTCGACATAAAGCCGAAGTTGTCCTGTCTATGGAACTCACAAATCAATGAGGGGGCTGAAAGTTCATTGTCACCTCCAAAGGGGAAGTGTATCCATGCATCTCTGGTTTGCCCCATCACTCATCTAAAAGCCAACTCATTTGGAGTTTATTTTTTTAAAGGGTTTTGTGTATCTTCTTGAGTGAAAAGCAAGGAAAAGCTGTTTTCCTGTGGCTCTACGTGTACGACTGACATGGTTTGCCTTCAAGAAGGGATCAGCAAATTTCCGGAGAACAATGTTGGTTGCACTAAACATTGGTCCACCACTTTCATCAAGCCAGTCTCCCCAGTCCGCAGGGAAACCTCTCAAAGTGAAAAGGGGGCCCAAAATTGCCCCCAAACCCTTTCCCCCCTACTTCTCTGGCAGTTTCCCTGAAATTTTTTTTTATAAATGTGTATAGGGTTGATCCTGCATACTACCCGCACCGACCTGGATTGAGAAGGTCGACGCTTTTTTGATTTCATTGTGCTGCCCATAGGCAACAGAATTGGAGCTCTCATAGAAACGGGGGAAGGGAATAATACTTGGGACAGTTTGTTCAGGGGTTTGTCAGTTGCAGCCCAAAAGCACTCCAAATACCCAGGGCCCTTTGGAATCTCTGTTATCACTAAACCATGTTGAGACCAAAAACCAGCCCCCTGTAAAAAAAAAAAAGGGGGGCTGTAAACTTGGCATGCTAAACACTGCCCTGTCCATTGAAAATACGGATAAAAGAAAATATCTGAAATGAAGCCAGTTCTTATAAAAAAAAGCAGGAAGGAAATATTACAATCATCACTCATCTTTGTTTTCAGCCCTTTAAGCGAAAACTCATCCTTGCCGTAGCATCGCCATGCCATTTGGAAATTGCCTGGTTTTTTCATTCAGAGTGGGAGCTGGTACTAAGGCAATTCTGCGGGGGCTCCGGGACAGCCTTTGAAAGCTCCATTCTTTGGCCTGTTGGATCACATAGCGCGCACCCCCCGGGTTTAATTGGATGGGTTTTGGAAAAAGGAAAAGCCCGCCATGGAAAGGGGACACTGCGGGTTTCTGACGTGTTGTGTCATGTTGTCCACACTGCATCGGGGAAAAAACCGTTCTCAATTGATAGGGCATACAACTCTGTCCGCTCAAAATGGTCCACAACCCTCTGTGCCCAACCCAGTAGAGATGTTCATTCAGCCTCGTCATCGATATGGAGAGTCCGGGTGATGCAACTTATCTCCAGTCACGTTTTCCTTGTTTTGGCATTACAGCCCAAACCTAATACGTGGTAGGGGGGGTTCTCTATTTGCATTGTGATGTTTTTTGCCCTTTCCTTTTACGAAAAGTGCTGTTATGTAGCACGATCTGCGATACTGTCATGTAGCTTGGTTCATTTTTCATCACTGTAGAGTTTGGGCCCCCCAAAAACTGATGAAAAAAAATTGCTGGGTAGTGCTGGCACAGACTGTTTTTTGACAATATTTATGAAATGTTCCCAAAAAAGCTTGTCTCATATTTAACATACAGGCGTAGTAAGTTGCTGCCTTTCTCAATGCATTAAATTTTTTGTTGTGATTTGCAGTTTTTTAAACAGGACCAACATCTTCCTTGAGGGCAAAAACAATATCACGTCCCCTGTATGAACACCAGTCTGAGTTTTATATAAAATTCCCCTTTGCGGCTTTAAACGTGAATTTAATAATTCCAAGCTCATTAAGCTTTGGCGTTGTAGTGTTCACGACTTCAGACATTTCCCATCCAAAACTTCTGTGACAAACTCTGTTCAATCCCTTCTGATAGGTTGGAAATTATCTAGTATGAAAAACCTCTACTTTATAATTGGTCAGTTTCCATCTTTCAAACCCTTACGATTAAATCTGCTTTGCATGCTTGGGGTAACAGCATCTTTGGAACAGGTCTCGTGCCCCTTTGCCAAAAGTTTTTTTTCCATCCCGCGGAATTGGTGTCATTTACGCCGTGGTCCCATTTTTTTGTCTTACTTTATTTCGGGCTTCCTACTACCCTGCCTTATCACA
>JACEEZ010015277.1:297500-370000 GCA_016584305.1 Chionoecetes opilio
TCCCTCTTAATACTCTCAGGTCCTTTCACCACTTCGTCTCCCACTAAAATTTCATCTACGCACGGTTGCTCCCTGTCTTCCTCTCCTCTAAGAAATATATACCAATCCCTACCCCCTTCCTCACCCTTCTCCCTTAGTTCCTCTACAATTTCCCTCTCCATGTTTGCCCTAGCCTTCCTAATAAGCGCTTTTACTTCTCTCTGTTTTTCTTATACCTATCCCATGCCCCCTCATATTCTAACCTTCCTCTATCTCCATCTACTTCCTTTTCAAGTCTCTTTCGTGCCCTGTTCTGCTCCTTTCTTTCCTTCCTCGCCCTCTTAATCTCACTATTCCACCACCTATTGCACTTTTTTCCCCGGCTCCTTTGCTTCACTTTACCTATCCTCTTCCTAGCTATTCCATCTATTGTCTCCACAGACTCTGGTTCATTTCATCCACCCCCCTTTCCTCCTTCCAAACTACCTGTTTTAAGTCCCTCCTAAAATGTTCCCATTTGCCTGTCTAATGTCCCATCTTTGTTCTGCATTTTTCTCCTTTTCATTCTCCCTTTGTTTTTTACTTGTATAATTTAAGACTATCATGTTGTGGTCACTATTTATATCTACCAGACCCTCCTCATCTTCCACATATCCTTCACCATCTTCCTGGCATTTTCATTTACTAGCACATAATCTATAGCTGATTCCTCCCTTTTCTTGCCCATGTTACTCTACCCTCTGCCATTGTCGTATTTAGGATTTCTAACTCGTTGGCCTCAACAAAATTTAAGAGTAGTATCCCATTCCCATTTACCTCCTCCCTAGTATACCTATGTGTCCATTCATGTCCCCCCTAACTATTATCTGTTCCTGTCTGTGTTCTGCTAATAATCTATAATCTTGTTATATTTCCTTTCATTTTCTATACTAGCCCCTCTCCCTTCAACTGTCATATAGCAGACTACTAAGATGATCGTCCCCTTTTTCTCCTCTTCTTTGTACTCTAATCTAGCAGCAAAAATATCTTCGCTTGCCTCACAGGTTCCTACATCTAGCTCCTCAACATCTATACCTGCATCCTGCCTGACAATAACACCCACCCCGCCCCCTTTTCTAGGATTCTTGCTTCTACCCTTATTTTTAAGGTGATACCCCTCTGTTCTTACATTTATCCTCTCCCTAAGGTGGGATTCCGTGACGCCTACTACATCAAAACCCCATTCACTTAATTCCCCGGAAATGTCTTCTAATTTGCCTACCCCCCAACCCCTGACATTAATGCATCCAAATCGCATAGAGTTTCTACACCCTTCCCTTGGTTCCATTTTTCTAACACTGGGTCTTCCCTTATATCTTGAAGCCCTATGCCTCCCATTTTTCCCCCGTAGACCTAGTTTCATTTTTAGACCTAGAACTCTACTATTTCTGTAGACCTAGTTTCAAGACTAAGAGCGAGAGCGAGAGCGAGAGCTAGAGCTAGAGCGAGAGCGAGAGAGTTATAAAAACATGTAAAATTATGATGGCAAATAATATTGCCATTACATTTTTTATAAGCTTTTAAGAGCCTGACACATTCAAACACACTTGTACAATAAAATATTATAAAACAACCATCAAAGGAATACTATATCTATCATTATTATCTTAATCTCACAATACATACCATTTCCTGCATTCTGAAGGCGATGTTCGCCCACACCACCTTGGTACTTTCATCCCTGCAGGTCAAGGTTGGTAATTAGAGAGAACTGCAACTCCGAAATGCCAGTGGTCGCTGGCAGTTTTAACTCACAATTTGGTGAAAAGTTGGTCAACTTGAAAGAAAAATATGGGCTTATTCCACTGCACTTAAAACACAAAAGTATAATTTTAAGAACGATTTTCTTCTATATGTATATTGTATAGAAGCCTGAGTCTGTAAAACATGCATTTAACCAAATAACCAAGTAGGTTATAGTTGAGGAGGCGAGGTAAATGTTACTCTATGATATTATATAGTCAATAACGTATGTTTAGAAGTTATCTATACCTAGGCAGTCATATTTTCCTGTTATTATTGTGTATCAATCAGATAGAAAGCCTGGAAGTGCAATGAGTCGACGCGTGAAGTGGCAATGTTTTGATTCAATCTCCCCGCCACAATCTCCCCGCCGCGGCGTGTCGCCTCCACAATGGGCCCCAGACATAACTACGTCACGGTTTGTTTACATCGGTGCATTGTGGGGATAAGGCGGGGTCGCCGCGGGTGGACCTACGAAGGGAAAACTACGGCGATGGAAGAATTTCGAGTTATTTTGCGCGAAATTGATATTCCAGGTGCTATATTACTGTGCTCTGTTCTCGCTGACAACACTATAGAGAAGACCTGAGGTAATGGCTGATGTACAGAGGCTTCTAAACCAAGAAAACAGAGTCATAACAGAGCCTCGTCAAAAGGTAAGCAACTGGTAGGTACGTAATGTGTCCCTACCACTTGCTTACTTCTTAATGAGACTCTGCTGTGACTTTTTCTTGGTTTAGAAGCCTTCGCACATCAACCATCACCTCAGGTCTTCTCTATGTTGTCAGCGAGCACGGAAATATAGCACCTGGAATATCAATTTCGCCCAAAACAACTCGAATTTTTTCATTGTAAAACAATGAATTTTTTTCAACATCACCAACCTTTAAAGGTTGGTGATGTTGGTATAGATTCAAGAGTATTCATTGGCTCGTCAAGTAACACTTAAACCATGATGTAGCACTACTTATTATGAGAAAAGACAACAAAAGGAACTCAATTAATAAGGTATTTTATTGCTTTGATTTATCTTATTACTCCATCCATAAACAAGTTGCATAACCACGGTGACATTACCCATCCTTGCCTCATGGTACCTGCATGGTACTGTCGTCTACCGATATTTTTGTCCCTACACAAATCGGGAAAACTCGCCGACAGTAATGGTTAGGTTGGTATCCGGTCATTTCGCCCACATGCCATTTCGCCATACAATAGAGTCATTTCGCCCACACTATGGAGTCATTTCGCCCACACTATGGAGTCTATAGGAGCTAGGAGGTTAGGTTATATTTGTTTAGTGTGTCGAGAACCCCCAACCCCCCCGCTAGGAGGTTAGGTTAGATTTGTTTAGGTTAGGGTAGGTTAGATTTGGGTAGTTTAGGCTAGATTTGGTTAGGTTAGGTTAGATTAGATTTGGTTAGGTTAGGATAGGTTAGATTTGGTTAGGTTAGGTTAGGTTATCGGTGGGTCAAGCCCCCTGCTAGGGTAGGTTAATTTTGGTTAGGTTAGGTTTATTTTTGTTAGGCAATTTTCGTCATTTCGCCCACAAGACATTTCGTCCACCTGTAAGTCAATTCGCCCACATATAAGTCAATTCGCCCACTCTATAGTCAATTCGCCCACACGATCCATGTCACGGAGTCATGTAACTATATCTTCCTCTGGCAGAAATGGAATGAACCACCAGTAACCTCGGGCGAAATGACTCCATAGTGTGGGCGAAATGACGGTAAATTTCTAGTGTTTGCCCATACTCTCCCACTTCCCCCAAACAAGTTTGGGGATCTGTGGAAATGCGGGGTTTTCGGGTGGGGAACAAATTATGCGTCGGAAACACGTAATTAAAGACTTGTGTAGGGGGGGGTAAAATTCCCTAGATCTAGGGTAATTTCCTTATATCTAGAGAAAATTGCCTAACCAAAATAAACCTAACCTAACCAAAATTAACCTACCCTAGCAGGGGGCTTGACCCACCGATAACCTAACCTAACCAAATCTAACCTAACCAAATCTAACCTATCCTAACCTAACCAAATCTAATCTAACCTAACCAAACCAAATCTAATAGGTTAGATAGGTTAGGTTAGGTTAGCTTAGGTTAGGTTATCGGTGGGTCAAGCCCCCTGCTAGGGTAGGTTAATTTTGGTTAGGTTAGGTTTATTTTGGTTAGGCAATTTTCTGCCAGAGGAAGATATAGTTACATGACTCCGTGACATGGATCGTGTGGGCGAATTGACTCTTATATGTGGGCGAATTGACTCTTATATGTGGGCGAATTGACTCTTATATGTGGGCGAATTGACTTACATGTGGACGAAATGTCTTGTGGGCGAAATGACGAAAATTGCCTAACCAAAATAAACCTAACCTAACCAAAATTAACCTACCCTAGCAGGGAGCTTGACCCACCGATATGCTAACTTAACCAAATCTAACCTAAGCTAACCTAACTTAACCAAATTTAACCTACCCTAACCTAACCTAACCTAACCTAACCAAACCAAATCTAACCTAAACTACCCTAATCTAACCTAACCTCCTAGCGGGGGGTTGGGGGTTCTCGACACACTAAACAAATATAACCTAACCTCCTAGCTCCTATAGACTCCATAGTGTGGGCTTAATGACTCCATAGTGTGGGCGAAATGACTATGGTGTGGCGAAATGGCATGTGGGCGAAATGGCCGGATACCAACCTAACCATTACTGTCGGCGAGTTTTCCCGATTTGTGTAGGGACAAAAATATCGGTAGACGACAGTACCATGCAGGTACCATGAGGCAAGGATGGGTAATATCACCGTAGTTATGCAACTTGTTTATGGATGGAGTAATAAGATAAATCAAAGCAAAGGTTGGTGATGTTGGTATAGACTAAAGAGTATTCATTGGCTCGTCAAGTAACACTTAAACCATGATGTAGCACTACTTATTATGAGGAAAGACAACAAAAGGAACTCAATTAATAAGGTATTTTAATACTATCATAACCATGAATATGTACAGCCTACAAAGAGCTAGAAGACTACGACGATGAAAAAAATTCGAGTTGTTTTGGGCGAAATTGATATTCCAGGTGCTATATTTCCGTGCTCGCTGACAACATAGAGAAGACCTGAGGTGATGGTTGATGTGCGAAGGCTTCTAAACCAGGAAAACAGTCACAGCAGAGTCTCATTAAGAAGTAAGCAAGTGGTAGGGACACATTACGTACCTACCAGTTGCTTACCTTTTGACGAGGCTCTGTTATGATTCTGTTTTCTTGGTTTAGAAGCCTCTGCACATCAGCCATTACCTCAGGTCTTCTATATAGTGTTGTCAGCGAGAACAGAGCACAGTAATATAGCACCTGGAATATCAATTTCGCGCAAAATAACTCGAAATTCTTCCATCGCCGTAGTTTTCCCTTCGTAGGTCCACCCACGGCGACCCCGCCTTATCCCCACAATGCACCGATGTAAACAAACCGTGACGTAGTTATGGGTAGGGTCCATTATAACCTACATTGTCGCAGCAACAAGCCGATTTCGGCATTCTTTATTCTTCGTTTTTCCAAGGCATTGCTTATTGTATTTTGACAAGCGTTTGCCAGACGCAGCAGTACTGTCTTAGAAAACAGTGTGAACATCACCCAAATTTTACATGCCACAATATACATGTAAAAAATATATTAAGCTCTGCTACTCGAGGCGAGTAATGTGCATTAAATTGCTATTTTAGAACGTTCAATCGTAATGCATGTCATGCATACACTTACTAGAACAACAGAAGAACGTTCTTTTTTAGTATTCAGATGCGGTGCATCAATATTCATTGCGAAATTGATTTATGAAAAATATTAGTCGCGGAGCCAAAACACAGTAGACCAACCTTTGAGTTAAAACTGCCAGCGACCACTGGCATTTCTCGAGTTTCAGATCATTGGAATTTTGACAACCAGTGCCACCAGCGCCTCAGTTCTGGGGACGTTCCACATACCGAAGTCACGACTCCTCCCATGATGTGATGGATCTGCGAGAAGCATTCATAAGTGTTATGTCTCATAGAAGTGATAATAAGTAATTTTTTTTTAAAGTACTAAACATAATTCATGGCCCGAGCAAAAAATTAACTTAAGGCCTCTTCCATTTGTGCCCAAGTTGCATGAACCAGTTCTTTCAGTTCAGGGTTGGGTTCTGGGTTCAGGGTTGGGTTCGCGTGTCACAAATGGAACGCAAAAACCCCGTTTTTTGTTTACAAACATACTCAGCTGGCGAGGCAATTCCAATGATCTGAAACTCGAGAAATGCCAGTGGTCGCTGGCAGTTTTAACTCAAAGGTTGGTCTACTGTGTTTTGGCTCCGCGACTAATATTTTTCATAAATTAATTTCGCGATAAACATTGATGCACCGCATCTGAATACCAAAAAATATAGTTCTTCTGTTGTTCTACTAATTATATGGATGACATGCATTACGATGGAACGTTCTATAATAGCAATTTAATGCAAATTACTCGCCTCGAGTAGCAAAGCTTAATATATTTTTTACATGTATATTGTGGCATTTAAAATTTGGGCGATGTTCACACTGTTTTCTAAGACAGTACTGCTGCGTCTGGCAAACGCTTGTCAAAATACAATAAGCAATGCCTTGGAAAAACGAAGAATAAAGAATGCCGAAATCGGCTTGTTGCTGCGACAATGTAGGTTATAATTTGGAGGCGACACGCCGCGGCGGGGAGTGGTGGGCGGGGAGATTGTGGCGGGGAGATTGAATCAAAACATTGCTACTTCACGCGTCGACTCATTGCACTTCCAGGCTTTCTATCTGATTGATACACAATAATAACAGGAAAATATGACTGCCTAGGTATAGATAACTTCTAAACATACGTTATTGACTATATAATATCATAGAGTAACATTTACCTCGCCTCCCTCAACTATAACCTACTTGGTTATTTGGTTATATACAATGTTTTACAGAATCAGGCTTCTATACAATATACATATAGAAGAAAATCGTTCTTAATATTATACTTGTGTGTTTTAAGTGCAGTGGAATAAGCCCATATTTTTCTTTCAAGTTGACCAACTTTTCACCAAATTGTGAGTTAAAACTGCCAGCGACCACTGGCATTTCGGTGTTGCAGTTCTCTCTAATTTAAGAGAGAGAGAGAGAGAGAGAGAGAGAGAGAGAGGAGAGAGAGAGAGAGAGAGAGAGAAAGATATATTATATATATTATATATATATATATATATATATATAGAGAGAGAGAGAGAGAGAGAGAGAGAGAGAGAGAGAGAGAGAGAGAGAGAGAGCGAGAGAGAGCGAGAGAAAGAGAGAGAGAGAGAGAGAGAGAGAGAGAGAGAGAGAGAGAGAGAGAGAGAGAGAGAGGAAGAGAGAGAGAGAGAGGAGAGAGAGAGAGAGAGAGATGGAGAAAGAGAAGAGAGAGAGAGAGAGAGAGAGAGATAACGAGAGAGAGAGAGAGAGAGAGAGATAACGAGAGAGAGAGAGAGAGAGAGAGGAGAGAGAGAGAGAGAGAGAGAGGAGAGAGAGAGAGAGAGAGAGAGAGAGAGAGAGAGAGAGAGAGAGAGACGAGAGAGACGAGAGAGAGAGAGAGAGAGAGAGATAACGAGAGAGAGATAACGAGAGAGATAACGAGAAACCGAGAGAGAGAGAGAGAGATAACGAGAGAGAGAGAGATAACGCGAGAGATAACGAGAGAGAGAGATAACGCGAGAGAGATAACGAGAGAGAGATAACGAGAGAGAGAGAGAGATAACGAGAGAGAGAGATAACGAGAGGGAGAGAGATAACGAGGGAGAGAGATAACGAGAGAGAGAGATAACGAGAGAGAGAGATAACGAAAGAGAGATATCGAGAGAGATATATCGAGAGAGAGATAGCGAGAGATAACGAGAGAGAGAGATAACAAGAGAGAGATAACGAGAGAGAGATAATGAGAGATAACGAGAGAGAGAGAGATAACGAGAGATATAACTCAGCTAGCTGCTATGTGAAGGGATCATATAAAGTTTAAGATCGCGGGAACGCATGGCTCCACCAGCCATGTATGCCTCTTTTATGCCGTCTGACATCCTCTCCGACTCGTGCATGCGGAAAACCCTTCACGATAAGAGAAATAGGGCCCAAGGCGACCATTGTTTGTTATGAACTGAAAACTCTACCCAAGCTACCCACCTCTCAATGTGAGTAGAGAAAGTTCACGGGTTTTGCTGAATCACTACGCGCTTTGCCTCGGACCCAGGTTTTCGTGCGCAAATGGAACGCTGAACTCTTGGGTTCCGTGAACTGGTTCTTGAAATGTCGCAAATGGAAGAGGCCTTTAATCATCCACTTTAAAGCAAAAAAAATTACTCACGCGTTACTCAGGTTAGGTTAGTTTACTGCTCTATTGAGGAAAAGAACGTGCTGACTGATTGAGGGTTAAAAAATATCTTCGTGATAAAAAACATAAAATAACAGTCACATAACGGGTGATATTTTCCGCAATAAGGAGGGTTCCCTAAAACCAATCTTTACCCTAATTTATCATTGAAAAGCAACTAAACCCATTGTTTGCAATACATAATTCAGTAAAGCTAATTTAATGTACCCTGAATGAAATGTCCATACATACAATCATCAGCACTCTGCAGTGTATCAAGCACCATGCTGCATCCTGGTCTGCAGCAGTGGTAGATGCTTTATAAAAAAGAGAAAGAACAAAATTAAATGGTAAAGAACATTTCTGCGTCGTCGAGTTCTAAGTTGGTGTTTTGCCGTGAATTCCTATCAGCGACAATTCCATGAACATTCCACGGTATTTCAAAACAAAGTTGTTGTTTTTATTTTGGTAATATTTCAATGTTACAAATTTAGGGTAACTGGAAGTTTCAGTACCTTTAGACTATTAATTTAAGGTTTTCCTCGACTTACAGGTAATTGTATATGTGGGATGTGAATGGCGGAGGAATACAACATTTAATTATTAGTAGTTGTGTGGCCTGCCTTTTCGGTAAACCCCGTACCTCTAACATGGCGCAGTGAGTAGGATCGAGGTAAGCGATACACATTCCCCGGACTGGTTCTGGGGGGGCCTTAGGAGGGAGATGTGTGGGTTGTCACCAAGAGGCGACCGTAGTGTAGCGGTAGCACGTCCGCCCGGCAAGTGGAAGGTCTCGGGTTCGATCCCCGAGCGGTGCCTGCCTTTTCGGTGAACCCCCTACCTCTAACAGTAGCTAACTAAAGAAATATAATAGCAGAAATATATAGTGTACGAATAAACTTTATGGTTTGATTATGGTAAAATAAATAGTTTAACGGGGGAAAGAATGAGTGCTAAAGAATATAAGGTAAACTTCTAGTGTTTGCCCATACTCTCCCACTTCCCCCAAACAAGTTTGGGGACCTGTGGGAATGCGGGGTTTTCGGGTTGGGAACAAATTATGCGTCGGAAACACGTAATTTAAGAGTTATTGTTTAGGGGGTGTAACATTTCCTTAAATCTAGGGTAATTTCCTTATATCTAGAGAAATTTACATAACCAAAATTTACCTAATCCTAGCGGGGGGCTTGACTCACCGATAGCCTAACCTAATCTAACCTAACCTAACCAAATCTAATCTAACCTAACCAAATCTAACCTAACCTAACCAAATTTAACCTACCTTAACCTTCTAGCGGGGTGTTGGGTGTGTTTTCGACACTTCGGTCATCATTCTGTGAGGATCGTCAGGTTCACACATCGGTCGCTACCCAATGCGGCCGCCCGTATGATCCACATATATAGAGGGCAGTCGCGTGTCATTTTCTGATTCTAAACTAACATAACTATATGTTAAACATAAGATATGTCATAAGTTACTAAACTAACCTCACTATAACCCCTAAAAATTACTAACCTAACCTCACTATAACCCCCTAAAAGTTACTAACCTAACCTCACTATAAGTTACTAACCTAACCTCACTATAACCCCCTAAAAGTTACAAACATAACCTCACTATAACCCCTAAAAGTTACTAACCTAACCTCACTATAACCCTAAAAGTTACTAACCTAACCCTAACATAACCCCCTAAAGGTTACTAACCTAACCACACTATAACCCCCTAAAAGTTACTTATATTGCCGTAGGTGGCCGCATTGGGTATACACCACTGAGCTCTATAATAACTGGTGGGGCTATCTTCTGTCAGCGCCGCGCAGTTTGTGGTGTCGCCACCAGGGCGGCGCTCTCGCACTTGACGGCCATCTCGAGACACCACTCAGCCGTGGAAGTTGAACTGCTGCCCTGTGTTTACTTGAAATTATTTCTTGAATTTCAATCAAGATGGTGCATTGTGCAGCCTACGGTTGCAAAAATGGGCACAAGAATACTTCAAGAAAAATTGGGATAACGTTTCATAGGTAAGCAAAGCACACTTAGTCCTACTTATCCCGAATATTGAGGAGTCGTAAATATATCTTGTTTCAGTAGATACACTGTTTCTGTCAAGATGTTTGATATTGTCAGCATGTTACAGTGCTATATCGGATACATAAGTGCAGTAACCATATATATTTAAAAATCATGACTTCACTACTCATATATATGCCATATTTTGCTCGCTATTAATAATTGATGTTTAGCGGTAGGTATACTGCTTCTGTCAACATGTATGTTTTAAATATATGACATGGATGCATATATGCAATATCTATATACACTGAAGCGTTTCAACCTAGTCTATATGTCAAATTAACCTGGCAAGGGATAAATAAAGTCCACGGATCAGTGTAATATGCTACAGTCTTAAGACGTAACTAGAGATGCTTGAATTTGTTTCCATATAAAGCTGAAATACATCAGGTTACTTCATCACACCAGCGTATGACTGTCACATACTTCGTTCTGTGGGTGGAAATTTTTCACAACGTATGAAAATATTGTGAACATTTATAGTCAGCACGATTATGTCGATCAATGCCTAATTTTCATTTCTCCATATAAATTGCTACTTAAGTTATTTTCGCTACCGATAATGTGAATTTTCGATATATAGCTTGGTTTTAACAATGAGAGAGAGAGAGAGAGAGAGAGAGAGAGAGAGAGAGAGAGAGAGAGAGAGAGAGAGAGAGAGAGAGAGAGAGAGAGAGAGAGAGAGAGAGAGAGAGAGAGAGAGAGAGAGAAAAAAAAAAATTACTTCGATCAATACGACGCAATATTCTGACTATAATTCCCTCAAAATGGTAATATTTCGAAGCAGGTACTGTATAGTAATATTTCATTTATCTTTATTAATAAGGATATACACATATAATTGTTAAAGGAGGAAGAATTAAACAAGCTGAATGCAGCATTAAGGCTTTGGGACTATTGTGCGGTGCGCCGGTGGTGTTTCAATATGGCTGCCCGAAGTCACGCGCTCCGAGAGAAGAGCGCCCCTCCAGTTCATATAGAGCTCAGTGGTCTGCGCTCAGTGACACCCACGTCTCTGGACTCAGAAGAAATCCAATTAATTTTCCCTAGGTCTAGGGAATTTTTATAACTTCCATAACTCAAAAAGTATGTGGTTGCGACGCATATTTTGTACCCCAGCCATATATCCTGCATTCTCCCAGGTCCCCCAAGCTAGTTTGGGGTCAAAGGGGGAGTATAGGCAAACACTAGAATTATACCGAATATAGCAAGGAGTTATAGATAGGGCCAGTGACGAACAGCTATAAATACGGCAGTAGGAAGAGAGAGATACGGCAGTGGCTATAGTACGGCAGTAACACGATAATATGAGCCTAACTTAATTATTCGGTGTTTTGTAATCGTTAAAGATGTTCACGGTTTATGGAATTCTCGCCGAAACACCAACCGAGAACTCTCGCCGATAGTGGAACACTCGCCGACGTGTAAAGTTTCGAAGACAGTTCCACTTTTAATAGCCTACCTGATCAAGCTATTGGTGGTATTTATGGTCTAAATACTGAAACAGGGGTAAAAAGCTGATTAAATAGATATATTGGGTTTATGTAATATCAAGATGAGGAACTGAAACTGTCGCCGAGAATAAGATCATTCGCCGACGAGAAAAATTGGAACAGTCGCCGACGTCGGCGACTGTTCTAGGTACCATGTTAACAATTCTACTTCTCCTTACGAGCCTACCCAACAAACACAAAGACGGAGGGCCTCCGGAGGCCCTCCGTATGTTTTACCGGCGAACCGACGGAAGTGCACGACGTAGGGTCACTGGGAATTTGCTCAGAGGCTCACCGGCGGGCCGCTCCCAGCGGCCCGCCGTAGGGCATATGATCATTTGCCGCTGTTATATTAACTGATTGAGGAATATTTATGGTTATACTTTCTAAGTATATTGCAGATATAGTAATATTTCAAGGGGTGTTGCACAACCCATTAGCCGATTAATAGACCAATGGGCTGTTCAACACTTAAAAACATTACTATATCTGCAATATAAATTGTTACGCCCCCCCGTAACTTACCAAAGACAGTTCACTGTTCTGAGTTCGGCGTGGGGCTGGTGGTCCGAGGACTACTTACTGGTAACGTTCAGAGCACTGGCGAGTAAAAGAGCGTCTCCTTTAACCATTTATTTTCACATGGTACTTGAGAAGGCACACACAGTTACTGGAGGGGAGTGTATACACTTATCTTCACACACAAGCACACGCTTCAAGCATTCCAGGGCACAGGCGTATAGGCGAGAGGCGGGAGAGCAGATCCGGGCGTTACCATGGACGGGCGACGACTGTCTCCTCTGTCCTGTGTGCCACTGCCCGCCACGCTCTCCCTAGCACCCCTCCCCACCCCCTCTAGCAGCCTCGCCTCACTGCTGGCGTCTCTCAAGGTCGTACCTACCCAGACATACACGATTACATGCCTCGCACGCCACCCAGACATACACGATTACATGATTACAGTACTAGCCTACAATCGTAACAATATGCTTAGAAAATTTGACCAGAAATTTTCCTATGTCGTTATCCAGTAATACGATGAAAAGGAGATCATAATTGCTACGGACATTGTTTATTTCATAATAACAAAAACATTTTCGTTTTTGGGTTTACATGGTGGTGTACGTGGAACACTGAAAAGTCATGTAGAAGGATATTGGTTGCGGCGAACAACATAACAACATCTACCCACTTGTGCGTTTTCCCACTAACTGATTTGTGATTTCACTCACTGACAGCGGCGCAGCACTCGAGGAATTCCTAATAAAACCTGTCGTACTGCAATTATTTATATTATTCAGTCTATTTCGATATAATGAAGGAGCGAAAACATGTTATAACTAAGTTCTCATTATGTTATCGACTGGTTAAGGGTGACAATTTAGGCCTTTTGTGGGTTTTTAACCCTTTGTAATGACTATCGTACGTCTGGCAGTTTACCGTAGATAACAGTGAAGTCGCCACCTGCAGTGAAGTCGCCAGGCGCCAAATATTACGAATTATAGCATCACTACTGATTTTTATGTGCCACTGAAGATGTTACACAGTAGTTTATATCATGGCTGTATAATCTACCCTGTTTCAGCGTTGTTTTATGCTTTGTATCTGAAAATATAACTGTTGGGCATTTTCCTTCTCACGTTTTTCTTCGCGCAATGACAGACAGTAAACAGTAGCTTTTTGGGCGACAGGACACAGACTTGCCAGATCTTTCAAACTTGAATAGAATCTATTTTCACGTTGGCAGAGGAATTTTTATATATCCAAGCATCTTCCGCAGCTAATATATATAGAGACTTGTTTTACTTTACCTCTAATTTCCCTGAATTCCCCAGAGTGGCGACTCAACTGTTGGGTTAAAATACTTGCTGGCGACTTTACTGTAGTAGGTATAGTGAGGTCGCCACTCGGTTTTATTTTTGTAATTTGTTCATTTATAGCCCTAATATGACACAGATGAAGACACAAAATGACACAGACTTTCCAGATAGCCCCTTCTAACTTTCCTGAAATCATGGATGTAGAAATGAAGTATTAACGCCACCACACGTCTGTAAATAACAAAGAAACGTAGAACTGGCGACTTCACTGTTATCTACGGTAGTGCATTGATAGCTGGGAAATGATTTAAAATAATATTCTATTTTAAATCATGATATTATCCATGTTAATTCTCCATCATCTACATATTCCTTATTAGGTGTACCGTTGAGTATTGATATGTGTTGATAATATGTTGGAAATGATTGAAATAAGGGAAAATATGACCTTGTGTTATCCCGTAATCTTTGCTCGGATAATCAAATGTTATTTTTATATGTAACTACACACATAGACTAACTGGTAACCTTTTTCCATGTAAACTCCTTCCTATGTACTACGTATCTCATCTTTATTTCTATGTATCTCTGGGTGTTCGTGATTATGCTGGAAATATTTGAAATAAACTGATATATGATAATTTCTATAAACTATTATAAAAACTTCTATAACAATTTTTAATAGCTTGAACAGGCCTAATAATAGTGATGGTACCGATATTGAGATACTATGTATATTGTATATTACTGCGTTAATATTATATAAAATTAAATGAATATTTCCCACTTTTACAAATACGTACCGGCGGGCATCTGGAGGATTGACGTCAAGTTGCCGCTGCTTGTCACTACTGATGTATTACTACATCAAGATAATCATATAGCTGTTGTTTCAAAAGGTTTACACATCGAAATATTCAATTCTTCAAATTCTGTACATTAATTTTCAACATAATAAATTTTCCCGTCTGAAAATACACCAGCGGCCCTTCGGAGGGCTGACGGAGGTAAATTTGCCGCCGGCGGCCGCCGTTCGCCGCTCTACAGCCTACGTAGTCCCGCCGGTGATGGTTAGCTGGGTAGCTCACTTCATTCAACTTATTTAAGCCTCTCATCTTCCATAACAAGTCACAAATGGAACAACAACAAAAAATAACGAGAGGACCTGCTAGCTAGATTAATAACGAACCCATATATCAGGTTCCTATATAATGTTCACCCGGGTAAATACCCGTAAAACATGATGTGCTGCTCCTCTAACACCTAACACACTCCCTTCTATGTGCTTCATGTCCTAATCTTACACGGTACTTACATTTCGATGGATGTAATGTCGGAGGCAGAGAGCTGTGTACGAAGCGAAGGAAGCCATTTTGGATTTTCAAATTTGTATTTTTTTCAAGATTATCTGACCTCCTGGAGCAACTTTTAATCTGTACCACAGCAACACAGAAAACATGCTCCAAGGCATGCACGAGGACAGATCACTATCTAAATGGACCAAACATTTTGCCCCGAGAGTAGCCGCCTCTGATATTTTCTTGTGCACTTCAAATATACACCAGCGGGCGGACGGAGGTCTAACGTCAAGTAGCAGCTGGTTATCACCACTAATGTAATACTACATCAATATCATCATATAACTGTTGTTTTAGAATGTTTACACATAAAAGGAATACATTTTTCAAATTCTGTACATTGATTTACAGATAATAAATTTTCCTCTCTGAAAATACACCAGCGGCACTACGGAGGACCTCGGGAGGCAAAGTTGCCGCTGGTGGCCGCCGTTCGCCGCTCTAATGCCTACGTAGGCCCGCCGGTGGTGGTTAGCTGGGTGGTGGTTGGGGAAGTGTGTGGGTGTGGGTGGTTGGGGAAGGGGGTGGGTGTTGGTGGTTGGGGAAGGGGTGGGTGTTGGTGGTTGGGGAAAGGGGTGGGTGTTGGTGGTTGGGGAAGGAGATGGGTGTTGGAACTGGATATGTGGTTGGGAACGGGGGTGGGTGTTGGGAAAGGGGATGGGTGTTGGAACTAGATATGTGGGTGGGAACAGGGATGGATGTTGTGGGATGTGGGTGGGTGTTGGGGATGAAGTAGAGTGAATAATAGCAGATTCTTGAAGGACTCCAGCATCCCCCCTCTCTTTCTCTCTCGCGGTGAACACCTTCTGTGACGTTATCAATAATATTCGCGGGCCTGTTGGAGGGATGAAACATTTTTCCCGCGCTTTTTACAAAGGTCGTGTTTTTACGGAAATAAGGCGTGGAAATGAATAATTTTTTGTGGATCAAAGCCATGTTTTTGTCGTCCAAGCACAGTCTTGGATACGAAGACCGTTTTTTGGCGCGTTTGAAAAAGGATTGATTTCAGCGACAAAAACACAACAAGCTTGGTAGGAGCCGAAATAATAATCAGTCCAAAACATTGCAAACAGTACCACAAAGTAGTAAAACACACATTACAGCAAGTGTTATTGGATTGGGATTCGTAATCCAAGACCGTGCTTGGACGACAAAAACACGGCTACGGTAGGTAGGTGTTTTGAATGAACATGCAACATATTTGTGCAAATAAAAAATGGGTCAGGACGAATAAAAGGACGAGAGTAAAATTTTACAAAATTTGTCGCTACAAAATACGCCTCTTTTGCTTCATACATTTTTCCTATGTAAAAAAAGTTTGTTGTTATCAGTTTATGAACTGATAGGTCATATACTCTTCTTCGTTTTCATCTATGTTCATGTTTTCAAAAAGTTTGTAAAAAGGCAAAGTTGTTGTTGTTGTTGTCGGTCATTTCGGCTTCGGAACGGTGCAACTCAATGTCAAAACAAGGGGCGTTGAGTTGCTTGTGCAGCCTAGAGCAGTAGAGGGAGGGTGCAAGGTCGACAGTCGCTGATCTGCTACCTACGGTACATGAAGTAAGTTTCTCCCATCACCGGCAAGTTACTTTTTGTGACTGGAAGAGCATTTGAGCAGTGTGGAGACATAGTAACTACCTCATTCACGCTAGTATGACATCCTGGAGCGGCTAGTATTCCGCAGGAGTTGGCGGTGTAGCGGACCAATCCATTACCCTGACCAGTTTATTTCCCTGCCACGACTACGCACGCACGGCAGATGACGTCACAGGAAAACTGACATTTCGGTAGAGGGCATTCACCGATTTCGAGGCTGAAACTAAGTTTTTCTGAATAGTTTTGATGTGTTTTGAATGAATCTGGCACTCGTTTTTGTCAGAAAAAGGTAATTTTTAACACCAGGACCGAAATTCCCTACACAATTGGGAGTATGGTTTCTGTTCACCTTATTGGATTCTAAGAAACATTCTCTATGAGCTTCCGTCGTAAATCACTACTTGCGGAGATATAAGATTTTTTTAATAGTGAGGAGTGTAGTTATATGAGATATGAAAATAAAACTAACCTAACCCCACCTTTTGACTCACTAACCTAACCTAATCCCACGCTTTAACCTCCTAACTAAAGCCAAATCTGCATTAAAAAAGTGTCCGCGGCAAGGGAAGAACAGGCGATGCAGGTCACAAGAGGAAGAAGAGTGTAGCGGACGTAAACACTAGTCTCTCGTCTCCCTATAAACAGCATGTCATTATTTCCAAAAGTAATGATTTGCGACGGAAGCTCATAGAGAGAATGTTTACTAGAATCGGTAAATCTGAAGAACAAAGGCTCCACCCCCTATCTTCTTCTTCTTATAGCCAACAAGCTTGGGGACATGGTGGGAAACCAGGATTTTTGGGTGGGGGAGCACACACATAAGGGAAATATGGCCCCCCCCCAAAAAAAAATCCCTAACTAGGGAAATATCCCTAGTTCATACACTTTATTGGGTTCATACTTCCATTATATGTGTGCTCCCCCACCCAAAAACCCCGGTTTCCACCATGTCCCCAAGCTTGTTGGCTATAAGAAGAAGAAGATAGGAGGTTGAGTCTTTATTCTAAAGATGACAAAACTCTACAGACCTAACCTAGCACCCCTCCTCGAGCCCCTAGTGCTGTGCACTAACCTAACCTGCCCTAACCTAACCTGACCTGACCTAACCTGACCTACTCTTCTCTACTCTAACCTAACCTAACCTAGCGGACAGGGGTGCATTTCTCAAAACTGGGGAAAAATATCCTAAAAGAAAAATTCGTCTGTAGGGGTTGTTAACTTGTTTGTTTGTTAACGAGAGTCAAACTCTCGTTAGTCGTTACCGCATGTCTGTAACGACACGTTCGCCCTAGGTGGCAACAGAAGCGCCCAGGCAGACAGGGACAGTTGTCAGCTGGCCTCTGCCCGGGCACCTTGTATTTCTGGGTCGGGAAATAAACTACCACAGTTCAGCTCTGCCTCTCGTTCCACCTCTCGCTCCAATATGGCGCAGTGAGTAGGAGACATTATTGTTCCTTTCTCATGTTTCATTATACAGCATCGAGATGCGACTTGTATAATTGGGGGGGGAGTGTAGGGGTTGTTAACTTGTTTGTTTGTTAACGAGAGTCAAACTCTCGTTAGTCGTTACCGCGTGGCGGTAACGACACGTTCGCCCAAGGTGGCAACAGAGGCAGAGAGGGACAGTTGTCAGCTGGCCTCTGCCCGGGCACCTTGTATTTCTGGGTCGGGAAATAAACTACCACAGTTCAGCTCTGCCTCTCGTTCCACCTCTCGCTCCAATATCGTCCATTGCGCATCTCGCTGGACTTAGTTTTTCTCAAGAACCTGAAATTTAATATCGGCCATGTAGGCCCTCCAACTGAACAGCTTCACACCACTGGGTTACAGGCAGTGGATGCCGATCCTCCCATTGACGAAAGCGCACCCTCTCTTGACGAAGTCAGAGAGGCTGTAGCAAAGTTGAGGGGTGGAAAGGCAGCTGGTGTTTGTAATATCAATGCGGAGCTCCTCAAAGCTGGGGGTGAGGCCATGATCCACGGGTTGCATGCTGTCCTGACTGCCGTGTGGCAATCAGGTACCATTCCTCCTGACTGGAAAAGGGGGCTGGTCGTCCCTATCTGGAAAGGGAAAGGGGACCGTCAGGACTGCAACAATTACCGGGGTATTACACTGCTCAGTGTACCAGGCAAGGTGCTTGCCCATCTACTGCTGACACGGATTCGCAGCCATCTGGTGAAGCATCAGAGACCTCAGCAGTCTGGGTTCACGCCTGGTAAGTCAACAACGGATCATATCCTAGCGCTTCGTGTCCTGGTGGAACGCCGACGTGAGTTTCGACGGGATGCTTGCAGCCTATGCTGATCTCAAGAAGGCGTTTGACTCAGTGCATCGTGAGTCACTCTGGGATCTTCTGCGACTTCGAGGGATTCCTGCAAGGACTATTGGTTTGATAACTGGTCTGTATTCTGGGACTGAGAGTGCTGTGAAGTGTGGGGCAGGTGTATCTGGCTTCTTTCCTGTGAATACAGGAGTGAGGCAAGGGTGCGTCCTTGCCCCATCACTTTTCAACGCTTGTATGGACTGTGTATTGGACAAGGTTGTAGATCAAAGTGATTGTGGAGCATCCGTCGGCAACACCAAGATCACTGATCTTGTTTTTGCCGATGATGCAGTAATCTTTGCTGAGTCGCTGGAGGTCCTGGTGATGGCTCTCGAGGCGCTGCACGAGGAGGCAAAGCCTTTGGGACTTGAGGTCTCCTGGCTCAAGACCAAGGTCCAGGTGTTTGGAGACTTACTAGATGAACCAGTACAGTCTGTTCATGCGTGTGGCGAGGACATTGAGATCTTGGAAAGTTTTACATACCTTGGTAGCGCAGTCCATAATGACGGCGGGTCACGTCAAGAAGTCTTACGGCGGATTGGCATAGCCCACGGGGTTATGGACTTGCTCAGCGGGAGTATTTGGCGTTGTCGGTACCTGTGCAGGAGGACAAAGATCCGGATCTTCAAATCGCTTGTGATCCCTGTCTTACTCTATGGTTGTGAGACATGGACACTAAATAGTGACTTGAAGAGACGAATCAATGCCTTTGGTAATAAGTGTCTTCGCAGAATCATGGGGTATCGCTGGGATGATTACGTGTCAAATCAGCGATTACACCGTGAGACTGAATCGAGGCCTATTACCTGCATAGTCCGTCAGCGCCAACTTTGGCTATATGGGCATGTGGCACGCTACCCTGAAACCGATCCTTCTCATCGGGTTGTATCTGTAAGAGACAATCCTGCGTGGAGGAGGCCAAGGGGGCGCCCACAAGGCTCGTGGCTGGGGCAAGTTGATGTTTCTTGTCGAGAGCTGCTTGGTATGGGAAAGGAGCCTGCATGGGAACTCGCGCGTGGTGACCCCCGGGAGTGGTGTTGTAGGGTGGGCGAGGCGACGCGCCCCCCGGCGTATGCCCCCAATGATTGATTGATTGATGTAGGCAAAGTAAGGATCGGCACTCATTAAAATCTAAACAGATGTGTTAAGGACAGTAAGTATTGTTACGCAGGGCACTCACCTTCCGTATCACACCAAAGGGCGCCTCGCGTAAACACTTAACTCCTGACGAAGGTTCGGCAGAAAAAACCCTGAAGCGAGTAACTTTCTCACCGCTGAGGGCACCTTTATCATTCATCCGGAGGAAGAGGACACTGACACACTGTAATACACTGTCTAATTTAATGGCGGAGGTCACAATACAAAGTCCTGATGTGGGGGACAGAGACTCACATGGTCACACTGTCTAAATGGTTATCTAACACACACTCGAGGCTTACATGAATGGCACACAACACACAGGTACTGGCTTAATGCGAGGCGCTGACTTAAGGAGACACTAGCATTCTCCTGACGGCATGGCAGATACACCAAGGGCGGCGCTGGCTTGCCGCCTCGCCTCTCTCTCAAGCCCACCTTCCCACCTCGTGTCTCCCAACGCTCTCCCTCGTCTCTCTCACACCACCCTCCTCGCTGCCGGCTGTCGCCGCTCCCATGGCAACGGCCCCAAGGCCGCACCGCAGACCCTCGTACACACAGACAGACGGACATTGCTCGCGTCACATACACACAACAAATACACACAGACAGACGGACACTTCTCTGCGGGCGTAACAATATCCTCCTTCCTCCAGAACAGCGTCCCGCTGTTTCCTTTATCCTAAATCCTTTATCCTAAAAAGTACATAAAAGAAAAAAAATAGGGAAACCATAGTTGTAACACAAAATTAACAATAAAAAATCCTCAAATGAAGGGCCACTCGCCTCATCATTAAACACATCCCTAAACCAACTATTACCACCCAAAGCCTTACAGCTGCAATTAAATCCCTCCATTGCCTCCACCAGCCGCCACACAGTGTTGGAAGGTCGCACCAGGCCGCCCTCCTCTTCGCATGCGAGACACACAAGCAGGAACTCTAGCTGCACCCTCAATCAGGCGCCACAAACCACAGGGGACGTCCTCTACCCTGGGCTCGCCTCGATCAGAGGTAACCACGGCCCAGGAGTCACTCGACTGGCACCGCAGTTCTCTCTGCTCCACTGCTCGTCTCCGCGGCAAAGGGCGCCACAAGCCACAGGGGACGTTCTCTACCCTGGGCTCGCCTCAGAGGTAACCACGGCCCAGCAGTCACTCTCGACTGGCACCGCAGTTCTCCTCTGCTCCACTGCTCGTCTCCGCGGCAAAGGGCGCCACGACTTCCCGACCGACCATGCCCTCCACTGCAAAGCGCCGGTGATGGTGACAGGACTCAACAGCGACACGCTGTGGCTGGCTCTGCCTGGTAGAGGGCACGATGCATCCCTCCGCCATCGTACACCTGCCACAGCTTCGGCGGGGGCCACGCACTGCGCTCGCCATCCTCCTGAAGGCGCAGCAGAGGCAAGTATGGGGACGTCTTGTTCATCCTGGCTCTCCGAGGCCTCCACTGCTTGTTATCCTCCTGAAGGCGCGGCTTCCCACGCTCACCACGCTGGCGGCTCTTCCGGTGACCCCATGCCGAGGCGAAGTGAGCGGGCCTCTTGTCCTCCCTCCGTGGGCGCTTGATCCGCACCCGTCGGGGCGGCAGGCCACCTGCAAGGCCCTTCATGCCTTTTACGCCGCTTGCCAGCGCCGCGAATTGGGCCCGACAGGCTTTCCACGGCACCAGCGCATCCAGCTCCTGCGGCCTGTGTCGCAAGTCGCCACATTCCTGACATGCACTCGGGCCCGCATGGCGAAGCGGAGACTCGTGAGGTAGGTGGAGTGGGTGGTGAGAGGGGCAGGGCTACGCTATCCTTACAACCACAAGACGCGGACGCGCCCTCAACCCCAATCAGATCACCCACAGCCAGGTATGCCTCCCACGACACTTTTCCATCAAAATTCAATGGTTTCCTCCGCCCTGTGGCTCCTACAGGCGAGTGCACGCTTCGCGGAGGAGAACTCCGGGGCGTAGTATAGCGGTGAAGAAAGGCAAGCGGAGCGAGTCGGGTTGGCGAGAGCGGTGGTGTGTATAGAGATGCTGCCACTCCCTGTGTCCTCCCTGCCATTGCCATGGGAACCACGTGTGAGTCCGCGCGTGTGCCAGACTCCGTTAAGTGCACAGGCAGGGAGCCCTCTATGGCTGCTGTCTCACTCTTCTGCCGCTCCTCCTCCTGTATCATGCCCTCAACTGGCCTCAGGCGCTCTGTTGACTCCACCATACCAGCTGAAACCTTCATCCTGCGACTCAGCCTACAGGGCACTTACTTTTGTCTCGGGTTTCGGGGCCAGACGCACTCTCTCCACGGCCACTACCTTTGCAGGGGCGTCACCTGGGAACAAGGGCAGCTCTTCCTCGCCTACCCTTAACAGTTTCTTCCCCAGATCGACACACGCCATTGCCTGCGTCAGGTAGTCCAGGCCGAGGAGACAAGAGTCCTCTATCTCGGCGACGTAAACAGGCAGCGTCACTTCACTGCTCCCTACGCTGATTTCCACGCTCACTGGCCCTTTCAGAGATGTACAGTGCCCCGTCCCGCCACATAGTCGCTGGGTGGCTTCAGGCAGGTAACGTCCTTCCACAGCAGCGCATGCCTCGTCAGTATCCTGCCTCACGTCAGCCGGTACCTCGGTTAAGCCTCTGCTCAGTGTGTCTCTCACTTCTTTTAAATTCTGTTTCATTCCACTTAAATTTTCATTTTTTCTAACCATTTCTTTCATCAGTCTCTCATTTTCACTTCTGTTATGGCTCATCATTTCTTTCATCATGGCCATGATCCTGTTCGTGTCCACTCTCTCGCTATCTGCCATAAGAAGCGCGCCACTTTCTTCCTCAGTGACGTCACAAGGCGTCACCTCGCTTTCCCCTTCCTCCTTGCCCGCCATCTTGACCGCGTGTTACACAGCTACCGGCCACAGATTTTTCTACAATCAACCCCAAACTACTGACACCAATGTTACGCAGGGCACTCACCTTTCGTATCACACCAAAGGGCGCATCTCGTAAACACTTAACTCCTGACGAAGGTTCGGCAGAAAAAAACCCTGAAGCGAGTAACTTTCTCACCGCTGAGGGCACTTTTATCATTCACTCGGAGGAAGAGGACACCGACACACTGTAATACACTGTCTAATTTAATGGCGGAGGTCACAATATAAAGTCCTGATGGGGGGGACAGAGACTCACATGGTCACAATGTCTAAATGGTTATCTAACACACACTCGAGGCTTACATGAATGGCACACAACACACAGGTACTGGCTTAATGCGAGGCGCTGACTTAACGAGACACTAGCATTCTCCTGACGGCACGGCAGATACACCAAGGGCGGTGCTGGCTCGCCGCCTCGCCGCTCTCAAGCCCACCTTCCCACCTCGTGTCTCCCACCGCTCTCCCTCGTCTCTCTCGCACCACCCTCCTCGCTGCCGGCTGTCGCCGCTCTCATGGCAACGGCCCCAAGGCCGCACCGCAGACTCTCGTACACACAGACAGATGGACATTGCTCGCATCACATACACACAACAAATACACACAGACAGACGGACACTTATCTGCGGGCGTAACAGTATAATACGTAGAGCCAACATTTGGGTCAGCTTAGCGTGGAGCCCTTGTTCTTAAGAATTTCCCTAGAATCCAATAAGGTGAACAGAAACCACACTCCCAACTGTGTAGGGAATTTCGGTCCTAGTGGAAAATAATACCAAAATAAATGTACAGTTGTGGGGAGATGCCCGCCCCGCTCCTCCCGGCCCGGCCCGCAAACTTTGCTCAGCTTCGCAATGCCGTAGTATTGATAATTTTCTTTTATTCTTGATATCATCTGTTATTAAGTCAAACCCCACCTCTAACCTAACCTAACCTAATCTGATTTAACCTAACTTAACTGTTTCTGGCTGAAATAACGGTACATTTTCGGTAGTACATGTAACGCGATTATTAGTCAATTGTGCCATGGGAAATGAGGTTCAAAATACTCAGAATGAAGAAATCTACACGATGATGTAAGTAAGAATCCTAGGACTTTTGAAAGCCCACTACCGAACTAATACCCACCCATTATCCAAGCAACTAGACGGTACCTGGAACTGTCGCCGATAGGTATTCTCGCCGACGTCAGCGGGTGTTCCAATTTTTTTCGGAAATCTTTTCCTAACCTGTTAAAAAGTTTTTTTTTATTTCCATCACTAAATCCTAGGGTCTCCGTTTCCATTGATAACAATGTATCTCCATCAGAAAAAACACTGAAACTTGGCCAGGAAATAATAGTCAGTGTCGTAGAAACCAGGGAAGTGACGGAATTGTACGAAAACAAGTGCGCCCCGCCCTCAGGGGCAGATTTATGGCGTGCGGGGCCTTAGGCCAGTGGGAGTGCGGGGCCCTGAATGAAATGTGGTTCAGAAGTCTTTCATATTAGTTTAATGGAAACTTTTTCCACCCATATTTTACATTATGTTGGTACAAATTTGTGGCATATTATGGTACATGCAATGTAACAGCGTTCGAGCAAATAAGAAAGGTCCAGCATTCAGATTTTCATTGAAAACATATTTTTTCCTCTGGGGTGCGGGGGTCCCTTGCGGGTGCGGGGCCCTAGGCCATGGCCTACTCGGCCCCCCCATGAATCCGCCACTGCCCACCCTGCCCCGCATTCGCCAGCCCGCCCGCCAGCCGCCGAGTGGTCCACTGTCCTGTCCTGCCGGGAGGATTATTACCCTAACCTAACCTAACCTCCTACCGGGGGGGCTCTGCCCTCCTTGACCCCCCCCCCCCCGTCGAGATTATTAACCTAACCTCCTAAAGGGTGTGGGGGCCCCCGGATGGAGAGGGTGTGTCTGGTGTGCACTTTTGGTAAATTTCTAGTTTGCCCATACTCTCCCACTACCCCCAAACAAGTTTTGTGACCTGTGGGAATGCGGGATTTTCGGGTGGGGACCAAATTATGCGTCGGAAACACGTAATTTAAGAGTTGTGTAGGGGGGTAAAATTCCCTAGATCTATGGTAATTTCCTTATATGTAGAGAAATTTGTCTGACCAAAATTAACCTAACCTAGCCAAATTTAAGCTAACATAGCGGAGGCTTGACACACCTTACCTAACCAAATCTAACCTAAGCTAACCTAACCAAATCTAACCTAATCTAACCTAACCAAATCTAACCTAACCTAACCTACCCAAATATAACCTACCCTAACCTAAACAAATCTAACCTAACCTCCTAGCGGGGGGGGTGGGGGGGTTCTCGACACTTCGGTCATCATTCTGTGAGGATCGTCAGGTTCACACTTCTCTGGACTCAGAAGAAATCCAATGAATTTTCCCTAGATCTAGGTAATTTTTTCAACACCCCTAACTCAAAAACTATGTGGTTGCGACACATATTTTGTACCCCTGCCAAATATCCCGCATTCCCCCAAGTCCCCAAGCTTGTTTTGTGGGAGAGGGGGAGTATGGGCAAACACTAGAATAATACCTCACTTTTAAACAACTATATAATTTCTTCAATATGTATACAGTACCCTCCCGAGTTTCGCTCTTGCTTTCTTCCAAAGGCATAGCGCTAAACTTGAGGATCTCGAAACTCAGGGTATTGAAATCACTGAAAAAATGCTTATTTATTCCGGTTGGTGAAGAGGTTGAATTTTTCCCCCCCACTATATTCCCTTGCTATCTAAAAATAGCTTTAAATTGTTCGTTATGTTGCAATATACCTAAGGGAAGAATGCTCCTGTAAAGACAAAAAAATGGGATACAAACTTTATCGGAAACTAAAAAAAAAAACTGAAAATCAATGACATTTAATTTCCTTACTCTGGAGCATGGTCCGCTAGCACAAAGCCTTCAAATTAGTAAAGTTCTCTTTTTATACGGCCTAACAAAACTGTTCACGGCCAAATTTAACGAATTTGGCCAAAAAAGCGGCAGCCTGGCAACCCTGGTCTAAGGCAGCGTGCGTGATGCCAACGGAAGGAAGACGTGTCCTGTAAGCGTACGAAGCAGCGCGAAACTCGGGGAGATAATGAGGGGGGACCATCGAAAGTCGGGATGGTAAGAATTTAGGACTCAGCGCGAAACTCGGATAGCGTGAAACTCGGGAGGGTACTGTATAAGTTTTTTATGTTGTGCGGAAGTAGATTAATACTGTACAGTATACTGAGAAAAAATATATAGAAAAGGTAAGTGGTAGCAGTGGTAGAGACCGCGCAGTTCTCGTCCATTATAACACAAGATTTGCGGGAGGGGCGGGGTGGGCACCCCCTACACTTATAATTTTTTTTTATACTTCCGGCAAAACCGAATGCCAGATTCACTCAAAGCTCATCAAAACTATTCAGGAAAACAAAGTTTCAGCCTCTAAATCGCGGGATGACCTAAACCGTAAATTTACCCGCTGGGTAATTTAACCTAACTTAACCGTATCTGGCTGAAATAACGGTAATTTTTGGTAGTACAGGTTGAAGTTCCCAAACTCGGCAACCTCAGGACCAGCGCCGAGCCGAGTAATGGAATTTTCCGACTTTTAGAACGTAGATATATTAAGGGGGAAAAAAGCATGAAAATCACTGAAAAACTGAGGTTCCACCATCCAACTTCTTCATAAGGTAAATTTTCTCAGAAATAGTTAACACATTGTTCTTCCTTTTCTTTTCACTTCCACCAGTAGGTGTTCCTGGACGTTTGGGAACCATAATACCAATAACAGACCTGTAGAAGTACACAAAATAACAGTGTACACAACTCTACAGTCACAACACCACTGAACAATAACAACAAACAAATCCGCGGGAGAAACCAAGCGACCTAGTGTGGTGGCACCTAGCGGCCGACCCGGCAACTACGCGCCGGGTTTTGGGTGTTCTGCCGTGTTTTGGAAAATCCGGAACCATAGCCGAGTTTTGGGTGTTGCCGAGTCTTGGGATGCCGAGTTTGGGAACTTCAACCTGTACATGTAATGCCACTATTTTTTAATTGCTCCATGGGAAAGGGTGTCTCTTAATACCGAAATAGGATAATATTGAGTTAATGCTAGCGTCTTCGCCCGAGGTTGATACATTTATTTGAAGTATTCTGGTTGCTAAATGTAATGCAGTACCTACTTAATATCCTGAGGAAACTTAGAGAATCTTGAATATATTGAGGTTTAAAGTTTGTGGGCTGGTGCACCCGGGCAGCACAACTCACCTCTTCAAATGGTGCACAGAACGGATATGGGTTAACGCCGCTCACTGTTAAGGAGTTCATTACACATTGTTCAAAGAAAAACTATTACTTCTGAAAAATGAACAATATGCAATGAGTTTGGCCAATGACAGGCCACGATCTATTTCGACGCACCAATGATGGAGAAGCATCATTAGTGGCCAATTATAAGCGCCTCCTTTTGTTTTAATTAGGGGAGGGACCTGGGGGTGTAATGAACATAAATACATCAGAAGCCGTAAAACCATTGGGTTAACCTTATGGCAGATTGGGTAACGCGCTGGGCTCGAGTGCAATTCTGATATGGCGGCGGTTCGACTTCCCGCGAGGCAAGGAAAAAGGAAATAATTTATTTCCGAATTGTGAATTACCAGCCTGAGTCTAATGTGTTGCGGAGTAAGGGACATATGTCATGTTTCCCATCGCACACGTGAAGGCTGATGTAAGAGGCCACTGGTAGGGTGAGCAGTTCTGCATCAGTGTAAAAAGTACCTCATGTGTGTCGAGAAAGAGACTGATGTTGTGTTCCCTGTCGCACGCAAGAAAGAGTAAAAAGAGAAGAGAGAAAATAGAGAAGAAGAAAATCTCCTCCCTCCCCCCTCATGACAGGGGAGCATTTGGTTTGAAATTTCAGTTTTCTGCTAGCCATGGCGTGTGAGGGGTGCTCATTCAGCGAGGTGGCCATTATTCAAAAGTTTTGCGAACACGTTGACAAAACAAAGAGGCACTAGACATTTTTGAGGCCCACGGGGTGTTTTTGGATAAAAGAAATGTGGGAATTGTGGGCGCGAACTTACTGTTAATTCCGAAAGAAAATTTGTGTGCCACAAGCGCTTTCGACCTGATCCCAAGAACAAGAGGGAGGTACAGTGTAACTTAAGGGGAGCGTCACACCATTTCTTAATTATCAGTGGATTGTCATGATTTTTTTGTCAAAAGTATGCTAATGCCAAAATAATCCTAGCTCATTTTCAGAGCCATAACTCTATACATAACTGAAAAAAAATGATATTTAACTCTTAATAATGTTCTTATCCAATGACTTGCACTGATAAAAAAATACCAAATATGCATTACAAAATATCGAAACTATTACCGTATTTTACGGCTTATAAGACGCTGCATCTTGGAAGACGCACCCTGAGTTTAGAAAGAAATTTCAAAGAAAAAAAATAAACAGACCACCTGTTGTCCGATATACAGTCATTTTCACACAAGAACACACTCACCATTCATTATCTTCATTCAGCACTGCTCATCAGCCAGTTTTATTTTCTAGCTTGTTTGCGATAGTATACGTAAATCATTATGTTTGCTGGCTGAACATGTACACGCAGGTCGGACGGCGGGAGTGAAAACAAACCCGACTGCGGCGGTGTGCAGCTGCGTCCCTGCCTGGCGTGCCGATCAGCTGAGTCTGGCTTTGTCCTCCTGAGTGTAAACACCTCCTCTCACGTCCTCCCGTGCCTCACTACGTTGCCTGCATCCCGTGCCTCACCACGTATTGTTTGAATTGTCCTGTATGCGAGTGGTATTTGTGATGGCTGCATGTAAATAAGTATACAAACTTTCATCTAATGTCCCAACTTTTGGGACATTAGATACAAACCCTTATACACGGAATGGCTGTTGGCGCCAATCTGCCAAGCCGGAGTGGCTCCCGCCAGTATCCCAGTAAACATAGGGTGAGGACAGATTAGTTGATTTGAATGTCTTATGGTATTCAAAATACTTGTAACAGGTAAGTACTAAGGTTACATCATATAAGAGGCTGAATTGAATAGCTACCTAAGCTAACCTCCTACAACATTTGTCTTGGAAGACGCACGAGTATTTTTAAGGGTATTTTTTTGGGAAAAAAGTGCGTCTTATAAGCCATAAAATACGGTAATGTTTTAAGAATTTTGAATTTCATTCTTCTGAAGTGTCAAAGAGTTTTTGTTGTTGTTTTTGATCTTGTAAATGTATTTGCTATTACAGGTTGAAGTTCCCAAACTCGGCAACCTCGGGACCAGCGCCGAGCCGAGTAATGCAATTTTCCGACTTTTAGAACGTAAATATATTAAGGGGAAAAAAAGCATGAAAATCACAGGAAAAAATTATTTGGATTCTAATACGGTATAAATCTTCACTCTTCCCATGTCTCATGGTCTTACGGTATGTTATGGTATGTCCATACCTTTCACCGTCTCACTCCTGGCATAAAATTCACATAACTTTGTTTTCTGTTTCTTGAGGTCTTACACTGTAGACTTACACCATATATTTCACACAAATTCCGCACTGAGTCCATACCTTTCACCGTCTCACTCCTGGCATAAAATTCACATAACTTTGTTTTCTGTTTCTTGAGGTCTTACACTGTAGACTTACACCATATATTTCACACAAATTCCGCACTGAGGTTCCGCCATCCAACTTCTTCAAAAGGTCAATTTTCTCAGAAATAGTTAACACATTGTTCTTCCTTTTCTTTTCACTTCCAGCAGTAGGTGTTCCTGGACGTTTGGGAGCCATAATACCAATAACAGACCTGTAGAAGTACACAAAATAACAGTGTACACAACTCTACAGTCACAACACCACTGAACAATAACAACAAACAAATCGGCGGGAGAAACCAAGTGGCCTAGTGTGGTGGCACCTAGCGGCCGACCCAGCAAGTACGCGCCGGGTTTTGGGTGTTCTGCCGTGTTTTGGAGAATCTGGAACCATAGCCGAGTTTTGGGTGTTGCCGAGTCTTGGGATGCCGAGTTTGGGAACTTCAACCTGTATTTGCAAATATTTACCTAAATTGAAAAAAACCAAAAGATGAGAAAATCACATCTTCATTCCTCTTTCCAATGATATATTGTTTATTAAATTCGGTACAATAGTGGTGAAGTTATTAAAGGAAAACTGGAAAAAAGCAAGTTTTTCAGTATCGAGGTTTATAGGCGCGCAGTTTAAAAAGCCGCGCGCCCTTTAAACTTCGAGGCTCAGTGAGCCTGTGCAGATGCTGGTTTGTTTGTTTACTCTCTCAGCCACGCTCTCCATCACTCTTGAAGTGTTATATGACATTGCTGGTATCTGGTCCCCCCTTTTGCAAAAGGTACTAGTCACAAAAGGGTGCTAGCTGTCAGTCGCGCATGGACAGTTTGCTGAATTACAGCCAGCATTCTCTCTCTCTGAGCCACTTTATGCCTTGATGTCCTCGACATGGTGGTGGAGGAGGTAGAGAGCGTGAGGGAGATCAATCCTGCGCTGAATAAATGGTAAATGGTCTGGAGGGAGCAGGAATGGTGGAAGGCTGAGAGACGAGCAGTGACACCCGGCTTCTCCCTCTACTCTCTCACTACTGAGGCCTTGAGGCGACCCTCTGTCTCACAGAGAGGGACTGAGAGGTGCCAGTTTGCCTATGCCAGTGAATATCATACAAATTTTCTTTACGGAAATTTTTCGGGGGGGAGGTGAGAAAATCAGCCATAACTCTTTAATTTTTGCTGCTTTCTTTATAATACTTTGTCACAAGCTTGCACAAGTGTTCAACTACGCATGAATTTTTTTTCTTCGAATATTTTTTTTTTTTTCGGAAATATTTGTGTACGCTCCGCTTAATTAAGGTTATAAAAAAGGATAGAATTTACAAAAGGTAAGGTAAGGTTACAAAAAGGTTAGGTTAAGGTTCGGTTAGGTTAATAATCTCACAGGGGTAGTGGAGCCTCCCCGTTAGGAGGTTAGGTTAGGGCAGGAGTTCCCAAACTCTTCAGCTCATCGACCCCCTAATAAAGATTCAAATTTTTCATCGACCCCCAAACATTTAAATGAAAATAACATGTTATGAAAGAAGAAAAAATTGTAATACAGGGAGGTCCCGAAGATACGAGCAGTTAGGTTCCACCTGGCATACTCGTAAAGCGAAATCTCGTATAACGAAACACATAACTAATGGTAAAATATAGGTTTGGTTCCAGGACCCCATCAATTTAAGAAAAAAAAAAACAACAACATGTTTTTCAAGCTAGAATAAATTATAGCAAACACAACAAACACACAGCGTCTATATTACCTACACTGTACTACCTATTCTGTAGAAAAACCATTCTGAAAGAGAAAATAGCAAACAAAATAACATAACTGCACATTAATTAAACATAAAACATAAATGATGTCATCAAGCTCATCATCAGTCACCAGCCAATGATAAACTGTTTTTAAAACTTCTCGACCAATCACAAGTCAGTGAGACATATTTCCGGGCAAGAATGGCATGCCAGACTGCCTCTCCGCCCTCTGTCCCCGTCATCTCAAACTTATTCTCGTTTTATTCGGAATGCTTGCGTTTTAAGGAATTTTAATGTATCAGATAGTAAGATATATAAGTAAGGAGCCTGTGTTGCTAGTGTTTTGGTGTTAGAAGGTGTGTATGTGGGTTGAAATAGTGAATATTTGTGTTATGGGGCGGTGGGACCGCGGCAAGAATTTCTCCGTCACTCACTGCCCCAGCAGTCACCTCATCATAACATCTTTAAATCACCCTTATTTAAGGTGACACACGGTGCTACATTGATTTAGATAATGACACGTGTATATAACATCTCACCATAATCACTAAGATGTATAATAACGAGTGATAAGACGTTTAAGCCTGCCCAAACCTACAGTGGCGGAGGAGCTGGCGGCTCCAGCGGCCAGCCGCCACTCAAAACTTTTTGAGTAAAAACCCGCCGTCATCCGCCTCACCTGTGCCTTCCTGAAGAAGACAGTCAGCTCCCACGCCTGTGATAGCACCATAGGATATCACCAGGGATCATAGGATTCCTCAAGGGGTTCTCGCTCCCCTACTAAATATTACCAAAGACATCTATCTCCTAGTGGTGTTGATATCCACCTCACGGGCTTCATGGGCTGGCTCATGCTGCTGCTGCTGCTGCCAAACGTGGATGAGTCCCTTGCTTGTATTTCATCTCTTTTCTCATATATATGAATGATATCCATCCAAATGCAATCATATGTCTACATTCACCTAGAGAAATGATATTTCATAGCATACCAAACAATAATAAGCGAGCCTGGAGACTTCCTACCTCTGCTAATACCAGTCTCGAGCAGTCGTTGGCCAGTCTGCACGTTATTTTCAGATTGATTATCGTACAACCTTAGGTAAAATCATATACAGTAGTCAGTAAATGTTTATAATTTTAGTAAATAACTTGTAATTTACTTTAGTAAATAACTTGGTAATTTTACTCACCCCAGTTTGAATGTCGTAACATTGGATTTTCGATCTCGTATATTGAAAATAGACCCTAATTTACACATCTCGTATCATCGGATTCTCGTATATCGAATGCTCGTATAACGGGACCTCCCTGTACTTACATGTTATGATGAAATGAATACTATGGGAAATTATAGTTGTACTTATAGGTAGTATTAGTATTCGTATTAATAGTAGTAGTATGCTTAAAAGGGAATAAGCAGTAATCAAAAAATATTTATCAGTCTTAATATAACATACATTTTTTTGAAGTTGAAATCATTAATGTGAAGGATGCACCTTATGGACTTCAGCAAATTTAAGGCACTGATATTAGGTTGGAGATTAGTGAGTTTTAGTTGTAGGTCGCCACATCCATGCTGAGAATGTACTGGACTACTGGCTGTCCACTCATCAACGAGAGGGGGGAATATGCTCTCTCACTCAGTACGGGAAGCGGACAGGAATATTTCACGTACGGTACGATCTTGGGACAGAGGAGGGGAGAGAGAGGGGTGTGTGTGTGGAGGGTGCGAGGGGCAGGGTACAGATACGACGTGACGTCACAGACTAGCACCGAGCCAAGTCAAAGCCGTCTCTATGTCAAGGTGACGCAGAGGCGGCTTTGGTATCACTCGCATAACGGTTGTTGGCAGCTGTTGCGTGCTGAAACTTTCTTCACCTGGCCATTCATCGACCCCCTAGCCATTCATCGACCCCCTAGCCATTCATCAACCCCCTAGCCATTCATCGACCCATGGCGATTCATCGACCCCTTGGATGGTCCCATAGACCCCTGGGGGTCGATATCGACAACTTTGGGACCCCTGGGTTAGGGTAATAATCCTCTCGGCAGGGCGGGCAGAGCAGACCACTTGGCTGCTGGCGAATGCGGGGCAGGGCACACTTGTCGTATAGTGCTCCCTGTTGTTCGATCGGTTCGCAATTCCGAGGCAATGACTATTTATTTCTGGGCAGCATTTGATAGTTTTTCTTTTGGAGATACAGTAAAACCCTTATAACTCGGCACTGTATAACTCGGAATTTGATATAACTCGGCAAGGCAAGGACAAAGTTTTTTTTTTTTTTTTTTTTTTACACACACACACACACACACACACACACACACATCTATGCCTATAGCGCGTGTAAGCAGTGAGCTCCAGGGGTGGGATGGTAGGCCCTGGAGGCTCACTCGAGGGCTGTGATGGTTGGCCCTCACCCGTGGTGGCGCAGGCAGGATTCTTATAGTGATGCCTGTGATTAGAGGCTCATGCCGGCCCCTGTGTCCTCTCATGCACTCGCAGTCGAAGGTAGAGTTAATGGACAGGGCATAGTGTTGCAGTAATTAAGTGCTCAAGTGATGTAAAATTAAGTTGTACAGGTACAGTACAGTGTTGTGATTATAAAGTGATTAAAGTGATACCAGTGTTAAAATGCGACCGAGTCCCCCTAACATCTTCTACATATTACAACAAGGCTCCCCTCTCCTTGGTTTACATGCCTGCTGGTACCCGTTCACAAGTAAGTGTAGTTTTTATGCTTTTACAGTACTGTATTTACATTTTTTTTTTTTTTTTTTTTTTTACCCATATCAGAGAAGGACATTGCATAACTCGGCACATTGAATAACTTGGCAAGGGCCAGAGCCCCTATCGTGCCGAGTTCTAAGGCTTTTACTGTAGTAATTTTCGGCCAATTTTTTTTTTTGTACTTTGAATAGAAAAAGTCACTTTTTTGTGGTTTCCCTAGAAAAAAACTATCTCGAATTGTTAAAGCATCATATTTTGCCCAGAAATAAATAGTCGGTGTCTCGAAATCAGTACTAGGCTAGCATTAACTCAATATTACCTCCGAAATACAGACACGCCCTTGGTTTTCGAACATAAATAGTTCCCAAAAAAATTTCTAAAACCGATTTGTTAAAAAACCGAAACAATTTTTCCATAAGAAACAATATAAAATGGATTAATCCGTTCCTGACCCCCAAAATAATGATCTTTTTCTTTTACCTTTTTAGCTGTATTTCATGTGTTAAGCTCCGACGCCGCCCTCCGCTACTCCCGAAGGGGGGAAGGAAGGAAATTGCGTGCGCGGGCTCAACGGGGGGTGTTGATATACGTAGCCCCTGTTTTAGCGTCCTCCCAACCCGCTATGGTTCTATCCGATCGGTCGCTGGTTGTGGCATGACAATTAACCCCGGCACCTCTACCTGAAGGCGCCGGGTTGGGCTTATCTCCTTGTACCGGAGGGTTACACGGGACAGTGCCCGTAGCTTCGGAGATACGGGGAGCTTACTTCCCCAGGCTTATAACGCCCCGGACTTTACCCGGGGGGCGACCCTCCCTGTTCCCCCCCGAGGCCCCTAGCTTGCATAGTTGCCCCGGGGTCATCCATTATTGTCCGCCCCTGTCATGCACTGTCAATCATATAGATACATCACCATCTGCTGCGTCGCCTTCAGGAAGACCTGTATGTAGTGCTCTAGAGGTCCTAAGATCCTGTTGCAGGTGTCTCGTAATGCCCCGGGGTTCAGGGGGTGAAACCCAGGGAAAACCTCCTGAAGGAGGTATCTAGTAGGGCGTTGTAGTCGCGTAGAGTTTCACCTCCGGCCCACGGGCACGCAGGCAGCCTCGGGGCGTGGCGGAGCGGCCCCGAGCTGCGTCCCTGGGAAGCCTCGTTGAAGTACAGGTGCAAGTTGAGTCCCCACACTCACGAAGGGACACCAAAGTATCTCTCCTTCTCTTCACTAATACACAAGTCTCGTAAAAGAGGTCACCGCGACCCAAACCGACGTGTGGCCACACCGCAGGGTATATAGAATCTGATCCTCTCTCCCCTGTCTTCAGAAAGAGACCCCCTGTGTGTGGGTGGGCACGGGCCAAAGGTTAGTGCTGACATAGGTGTGAAGTGATGGCGTGAATTGAGGGATGTAGGATCAGCGTTATTCTTCTTCCTCGCCTCCTCACTCTCCCTCATCTTCTATCACTCTCTCTCATCTTCCATCACTCTCTCTCACTCTCTCTCTCTCCTTCTCCTCCTCTCATCTTCTCTCACTCTCTCCGCGTGGGCGCTGAGCTACCTCTGTCAGCGTTAGTTCCCCCTCGTGGTAGATAAGGAATATGTGGCGTAAGCATAACATCATTGCCTCTCTCTATCCACCCCCATCCTCAGTACTCTGCTTCTTCCCTCATTCTCTTCCATTCCCCCATTTATCCTTCTTTCCCTTCTATTCCCCATTCTCCACGTTCTCAGCCCTCACATCATGCATAAAAATGCCTATAAATGGAATGTAATATTATATTATAACATACCATCTGAATAAAGAATAAAGTTATAGCTTTAATAGTTAATAGATAGTATTCACTGACGTCACAACATCCGGGTATTTGTTGGAGGAAAGACATGTAAACACAGCTGTTATCTGACAGTCCCGCAGCCAAACGCCTCATCTCTCAGGTCTGCCGCTCCACCTGGAACAACACGCTCGGCGATGCCCTCTGCATCACCTCCATGGGCCAATACCGCAGTGACTCTTCCCTCCAGCCGTGGATAAGGAAAAAGTCCCGCCTCCGCCTGGGCCACACGACACTCACGGTTCACCTGCACTGCCTCCGTCTGTCCCCTGACCCTCACTGCCCCTGGTGTAGGAATGTTCCGGAAACTATTGAACACTTGCTGCTACATTGTCCGCGCTTCCACTCACACCGTGTAGTGCTACACTCTCAACTACTCGCCCTGAACGTCACCACCTTTGACCTGCCCACCCTGCTGGTGGCGGTGTTTACAAGTCTGAGCCTCCAATATGGCGTCGTGTGACGTCATGTGAATACTATCTATTAGTTTAATATAGTTTAAAGCTAACTTATAGCTTAAAGCTTTTCGCCTTTATGCTTTCACTAGCTTTCTTAGGTCCCATGATGGCTTATGGAATAAAAAAATAGAAGAAATAATGCACAACACAAGAAAAATGGTCAAAATCAAAGAACAGATCGGAGCGGATGTTCTCTTGAGTGAGGGCCGTGGCGTGACTGATGCGCACAGTTACCGAGTTATCGTACGGCAACCGCTGCAATTATGAGTTTGAAATTCTGTTCGTGAACTGATTTGTTAAAAAAGCGAGACGTTCGAAACCCGAGATTTGACTTTATACCGAAATACAGTCACCGCAAAAGAAATCGATGCACACAACAAATTGCGATGCTTTAACGCTACAGTTTCATTTTGGCTAATAAAGCTTATGGGTTAAATATGGTAAAAAATTCCCCAGCTGTCAACTCTCCTCTTACTTGTAGGTGTTAGATTTATAAGGCGAATTATTAGTAACCGCCACCCAGGGCTAGTGGGAGGGTGTAAGATTACCCCGCTTGCCCCTCCCCCGCTCTTGATATCACTTGCTTTCTGCTACACTGCTGGTACTTTATATTGGCCTGCAAAATGGGTCCTACGCACCAAGCTGACCATTGGAGAAAAAAACATGGTTATGGCTTTAGCTGGTGAAGGACTCAGCAACCGTGGAATTGGAAGAAGATTAGGAAGATCGGAGACAACTATTCGATGTGTGAAGAATGTTACTGCTGTGCTCAGGACAGGCACCACTCTGGAGAGGAAGAGGGGGACTGGAAGGAAAAGGAAGACACACACAAGAACTGACAAGATGCTAGAGCGTAAAGTAAAGAAAGACCCTTTCGTCACGGCCAATGAACTGAAGGGGATGCATGCCGATGTGTTGGGAGAGGTGTCAGTGCGAACAATTCAGCATCGGCCTCAGAAACACCAAGTTGCATTCTAGTTGCGCCGCTCACAAACCTCTCCTTACTGATAAAATGAGAAAGCAGCGGCTCGATTTTTGCAAGATGTATGAATGCTGGACATTAGAAGACTGGCGTGGTGTTCAGTGACGAGAGTGCCTTCAAAACAATATCTATAAGACAAAAAATGGTGCGTCGTCTGTCGGGTCCTGATCGTTTCGAGAGTAAATACACGGTGAAGACAGTGAAGTTTCCAGCGGTTGTGATGGTATGGTGCTGTTTCATTGGTAAAAAGCAGAAAAGGGAACTTGTGGTTTGTATTCTTTAGATAAAAATGTGAACATGAACGCTGCTGCGCTGTATGTGAATGTGCTGAAAAGTCATGTTTCCATTTTATGAGACACATGATAACTCTTCCTTCCTTCAGGACGGTGGTCCATGCCACAGGGCAAAAATTTTGAATATATGGTTTTCTGATAATGTACAGTTGATTGAGTGGCCAGGACATATCCCAGATCTCAATCCCATTGAAAATCTGTGGAATGAAATAAAGAGAAAGAGAGAAGGAGGAAGGAAAACATGTCGTCCAACATGGTAAACGTGACACACAATAAAAAAAAAAAAAAAAAAAAAAAATCACTGAGATGTCGCGCAGGACAAGGGGTGCCTAAACTGATGGAATGCCATAGCAAGAGTCCACTGGTCACAGCACAGTCCAGCTGATGCACATCTTTGGAGTGGAAGCTGGAGAGCAGAGCTGAAGTGAAGTGGAGTGATGAAGGTGTTAAGGTGCTCCAGTGTGGTGGTGTGTCGGTGACATGAAGTTGGGAGCCACATGCTTAGAGGAGGTAGTGACCAGTGGAGCATGGCATGGTTTTGCTGTGACAAGTCGAGGGTTGGTGCCAAGTAAGCTGTGAGCGGCTGACCCTCGCTCTGTGCCCTCCCATACCTTCATGGTGTCCTTAGAGATCCCAATCAGTTACGTATAGGAAGGATGTGGCGTGGTGATGGTGTATGGCCGTGTTGGAGGAAGCGGAGTGGCTTGTTGAGGAGTGTTGGTGCGCAGCTGCATTGTGTGAGGGTGAACAGCGGTGTGGTGTGGTAGGATGATGCTGCGGCGTGCCGGACGAAGGGAATAAAAGCCGGCTGCATTTTTTCCACTTCTAGTCTTTTTTGTATCCTACTGCTGCAAACCAGATACTAGATGGACTGTTGGTGATTCATCCTTAAGTGTAGCAGGGGAATAAAAGGTGGTAATTCCTGCTGTTGCTTGTACAGGGAGGTTCCGAAGATACGAGCAGTTAGGTTCCACCTGGCATACTCGTAAAGCAAAATCTCGTATAACGAAACACATAACTAATGGTAAAATATAGGTTTGGTTCCAGGATCCCATCAATTAAAAAACCAAAAAACAACAACATGTTTTTCAAGCTAAAATAAATTATAGCAAACACAACAAACACACAGCGTCTATATTACCTACACTGTACTACCTATTCTGTAGAAAAACCATTCTGAAAGAGAAAATAGCACACAAAATAACATAACTGCACATTAATTAAACATAAAACATAAATGATGTCATCAAGCTCATCATCAGTCACCAGCCAATGATAAACTGTTTTTAAAACTTCTCAACCAATCACAAGTCAGCGAGACATATTTCCAGGCAAGAATGGCATGCCAGACTGCCTCTCTCCGCCTTCTCTCCCAGTCATCTCAAACTAATTCTCGCTTTATTTGGAATGCTTGCGTTTTAAGGAGTTTTAATGTATCAGATAGTAAGATATATAAGTAAGGAGCCTGTGTTGCTAGTGTTTTGGTGGTAGAAGGTGTGCATGCGGGTTGAAATAGTGAATATTCGTGTCATGGGGCGGCCCCGCGGCAAGAATTTTTCTCTATCACTCTGCCCCGCCAGTCGCGCGCCTCATCATAGCATCTTTAAATCACCCTTATTTAAGGTGAAACACGGTGCTACATTGATATAGATAATGACACGTGTATATAACATCTCACCATAATCACTAAGTTGTATAATAACGAGTAATAAGACGTTTAATCCTGCCCAAACCTACCGTGGCGGCTCCAGCGGCGCCACCACTCAAAACTTTTTGAGTAAAAACCCGCCGTCATCCGCCTCACCTGTGCCTTCCTGAAGACAGTGAGCTCCCACGCTTGTGATAGCACCATAGGATTTCACCAGGGATCATAGGATTCCTCAAGGGGTTCTCGCTTCCCTACTAAATATTACCAAAGACATCTATCTCCCTTGGGCTAATGGTGTTGATATCCACCTCACGGGCTTCATGGGCTGGCTCATGCTGCTGCTGCTGCTGCCAAAGGCCGCGCTGCCAGACGTGGATGAGTCCCTTGCTTTTATTTCATCTCTTTACTCATATATATGAATGATATCCATCCAAATGCAATCATATGTCTACATTCACCTAGAGAAATGATATTTCATAGCATACCAAACAATAATAAGCGAGCCTGGAGACTTCCTACCTCTGCTAATACCAGTCTCGAGCAGTCGTTGGCCAGTCTGCACGTTATTTTCAGATTGATTATCGTACAGCCTTAGGTAAAATCATATATGTAGTCAGTAAATGTTTATAATTTTAGTAAATAACTTGTAATTTACTTTAGTAAATAACTTGGTAATTTTACTCACCCCAGTTTGAATGTTGTAACATTGGATTTTCGATCTCGTATATTGAAAATAGACCCTAATTTACACATCTCGTATCATCGGATTCTCGTATATCGAATGCTCGTATAACGGGACCTCCCTGTATTAGGTTGGGATTGACACATAGCGAGGTGAGTCCTAAGATAGATGGTAGTAGACTAAGTGTGTCGGTAGTATGATTGAGTGCACACACACAGCGTGTGTGGAGTTGCCAACAACTCCTATAATTATATCTCACATTGATACTATAAATGTATTTTATAAAGGAAAAACTATGCCAGGTGGATAGTATGTAGGGAAAAAGATATTTAAAAATCTTAACTGCCCAGAAAATGTCCTTATGTCAGGGGTATATTAAATGTTGAACAATATAGATGGAGAAGTAAACAAGTGTGACATTTGCTAGATCATGAAATTTTTCTTATTGATTAATTGTTTGTAAAAACATGGAATGAGGCGAGTGGAATTAGTTTGGTTAATATTTGCTGGAGTTGACGGGCTCCACAGGCCTTACAGCTTACTTTTTTTTCTAATATTCGTGGCTTAGTATATTGTGCAGTAGTTATTCACTTCCGGAAACCAAAAATATAACACTTATTTTTATATAATGATAGCTAGGTTAGGTTAGATTTAGGTTATGGTTATGTTTAGGTTAGGTTAGGCTTAGGGTAGGTTTGGGTTAGGTTTTGCTGAGTAATTTAGATAAAAAAAGCAAATTTGTTGGTGCGCGATTGCCCGGCTTCCCCAGCTGGTTGGCGGCCGCTAACTCCTGTGGAATATTTACCATTTGTTCCTTAGATTACCTCTCAGTTGTATGAGTTAAATAAGTTAATTTTGCATGCACCACCACAGACTACAAGAAGAGCTGTGTCTTTGAAGAATCCAGCACACCCCTCCTAAGGCCCTTAGAGCATGGCAACAATCCGCCACAGTCTCCAGAGGGATGTGTTTGAACCCAGTGAGGAGCGGCTGGTTGGGGTGCTTTATGTCACCAAGCCAGGCAAAAAAAAGAAAACCAGCTTTCTGTGTGCTACAATCAACAAAGAGAAGCCTATCTATGCCAGCATCCATCAGGTACTCCTCTTACTCTTACTTTGTGCTTCACCCAGCCTCATTTTCATGATGCAAATAACACAAAACCTAGTACAAATACATGTGATGTATTTGTGTCAGATTTTCCATACATTTCAATAAGTTTCACCATCTTTTAGTCTGATTATTATGTTACATTTGTTGATTTGTAGTATTTGAGTATTTTTGTTAAGATCAGAAATATGGTAAGAATGTTTACTTTTTTATGATGTGAGGCTTTGATTTAAACAAGATACAGGCACTTCCCTACTTCAGTACATAATTGGTTCCTGTGGTTTGTAATTTACTTCCAAATCCAAGTCCATCATTACTCCTGTCCATACTGAATATTGTATATAGCATTGTAAAATATATGTTTGTAGTTTGTACAGTACAGCTATACCGCAATAATAAAATAATGTATTTGATCTGCCTTAAATGGTGAAATATAAAGCTTCTTGCTAATACCATCACCACTATCTCCACCCTAATGCTTTTGAGGCATGGTGGGGTGATTGAATATCACAGGAATATCACCATGTGAATGGCACAGGTTTAGACAGGGTGTAGATGTATTATAGCTCTGGCATGACAACTTCTTAGATCCTCTCTGGAGAATATCTAAATTATTTTCTTACATATGTGTATATATTACTTGTGATCTTGCGGAGAATCAATTCTATAGAATTTTGATACTCACTTGAAAATGGAATCCTTTATAACTCAGGTTACTATGTTTTGTTTTGTTGTCAATATACATGTCCTTAATTTTCAACAGAATCCTAAATGTTTAAAGCTTTTGTTGCATCAATTTTCCCAACAATTTCGTCTTAAAAGCTTTAGAAGCTTTTCAATTGGAGTATAGAAATGACTATATCTGCTTTTCAGTTTAGTGGAGAATTATGTATATTGTAGGTATAAATTTATCACTTCTGGAAAGCAACAAAATATGTTACTCTAAATTACCAAAAACATTTCTATAGGTTAAAAAGACAGACAAAGATGTATACAAGAAGAAGAGTTCATGGCCCCTTCGAGAGCTGCAAGTGGTGGATGGAAGAGATGAAAATAAGGTAAGCTTCATTATATTTCATTCGAGCACGTTTGTAACCTCTAAGATTCTATGTTTTTCATATAAATATAATTTTGATTTTAAAAAGCTATTGGTGCAAGACCCAGGTTCTTTTTCCCATCAGCATCCACATGTATGCTATTCATAACTATTGTAATGTTCGTTAAACTTCCCTTTATCTAAGACCCACTTACCTACCCCTTTATTCACCATAAACACTCAACAGTCACTAAACAAGGCCTATGTTAGTTGAGGAGGCTTCATAATATGCCAAGTGATAATTGTACACCCATTTATTTATATATTAACCTAAACTGTAATGAAGGCCAGGTACATAATAACACAGGTAGCATGACCGGCCGAGTGATCAGAATATAACTGGTGCAAAGAGCGACAACCACGTAAGTCCCAAAAGTAAACAATAAATTGGATAAGAAATAAGAAAAACTGGTTTGAAGTTGCGGAACATGAGATTTTGTGTCACTTGCAAGCTATTAAGGCTAAATGTATGATTTATGAGTCAAAGGAGTTTGATGGTTTGTCTTCACCTATGAATTTTTTTTTTTAAACAATTAAATCATTGATAGTTTTTAAGCAACATAATTGATCACCCCGTATTTCAATATGCTTTTTAATACAGTGGTACCTTGACTTACGAATTTAATTCGTTCATTGATCGAGCTCGTAACTCAATTTGCTCGTATATCAAATCAGTTTTCCCCATTGAAATTAATTGAAATACCAATAATCTGTTCCAGCCCCCCAAAAACCACCCCAATTTTTTTACTGTACCTATATGACTGGACTGCACTCACCCTCCGCCATTTGCATTTGCCAGTGTTTACACTCTGTGTATCAGCTGTTGGAAACAGCTGTGGGTGGAACTGCCGCTAAACGTACTGCACTCACCCTCCGCCATTTGCATTCGCCAGTGTTTATACAATAGTGTGTATCAGCTGTTGGAAACAGCTGTGGGTGGAACTGCCGCTAAACGTACTGCACTCACCCTCCGCCATTTGCATTCGCCAGTGTTTATACTCTGTGTATCAGCTGTGGGTGGAACTGCCGCTAAACGTACTGCACTCACCCTCCGCCATTTGCATTCCCCTGTGTGAGCACAACACAACAGAGATGTTTCCACGGCGAGGTAACCACGTGAAGTGAATGAGTGAGACGCGGGATGCTGGGCGGATGTTGTGGCGTTCGCTGCGCCAACTAGCGGCGGCGTATCTGAAGCTCGCACGTAAAAAAAAAAAAAAAAAAAAAAAAAAAAACCGCTCCTAACTCGGATTTTAGCTCGCAACACAAAGCAAAAAATCGACCGAGCGACTGCTCGTAACTCGGAAAACTCGTAAGTTGGGGCACTCGTAAGTCAAGGTACCACTGTATTGCATTATTTAATAGTATTAAAGACCAAAAGCATAGGAATTGCTTACCCTTCAATTTAAATTGTTGAACATCATGTGGAAATGATCCAATAACCACCCTCTCAATTAGTAGAGTGGTAGTTTGTTCCCTCCCCCCCTCTTGTGAGGCAGGTATTGTTCATTCACCATAGGGGGAGAGTAGGACTGTATATATATATATATATATATATATTATATATACAGGTTGAAGTTCCCAAACTCGGCAACCTCGGGACCAGCGCCGAGCCGAGTAATGGAATTTTCCGACTTTTAGAACGTAGATATATTAAGGGGAAAAAAAGCATCCAACTTCTTCAAAAGGTCAATTTTCTCAGAAATAGTTAACACATTGTTCTTCCTTTTCTTTTCACTTCCACCAGTAGGTGTTCCTGGACGTTTGGGAGCCATAATACCAATAACAGACCTGTAGAAGTACACAAAATAACTGTGTACACAACTTTACAGTCGCAGCACCACTGAACAATAACAACAAACAAATCGGCGGGAGAAACCAAGCGGCCTAGTGTGGTGGCACCTAGCGGCCGACCCGGCAATTACGCGCCGGGTTTTGGGTGTTCTGCCGGGTTTTGGAAAATCCGGAACCATAGCCGAGTTTTGGGTGTTGCCGAGTCTTGGGATGCCGAGTTTGGGAACTTCAACCTGTATATATATAATTATAATGATAATGGGTATGAATTAAGGTAATTTGAGTAAATTTGGGATATGATGTATTGCCGCAATTCGTGGGTTGTTTTGAAATTAATTTATTCCTCCCATGAACCCAGCAGTGTTACAAAAAAAAGAAATGTAAGATTTTATTATGAGTATGCTGCCACCAGTTCAAGATTTATCCTTAAAGAGTCTAACTCTTGAACAGAATTTTAATGTTTGTCGACAAGAAAGTAGCGTGAATTCTATATTTCAAATGAATATTTTGACTGAGTTAACACGTAATTAGGATCGGAGGACTATGAGTAAGTATCTCCTTAACACACTTTGCATGTCACCTGGGTTGATTAACCTACATAAGAATCAGTCACCTCAGAATTCAGGTTTATTAATACCAAACACGTCTCCACGGAGGTTGACACTATATATTAATGGAACATTGAAAAATACTGGGGGGACATATTACATGAAGATAAATGCACTAAGTTGCTTGACACATTTGGAGATAATTATATGGTAACCGGGAACATCTCGGCACACTCGAGAAGACTTTATCAACTCCGCCGTTTCAATTGTTTATTGTTCCTGCATAAGACGAGTGGACGCCGGAGGTCACACTGTCGTTCAAAGAATTAGTTCTGAGTCACACGCGGGGCAGCTGATGGACACACTGCCGCTCCAAGAAACAGTTCTGAGTCACACATGGGGTCGCTGGTGGACACACCGTATCGCCCCCAACACACACTACGAAAAACCACTCTCCCCCAACGCACACTACGAAAAACCACTCGACCTATTATGGCGGTCTCCTATCCTTTCCAATGAAACCAAAAAAAAAGACACAGCAGAATGAATAGTGAGAAATGGGGAGAAGGAAGTGTAAGAATCATGTGTATGTGTTTGTTCAAATGGCTTGGCGGTCGAAGAAAGTTGCAGGGAGATTCTGATGGTATGGGAGACACTGGGAGAGTGCAGTATTAGTTAACAAGACAAGGAATGATGCACGAGTATATTAATAGACAAGTGAATGTTCTTGTATTGGAAATATATACCGAACTGGGAAGAAAAATCTATGTACCAACCTGATGGTATGGGAGACACCGGGAGAATGAGGTCTGGTGGCGTGAGTTGGCGTTTGCGCGGGGAACCAGAAAGTGTTCGTTGATACACCCATGACTTAATAACATTGACATTGAATGATTAACAACCGGGTTAGAATATGTGGGCAAAAGGAATACTTTATTAGCGACAGTGTAATAAATTATATTCAACGATGATGAAAATTTTGTCGGGAAAAATAGTTTTAGTTTCCCTAATACTACCATCGAATCTGTGTTACGCTTTCATAACATTGGTCATGAGAAGGCGTCTTTGTCTTCCTTCCCACGGTTGAAAAATGATAATAATTTAGCGTTCCACGGAAACTTATTGATGTCATGGGTTTCCGGAAACAATTTACTATACGAATGCTCAAATTACCTGAAGAATAAGTGATTGTTGTTGATTCTAGAATGTTTTAATCTATTGGGATTAAAATTTGCTAATTTAAGTGATCGCAGAAATAACCGGTTTGAGGTGGATTTACAATGAAATGGACAAAGGGAGAGAGAATGATGGAGGGGGGGGAAGGGAAGAAAGGAAGGAAGGAAATTAATGATATATGTTGCGAGGAACAATGCTTATCATCTACTTACATTTACATACGCTCATTAAACCTAGAATGAAAGTAAATTGATCTTAATCTGCAACGTATATCAAAATCCTGGCATTACAATGATATATGAACATTCCCAGTAGTATTAACCATTATCACCTTATATTAGCACCTTAATTAGAAGTGGCTGGTAATTGGCCGCCGTCATTAGATTCTCGCCACCTATATGTTGACACGTAGATTTGTGGTGGCCGATCGCCGCCGTCGCCTAGAGAGAGTCAGTACACTCCATTTTCCCATGAGAGCTAGACCTCTCTAAGCTTCTCTGATTAAATCGAGAAGAATTGTATATATCTTTTGTATATATGAGTGATAAACCATAGGACGTGTCTTATCGACACAGCGATTATATCCGCCACGTCAGTGTAGTTTGATACCCGCCTGACGCTTCAAACTAAAACATCAGCTCCGCCCTTCACCTCTGGCCCTGATCACGCTGCGACCAGCCGAATGCCATGGGCAGGCAGTATTAATAACGTCCTTCAACCCTATCAACCCTCCTATCCACCGATAAGTATCTTAGTTAGTGCTAGCTGGGGTATCTTGTCGGGATAAAGCTACGGTCACATTAGACACTGGTACCCGTGGACTGGGCGGTTTTGCGTGGGCTGGGAACAGAGCTACTTTTGGGCGCCCAGAGCAAGTGCTCACACTGTCTGAGCCGCCTCCCAGCCAAACCAGCCGCCCAGCCCAGTGCTAGGCAGTTCTCAAATCAAAACAAACGCGACAAGGGTGTCTCTTAATACCAAAATATACCGTAATATGCCGAAATACATGACAATACACTAAAATAAGGTATCAAGAGACATAATACACATATATTTCAAAAGTGTATTTAGGGTGTGTTTCGGTATAATTTGGGGTTAATATTCCGCAGGCGTTGGCGGGCTCCACAGATCTTAAAGCTTACTTTTTCTCTATTATTTTTGTCTCAGTATAATGTGCAGTAGTTTACTTGTGGAAACCAAAAATAGATAACTTTTTTTATATAATAATAGCTACGTAAGTTAGGTGACTTTTAAGTTTGGTTAGGTTAGATTTACCGTATTTGCCGGCGCATAAGACGCAGTTTTTTCTCTTAAAAAGGAATGCAAAGTTCAGCCTGCGTCTAATGCGGCCATATTAGCGAATGAGAGGTCGGGCAGAGAATGCAGAACAGCCGGTGGTGTATTACTAAAGGGGTCTGGAGTGATCTGTGTTGAGCAGTAGTCCACTGAGCACAAATTTGTAACTTGTGTTATCAACAGTAATGCATAATACTAAGAAAAGGTTGGAGTTTAAGAGAAAATAAGAGCTGGGGCAACAAGATAGTGATTGTTGCTGCCAAGATGGCTGTGTCAGATGTAAACATCATCCAACCCCACTGCTGCTCTCCATTGTAAAACGTTTGATATCTCAGGTCTGCCGCTTCACCTGGGATACTTCACTCGGCAACGCCCTCCGCGCACCCACCATGGGTCATTACCGCTCAGACTCCTCCCCGCACCCATGGAAAAGACAAACATCCCGCATATTAGATGTCGCCTTAATTAACCCGCATTCGACTCGGGCCACACAAGTTGACACAACAGTTGGAAGGAGATGATAGAAGGGAGGCAAAAAATGGTGATGTTATTTTTGCTGGAATGAGTATTGTTGATAAATAGAACAGTGAAACAAAGAGCGTGTTAAAGTTTTATTTGAAGGAGTGTGAGCGGTCGCCTTAATTAACCCTCATTCGACTCGGGCCACACAAGTTGACACAACAGTTGGAAGGAGATGATAGAAGGGAGGCAAAAAATGGTGATGTCATTTTCGCTGGAATGAGTATTGTTCATAAATAGAATAGTGAAACAAAGAGCGTGTTAAAGTTTTATTTGAAGGAGTGTGAGCGGTGAGAGGAAGGTGTAGTATCTTGGGGAGTCTGTCTATACACACAAGGATGGAGAAAGGGCGTCGTGGCTTTGTAGTTTATTTGACAGCGAGTCATTGTACAACGTGGGTACAAGAGTTGCACGGCGTGTGTGTCCTGTGGCTGACTTAATTACCTGGCTGATGTTGCAGTTGTGTCAGCGAGGACAAGTCAGGTCAGCGTCAGGTCACCCACGGGCCTCTAATCCTGGTCCCAGACAGGGGGGTGGTCTAAGCCGATGCAGGTGTGTATGTGCATGTGTGTGTTAGCGTAGCTACAGTGGTAAGCAAGGTGGGATAGGAGACATCATAGGCCTTTGTATCACCTTGACCCCTCAATCCTCACCCCTGTACCTCTACGGATAAGGAAACTGTATGAAAGAGTGCTAGTAAAAAGGCTGCAACTGTACCTGTAGGACAAGTCTTCCACACGGTACACCAAGACCAAGACCATCACGGCACCACACCGTCCGCCTCAAGGCCGAATCACACCATACCATCATGGTGACAGGGCACCGTCTCATCACATCCGTTATAATTTCTTACATTCAAACAAATAGACGTGTTACACTAAACGGTGCGCCGCCGTCACGGCTCCAATACATCACCGTCCTGTCACGTAACGGTTTCTGGGGAAGAATATTTTAACGTAATGAGACTGTGCCGTGCTGATATTTGTAGTTTTCTTAAGGCTTTATGTACCCAAAGCAGTGTCTTTTAGAGTTCAACTCCTCTTCTTCATCCAACAGAAGTGCTATTAATGCAAATTTCTTCAACCATAGCCTCTGAGGCACCATGTCTGCTTAGAGGGTGAGCAGGAACTGCCAAAAATGACGGAACCGTGACGAATAGTGTGAATACAAGGCACGGCTGACGGAACGCTGCCGTGATTTCAGAGTGTGAACCAGCCTTCACCTGTACCTTCCTGAAGAAGACTAATGAACCCTCGCGACTGTGATAGATTCATAGGTGTAAACCAGGGCAAATATTGTCGATCCCGACAACAGTGCCCTTCAACAATTATAACAATAACAAGGTAGAGATGGTTACCTTACAGTGTTACCTAAATATCTTCGTGAATTTTTGTTATTGGACAACCACCGATTTCGAGGCCGAAACTTAGTCCTCCTGAATAGTTTTGATGTGTTTTGAATTAATCTGGCTCTCGTTTTTGTCGGAAATCAATGTTTGTTTACATGTGTTGGGGGGGAGGGGGGACCTGCCCCTCCAGGTCCGCCCCGCAAACATTGCTACTCTTCACACTGCCATATTATAGGAAATTTTCGTTTTTTCTCTATATCATCTGTTACTAAACCAAGCCCCACCTCTAACCTAACCTAACTCTAACCTAATCTGATTTAACCTAACTTAACTTTCTGGCTGAAATAACGGTAGATTTTCGGTACTACATGTAATGCCATTATTATTCAATTGCGCCATGGGAAATGGGGCTCAAAATACTCAGAATGAAGAAAGCTACACGATGATGTAGGTAAGAGTCCTAGGACTTTTGAAAGCCCACTACCAAAATAATACTAATATCTATACTGCAAATTTTCCACAAAGTCTAAACACATAGCAGAAAAGTAACAAAGGCATACCTACAACATTAAATCTAAGCTATATGTCATAGGTAGATAATATTAGAATATCAATTCGTGGGGGCATCCTGCAATATATTATGATTTATGACCGATTTTGGTTACACTGTCATTCCCTTTACATTTTGACTAGTATGATTTTTCATTCACATTCACTGCACAGTGAATATTGTATTTAGGTACATGCTCCTAATCATTAGCTTTCCCCTACAAATCCTTTTTTTTTTTATAACATCTGCTAAATTTACAAAAAAAAAGAAATCCTTCAAAAACCCCAATATATTTTTTTCTCTCAAAACCTCCTTGTAAAATACGGGTGCGTCTTATGCGGAGGTGCGTCTTATGCGCCGGCAAATACGGTAGGTTATGTTGTAAGTTTGGTTTATGTTAGGTTAAGTTTAGGATATGTTTGGGTTAGTTTTGTAGAGTTATTTAGGTTAATTAAATAAACGAATCTGATGATGCGCGATTGCCCGGCTGCTGCGGCTGGTTGGCGCGGCCAACTCCTGAGGAATATTGACCTATTTCTGTATTTAGATAAAGTCTTAATACCGAAATACACCCAGATATATACCGAAATATACCAAAATATACAGATTTTTTTTTTTTTCTACACATACATTATGTCTTTTAATACCAATAATTACCAACTTAAATATTGTATTAATTGACAGAAGACATGTATTTCAAAAATGTATTTCTGTATATTTTGATATATAGTCCTGGTCCTGTAATAGAGACCCGTTTGCAACTCAGTGTACAGAGTTTTTCTCACTTAGAATGACCTAATGGGACCCTAGTCTTGCAAAATCACAGAGGTAATCGTGCGCTAGGTGGTAGGTTACCGAGCTATGGTGGCCATCTTTGATTTCATCCCTCGGCCATAGGGTGAACCAAAACTTTCTTACTACACTACCCTCCCGAGTTTCGCGCTTGCTTTCTTCCGGAGGCATAGCGCGAAACTCGTGGATCGCGAAACTCGGGTATTATAAACCCTATAAAAATGCTTATTTATTCCGTTTTTTTTTTTTTTTTTTTTTTTTTTTTTTTTTTGTGTGTATGTGTGTGTGCCTACAACGCCGTTAGGCAGTGACCTCCAGGGGTGGGATGGTAGGCCATGGAGGTTAACTTGAGGGCTGTGTACCGACCGTATTTTACAGCTTATAAGACTCACTTTTTCCCCCAAAAAATATCCTGAAAATGCCCCAAGCCCCTGTCCACCCAGCAGTGAATGGGTACTGGGTGTTAGCCTAGGGTTTGTGACCCGCTTCCTGGGGTGGTGGCTTCGGCCAACACTACGTAGAGAAGAGGAGGGAGGAGAGGAGTTTGAGATTGAGCTTGAGTTGGGAGTCACCCAGTGGATGCTATTTTGGTCTGAATGAGTGAGCCTGACACATATCTTGTCAGCTGATGGTTGTGTGACAGTGTTATACGACAATAAAACTGTCACAATGCCTTCCTCTCTTCTCTCCTGTCTCCTCCAGTACCTCCAGAAACCACAGTACCACACACGTCATGGTTAATCACTTATAAAGGAGTATTTTGTGGTAAATAGTAAGGTAAGGTGCTACTTATTTCGAGTGTTACCTATCTTATGCGACACCGGCTGTTCCTGTAGAGAAAAACACAAACAAATGGAAAAAGACAAAGCAAAACTATATACAGCTATACTAAGCCTATTATTATACTATACTAAGCAGGAAGGAAGGAAGACGTGTCCCGTACGTCTCTTATGGGAGGCGGTAGCAGAGTGGGTAGCGTCAAGATATATGTCAAGCTCGAGCACGAGCTTGACAGACGACCTACAAAGTGATACTAAGCAGAAAAGTTCACAAGAAGAAGAAGAAGTCTCCGAGTGGCGTTCTCGGTGATCCGAGTTCGATCCTTGATGATGGCTGTAAAATCCACTTAAAATCTTTCTCTGCACTGTTGAGTGGCCTAAGAACACCCACATGCTGCCCATTAGCTCTACCTTCGGTTGTGAGTGCATCGGAGGATACAGGGGGCGGCATGAGCCTCTAATCACAGGCGTCACTATAGAAATTCTGTCTGCGCCACCACAGGCGGGGGCCCCAACCATCAAAAACCTCAAGTTAATCTCCAGGGCCTACCATCCCACTCCTGGAAGGTCACTGCCTAACGGCGCTGTAGGGGGCCCAAACACCCAAAAAAAAAAAAAAAAAAAAAAAAAAAAAAAAAAAAAAGCAAAACTCGGGATATAATGCGCGAAAGTCGGGATGATAAGAATTTAGGACTCAGCGCGAAACTCAAGGATCGCGAAACTCGCATAGCGTGAAACTCGGGAGGGTAGTGTAGTTGGGCTAAAATCACATGTAATGCCAATTTTCTTAGGTTTTCAAGCACAAGGAATTCATTCCTGTACTATTTTTTTACATTGACCTAATTTTGATCCTCAAATCTCGGATGGATTTCCCATACAAGGAGCAAATGCCGACTAGTATTTGCTTTAAAAACTTCCGATACAACTTTTGAAAGGTTTTGCTGAATATCAATTATTTTTATAGATATTTTATTTATTCAAATGCAGGTTCACAGCAATATCAAGGTCAACTATTGAGAAAATACAAAATGAATGTCAGAACAAGTGTAAACAAAATGTCTGAAAATATAAATAATTTGAAGGAACACACATATACATACATTTTCAGTTGCAAGGAATGTAGGATAATTGGTTAGGAAATAATCGGTAAAAATAAAACCAGTATTGACAGAGTTTCAGTTTTTACAAATGCTGTTGCCATTTTTCCCATGACATAATAACACACATTTCACTTTTACAGCATGACATCTGCATCGAAGAGTGTCACACTTGCCAGACAATTACAAATGCAAATAACAGAGTGGTAAGGAATTTAGGCCCGTAGATGGCAATAGGATTCCAGATTTGCCCTTCCATCCATGAGCCAGTGCCTTCAGTGGCGTCACAGTGCTCTGCGGTTTATGGGCTTTTGCAAGAAGATGGCATTCTTGGTTGATAAGATACGCAGCTCTGGTGATTCTGATGACTGTGCTGGTAGGTGGGAGCTGTTCAATAGGGCATGTGGACGTGGTGTATGCTTCCAGTTTCAGCTGATCAAAGGTGGTGGCTATTGTTGTAGACCGGACACCGGCTCATGCACGAACCAGGAAATTTTCAGCAAGAGTAACATCTTCCTCAAATAAGACATCTGTTTCACCAAAGTTGGTCAGGTACTGAACTGGATCATAGGCTAATGCTGAATGCTTGGTGCCAACTTTGCTCATGCAGTCATTACCTGTGAGGATGTGAGCTTTGATCTCCACCTTGGCAAGTGGCACACCCAGTTTGGAAACTGCTTGATGTAGGGGTAACATGCGACATTTCTCACCAGCTCCATACTATTGCCAGATTTCCTTCAAGCCCAGATTTTTGAAATATGGTGTGTAGTGGGAGAAGGAGGGTTTAAAAGTGTCAGGTCATTTGACACCATCACAATTCGTTCACATTTCTTAAACACGAACAGCCCAGTCGATATGCACCACAATTCTGGCATATGCCTCCTCTATCCAGCTCAGTAATTCTGGGATTTTGCCAGTGACTGTGATGGCTGGAAGCACTTCGCTATCACACACCAAAGCACTTGCAATAGTGGTAGGCTGACCTTTAGTCACATTCTTGCATACTAACTCTCGGGCCAGCAGCTGGAGATTATGCTTGTTCTCTTCAGAGGCCCAAAACTTGCCGGTTTGCCGAGGAGTGGGAGTGCTGCTGTTCATGCCAATGATATCAATGCCTGAAGTATACTTACAGCATCGCAAGCGACTCCTTCCTTTAGTGACATCTCAATATAACTATAAAAAATAAGATGGATGAATTCTGCCTTGTGACATATTCGTGTTACTGACTTAATTAAGGCACTGACTACCTCACCGAAAGTTCCCAAGCCTGTTCATGGCATTGCCCGTATCTTTGACATGAAATCAACGATGACATGAGTAGAACATTTTTTGTGTGGGCTCCACTGGGTCAAATCAAGCTCGTACTCAATCTCATGTACTAGCTTAGACTTGTCCACGTGAGTTGGAAGGTCCCCATCAAACAACGGAGATGACATGAGCAAGTCATGAGAAAGAACCTCAGTAAGTGGGATTCCTCGTTCTTTTGCAATTTCCATGTTCCTCTGACCTGCAGCACTTTCTTTAGCAGACACCGTATGCACCACTGTAATCTCCTCTGCCTTGTTTACAATCTGAGGATGATCATAGAAGCTAGGCAGTCTTTGTTTTGATATTTTAGCACTGATCTATTTTACAAGCCTTTCTTTTCTGTAGGCTTTGTATAATGTCTCGCCATTTTCTATGCAGTTGAGCAGACGCTTGGAGATGAGGTGGTTGACCGCTTGCTTGGTAAGAATGTTGTGTAGTGGCACATGAATTGTTACATTGATGTCATATGGATTTTGTCGGCCTTGAACATAATCAAAAGGTTATGCCCCATTTTCATTAACTGTAATGTGCCTAGACTTACTAAGGGAGTGCTCAAGTGGCATTCCTTGTGATGCATGCTTGTGTTGGATGTGAGAATATTGAAAAGTTTGATCCTGATTGATGATGTTATTTATTTACTTATATATTTCGTTTTCTGATAAATGAATTAGCACCATGCATAAATTAGCGTAACTAAATAAATAACCTCTTAATCGGGGAAAAATTACCCGATTGATGATTTTATTTATTAACGGTAAATTTTTGCATGGTTCAATTCATTTATCAGAAAACGAAATACATCGATGGAAAGCTAATAAAATTGCGCTTCTATTTATACCCTTTATGATAAAAGTTGACACGCAAAGTTTTAAATGGCGAAGAGTTGAAGTGAATATTTAAATTTATGCATATTTCTTCAGAGTCTCGTAATGGCATTTCTTAGTGTGTTTTTTCCTTTTTTTATTTGAATATTATAGAACAAACATTTACGAAGATTACAGTATATCATATATACTGATAAACCAGTCTATATGATAGTCCATAGACCACTTTATCTCTTTGTCGGTCGGGGCAGGCCGCTATGCAGCCTGGCAATTTCAAAACATTGTCGCGTGAACAGTCCAGAGATATAGTGGTCTATGGCAAGGGTTATCTGAAGGTATTATTTAATTATTAAATAAAATTTAAGTCGTATTATTAATTTTTTTTTTCCAATGACATTAAGGGGAGCGTCACATCATTTCTTTATTATCAGTGGATTGTCATGATTTTTTTTTATGTCACATGTATGCTAATGCCGAAATAATCCTAGCTTATTTTCAGATCCATAACTCGATACATAACTGCAAAAAAAAAAATCCTTTTTAAAGAAATTTAACTCTTAATAACGTTCTTATCCAATAACTTGCACTGACAAAAAAATTTACAAATATGCATTACAATATAACTAAACGATTAATCTTTTTAGAATTATGAATTTCATTCTTCTTAAATGTTAAGTATTTTTTTACATTTTTTTTATCGTAAATGTATTTGCTATTACAGTCGACCCTTGATTTAACGGACTAAAAGGGGGGAGAAGGGGTCCGTTAAAGCTGATTGTCCATTAGAGCGAGGGTATTTTCCCAAGGGTGTGAAAATATAGGAAAAACACTGGAACAATTGTGATATAAATGAGAAATAATCACAAACACAACCAGACCGTGTAGCTATGTTGGGATGTAAACAGTGACTGGGGCTACATGCTGGATTTGGTACGCTCCTAAACGCTGTGAAATAAATGAGAAATAATCACAAACAACCAGACCGTGTAGCTATGTTGGGAGGTAAACAGTGACTGGCGCTACATCAGGGATTGACACACTCTGCCACTACTGTTCGGGACTGGTATTAGGAGAGGTAGTAAGTTTCCAGGCTCGCTCATTACTGCTTGGTATTCTATGAAATATCATTATTCTAGGTGAATATAGACATATAATCGCATTTTAATTGCTATTATTCATATATATGAATAAAGATATGAAAATACTTTCAAGGCACTCATCCACGCCTGGCAGCACGGCTGCGGCAGCAGCAGTATCATGAGACATTATAATCCCCCCAAAATGAGAAAAAAAGGAAAAAAAAAGTCCCCGTAAAGGGATGAGTTATCCCTAAAAGTTGACGTTTCTTCCCCCCGTCTGGTGGGAAAAGGGAAAAAAAATGATTCAAGCCAGAGAGGCCAGGGCGCAAAGGTATGCTTTTATCATGACTATCCCATATTATAATATTATAGGGTTGTGATGAGCTTTTCTATACACGTGTCATATTTGATCAGGGGCCTGCGTGTCTCTCAAAAAAGGGTGATTTAGGGGTTGAGGCGGGGAGACGCTTGCAGGGGGCCACGCATAAACTAATAGACTTTTTTAAAAACAAACAATGTTCTCCCAAAATCACTAGCAACACAAGATCCTTCCTTATCTAATCTAAATATCTGATACATCAAAACTCCTTAAACCCCCAAACATTCCAAAAAAAAAATGAGAAAAAAAATAAATATGTGAGTGGAAATTCGAGTGGCGATAAGCAGTCTGGCAGCCATTTTTCCCCAAAAAATTTTCATGAAAATGGAGTCCGTTAATCCCAAGCCGTTAAACTGAGGTTTTTTTAAAAAGAGGGCGACGACGTAAAAGCCTTTTAACTCGGGACGATAGGGGCTTGGGCCCCTTTCCGAGTTATTTAAAGTGCCGAGTTAGCAATTTTTCCCGTACTGTAAAAGCTAAAAAAATACAACCAGTGACCAGGTAGAATGGCGGGTTTTTATATCAAAATCAGCAAAAATAGCACGCATGGGCGCACCTGCATCCAACCCTTTCCAGCCTTTCACCCTTTTTTGCAGGCCCGGATCTTCAATTTCATTCCTCCTGCGGAGACACTCTTTTCGTGGGAGGTGACTTTTTATATACGTATGTATGATGTAATCCCAAAACACTTTAAAAAAAAAGGGGGCAAAGTAAACAAAGGTTGGGGGCCAGGCGTAGGGGTGAGCGTGTTTTTGTGTCCAAGCAGTCTTGGATTTCGAATCTCAATCCCAATAACATTGCTGAAATGTGTGTTATACTAATTTGTGATATTGTTTGCAATGTTATTATCTCGGCTCCTACCAATTGTTGTGTTTTTGAAGCAGAAACCAATCCTTTTTAAAATTTCGACAAAAACGAAATTCGTATCTAAGACGGTGCTTGGAGACATAAACACGGCTCACAGCTGACAGCCTACACGCTGGTTCCCGACCTTTGCTTTATTTTGCCACCTATTTTACGTGTTTTGGGATTACATCATACAGTACTGTATTTCAAGATGTCAGCTCCATCACGCAAGGGTGTCTTCAGCAGGAAGGGAATTGAATTGAAGAGCCTGAACCTGCAGGAAAGGGTCAAAAGGACAAAAACACGACTTTATGGACTGAGGATATGCCGAGTGTAAGCAAAGAGATGCAGTTATAACATCAATATGCCGAGATACATTATTTTTTGCCAACTTTTCTGCTTACTGTTCACACAAGAGGTTGTGAGGGCATGATATGCCGAGTGAAAACCAAGAGATGCGTTTAGGGGAGGCGGTAGGTCAGAGTTGTTCGCGTCACCGGAGTGGCGTTCTCGAAGACCCAAGTTCGATCCCGAGTGAGACCCATAAATCCTTTTGGAAATCTTTCTGCACCGTCGAGGGGCCTAAGAACACCACATGCCCTGTCCATTAACTCTACCTTCGACTGCGAGTGCATGGGAGGACACGGGGGCGGCATGAGCCTCTAATTACAGGTGTCCACTAAAAAGAATCCTGCCTGCGCCACCACGGCGAGGGCCAACCATCACAGCCCTCGAGTGAGCCTCCAGGGCCTACCATCCCACCCCTGGAGCTCACTGCCTACACGCGCTATAGGCATAGATGTAAAAAAAAAAAACAAAAAAAAAACAACCTTTTTGCCTTGCCGAGTTATATCAAATTCAAACTCGGCAAAGTGCCGAGTTATAAGGGTTTTACTGTATTTGCAAATATTTACCCAAATTGAAAAAAAACGTAAGATGAGAAAATCACATCTTCATTCCTTTTTCCAATGATATATTGTTTATTAAATTCGGTACAATAGTGTCCAAGTTAATAAAGGAAAACTGAAAAAACAAGTTTTTCAATATCGAGGTTTAAAGGCGCGCGGCTTAAAAAGCCGCGCTCCCTTTAAACCTCGAGGCTCAGTGAGTCTGAGCAGATGCTGGTTTGTTTGTTTACTCTCTCAGCAACGCTCTCTATCACTCTTGAAGTGATATATGACATAACTGGTATCTGGTCCCCCCTTTTTGTTGCACAAGGTACTAGTCACAAAAGAATGCTAGCTGTCTTACGCACATGGACAGTTTGCTGAACTACAGCCAGCATTCTCTCTCTCTGAGCCACTTTATGCCTTGATGTCCTCGACATGGTGGTGGAGGAGGTAGAGAGCGTGAGGGAGATCAATCCTGCGCTGAATAAATAATACTTGGTAATTGGTCTTGAGGGAGCAGGAATGGTGGAAGGTTGAGAGATGAGCAGCGACACCCGGCTTCTCCCTCTACTCCTTCACTACTGAGGCCTTGAGACGACCCTCTGTCTCACAGAGAGGGACTGAGAGGTGCCAGTTTGCCTATGTCCAGTGAATATCATACAAATTTTCTTTACGGATATTTTTCGGGGGGGGGGGGTGAGAAAATCAGCCATAACTCTTTCATTTAAGCTGATTTCTTTATAATGCTTTGTCACAAGCTTGCTTAAGTGTTCAACTACGCATGACATTTTTTTTCTAATAATTTGATTTTTTTCGGAAATATTCGTGTGACGCTCCCCTTAAAAGTTGTGCTCTTATGAGTGGTTTACGTTATGTTTTTTTATTTTGTGAAAATTTTTGAAGGGGGAATAATGTTAGATTTAAGCTGATGAAGACATGAAGGGTCTAAGAAGAGAATAATGAGACTATAATAGAATCTTTACGATTGCGCGTGCCGATATGCCACGCTACGTTACGTCACGATATGCCACGCTACCACATATCAAACTGACATAGCAGTGCCATGCTGGTCCTGGTGGTGGTTGTCTGAGTCGCGCATCCGAGGTTTCATATAATTTGGACATGTCAGAGTTTTATGAAATTTGTCCGCCCTGGTCATTTGTTTGAGGAATGTGTGGTCTGCGTTAGAGGGGTTCTACTGTACTACCAAGCATGTAATAATATATTATTATCGAAAATAAATTCTACTGTATTACAGCGTGCCAGGAATGAATTAAAGTGAGAAATACCTGTTGGATATGTGAAAAGAAACAGGTTGGAATTAGGAAATACATATTTAAAAAAGAAAGATATGCACAAGTACACATAGATAAGTGATAATGGAGAACAGACAGTACTGATGAACTATGTCCAGATGGACAGACAAGAGATGAACAGGCTGACTGATGTGCATATGTAAAGGGGAGATCTGAAGGAATCGGAGAATTATTTGGTATGTACGTAGTTGCTAAAATTGAAATAGGATATCGTTATGTAAAGAAGACCCCAAAGGAATTGAAGGGATTGAAGGAGCTGAGTACAATGCTGAGAGTAACGAGATTGAGGTGGTTTGGGCACACAAAGAGGAGAGAAGGTGATGAGGCATTGGGGAGAGCGGTTGAAGTGGAAGTGCCAGGTCGCAGTCCACCGAGCAGAAAAAAAAACCTTACAATAATACTGGCAATGTGGGAAACGGAGTGGACTATTTGCAGAGCAGGCCGGGAGGGGCGGAGCGGGACGCGCCGAACACAACTGAAAACAGACTTTGATTTCCGCCAAAAACGAGTGCCAGGCTTATTCAAAACACATCAAAACTATTCAGGAAATTAAATTTTGTCCTCAAAATCAGTGGTGCCCAATAAGGAAAATTTACCAAAAATTCAGCCTGTCCCACCATGGGCGAGATTTAACCATCATAGCCCTCCAGTATGAACATACAGGGGCAACCACCTGAGTGCTCAAGGGAGATCAGAAGCCTAAGGGCGCTATAGGTTAAAATGTACAAAATAAAGCTAAACGCTGTTCATTATGGTTGTTTTCCTAAGTCGAGCATTCGTAAGTCAAAGATTTTATGTATTTCCTAGATTTTGTCAGGATTATTTGAAATCCTTGATATCGGGGTCTGGAAATTTGAGGGTCAACTACATTTGTAAATATACTGCTCTTGGTTTTGTGCCACATATTTCAGAAAAGGCCTTTTGTACGGCAAAAACAATAATACAAAAATGTTTTCCCTAGTCTTACTTTATGTTGATGTCTATCCACTGCTCATGAAACTCAGCCATTTCAAAAGTTGAAAAGCATATATATATATATATATATATATATATATATATATATATATATATATAATATTATATATATATATATATATATATATATATATATATATATATATATATATATATATTATATAATATATATATATATATGGCAAATATGTATAACATGACTGGGTCTGGATTAAAGTACTTTTCACCTTCCTACTGTTTCTACAGGTCATAACGATTGTGGAAGTAACAATGAAATGTTGTGCAAACATTAAATCTTTCTTAGGCTACGTTAGGTTAGTTTAGTTTGATGGTTTAATTAGGTTATTATTTGATGCTTTTGCAAATGGTGAGTTTTTTTTCTTGTCAAAACGTCTAAAAAGTATTTTTAAATATTTGTCATCACTTTCTCAAATTGCAAATTCCCGGGAATATAAGTGCAACGGCTGGTATGACTTGGGTGGAGGCCGGAATGACTAGGGCGGGAGGCCAAAATGACTAGGGTTGGGGGCCGGAATGGGAGCAAAAGTACCGTATTTGCCGGCGCATAAGACGCAGTTTTTTCCCTTAAAAAGGAATGCAAAGTTCACCCTGCGTCTAATGCGGCCATATTAGCGCATGAGAGTCGGGGCAGAGAATGCAGAACAGCCGGTGGGTGTTACTAAAGGAATCTGGAGTGATCTGTGTGAGCAGTGCCACTGAGCACAAATTTGTAAGTTTGTTATCAACAGTAATGTATAATACTAAGAAAAGGTTCAAGTTTAATTAAGAGAAAACAAGAGCTGGGGCTACAAGATAGCGATTATTGCTGCCAAGATGGCTCTATCAGATGTAAACATCATCCACCCCCGCTGCTGCTCTCCATTGTAAAACGTCTGATATCTCAGGTCTGCCGCTTCACCTGGGATACTTCACTCGGCGACGCCCTCCGCGCACCCACCATGGGTCATTACCGCTCAGACTCCTCCCTGCACACATGGAAAAGACAAACATCCTGCATATTAGATGTCGCCTTAACCCACATTCAACTCGGGCCACACAAGTTGACACAACAGTTGGAAGGAGATGATAGAAGGGAGGCAGAAAAAGGTGATATAATTTTCACTGGGACTGAGTATTGTTGATATGGAATAGTGAAACAAAGAACATGTTAAAGTTGTATTTTAAGGAGTGTGAGCGGTGAGAGGGAGGTGTAGTATCTTGGGGAGTCTGTCTATACACACAAGGATGGAGAAAGGGCGTCGTGGCTCTGTAGTTTATTTGACAGCGAGTCATTGTACAACGTGGGCACAAGAGATGCGCGGCGTGTGTGTCTCTGTGTGTCCTGTGGCTGACTGAATTACCTGGTTGGTGCTGCAGTTGTCGGCGAGGACAAGTCAGGTCAGTGTCAGGTCACCCTCTAATCCTGATCCCAGACAGGCGGGTGGCCTAAGCCAAGGCAGGTGTGTATGTGCGTGTGTGTGTTAGCGCCGCTACAGTGGTAAGCAAGGTGGGATAGGAGACAGCATAGGCCTTTGTACCACCTCGACCCCTCAATCCTCACCCCTGTACCTCTACGGATAAGGAAACTGTATGAAAGAGTGCTAGTAAAAAGGCTGCAACGGTACCTGTAGACGGGACAAAAGTCTTCCACACGGTACACCAAGACCAAGACCCATCACGGCGCCACACAGTCCACCTCAAGGCCGAATCACACCATACCATCATGGTGACACGGCACCATCTCATCACATCCGTTAGAATTTCTTACATTCAAACAAATAGACGTGTTACACTAAATGGTGCGCCGCCGTCACGGCTCCAATACACCACCGTCCTGTCACGTAACGGTTTCTGGGGAAGAATATTTTAACGTAATGAGACTGTGCCGTGCTGATAATTGTGGTTTTCTCAAGGCTTTATGTACCCAAAACAGTGTCTTTTATAGAGTTCAACTCCTCTTCTTCATCCGACAGAAGTGCTATTAAGGCAAATTTCTTCAAGCATAGCCTCTGAGGCACCATGTCTGCTTAGAGGGTGAGCAGGAACTGCCAAAAATGACGGAACCGTGACGAATAGTGTGAATACAAGGCACGGCTGACGGAACGCTGCCGTGATTTCAGAGTGTGAACCAGCCTTCACCTGTACCTTCTGAAGAAGACTAATCAACCCTCGCGACTGTGATAGATTCATAGGTGTAAAGCAGTGCAAATATCGTCGATTCCGACAACGGTGCCCTTCACAAATTACAACAATAACAACAAGGTAGAGATGGTTACCTTACAGTGTTATCTAAATATCTTCGTGAATTTTTGTTATTGGACAACCACCGACTTCGAGGCTGAAACTTAAGTCCTCCTGAATAGTTTTGATGTGTTTTGAATTAATCTGTGTTCCGTTTTTGTCGGAAATCAATGTTTGTTTACATGTGTGTATGTGGGGGAGGCAACCTGCCCCTCCAGGTCTGCCCCGCAAACATTGCTATGCTTCACACTGCCATATTATTGGTAATTTTCGTTATTTCTCTATATCATCTGTTACTAAACCAACCCTCACCTCTAACCTAACCAAATCTGATTTAACCTAACTTAACTTTCTGGCTGAAGTAACGGTAGATTTTTGGTACTACGTGTAATGCCATTATTATTCAATTGCGCCATGGGAAATGGGGCTCAAAATACTCAGAATGAAGAAAGCTACACGATGGTGTAGGTAAGAGTCCTAGGACTTTTGAAAGCCTACTACCAAAATAATACCAATATCTATACTGCAAATTTTCCACAAAGTCTAAACACATGGCAGAAAAGCAACAAAGGCATACCTACAACATTAAATCTAAGCTATATGTCATAGGTAGAAAAATATTAGAATATCAATTCGTGGGGCATCCTGCAATATACAGTCGGCGCAAAAAAACTTAGGACGCCAAAAAACTTGGGGCGGGAATAACGTCCTTAGCTGTTTTGACAATTTCGGTGGGAGCGATTGAATTTTTTACGTTTTTTGTATGTCTGGCAGTGTATTAGGGTTTCTGCTGTAGATTCCTTGCTCCTGCCCGCTCTGTATCTTCCAAGTCATCATAGGAAGAGGTTGTTGTGTTTGGTTCTCCCACCTTCCTACACTCCCATTCGCCCCTCCATCTTCTACCACCTTCTCCAGGTATACTAATGCATTATGCCGGGCAAATCTCTATCCATTGTGAAGAAAACACATATAGAAAACCTTTGTATCGAAGTGGGAAAACAATTGGCCAGATAGCGAGGGAGATGTGTGTTTCAAACATACCGTCTTGGTGTGGTGCAGGCGGGCGCCAGATGGTGAGTTAGAGACTGTTTTGGCGTGGAAGAAAGGGTCAGGGCGGCCAAGAAAAACTTCAAAGAAGACTGATCAACTGCTCATAAGGTTTGTTGATGTCAATAATCATTTTGAGCAGTTGATCAGTCTTCTTTGAAGCTTTTCTTGGCCACCCTGACCCTTTCTTCCACGCCAAAACAGTCCTTAACTCACCATCTGGCGCCCGCCTGCACCACACCGAGACGGTGTGTTTGGAAACACACATCTCCCTCGCTATCTGGCCAATTGCTTTCCCTCTTCGATACAAGGTTACTATATGTGTTTTCTTCACAATTGATGGAGATTTGCCCGGCATAATACTTTATTAGACCTGGAGAAGGCGGTAGAAGATGGAGGGGCGAATGGGGGTGTAGGAAGATTGGAGAACCAAACACAACAACCTCTTCCTATGATGACTTGGAAGATACAGAGCGGGCAGCAGCAAGGAAGCTACAGCAGACACCCTAACACACTGCCAGATATACAAAAAACGTAAAAACATTCAATCGCTCCCACCGAAATTGTCAAAATAGCTAAGGATGTTATTCCCGCCCAAGTTTTTTGGCGTCTTAAGTTTTTTTGCGCCGACTGTATTATGATTTATGACCGATTTTGGTTACACTGTCATTCTCTTTACATTTTAACGAGTATAATTTTTCATTCACATTCATTGCACTGTGAATATTGTATTTAGGTACATGCTCATAATCATTTGCTTTCCCCTACAAATCCTTTTTTTTTTTTAATAACTTGATACTTTTACGGGAAAAAAAAATTCCCTCAAAAACACCAATATTTTTTTTCTTCACAAAACCTCTTTGTAAAATAGGGGTGCGTCTTATGCAGAGGTGCGTCTTATGCGCCGGCAAATACGGTAATTACCCTTTCAATAAACCTCATATGCTGATCCCTGTGGTGTAGCAATATGACTTTTCACCTTGCCCTACTTTAGTAGTCCTTGGTTTATGGTGCAAAAAAACATTAATGTGAAGGATATATGTTGTGATCCATTCACAATATCGTCAGTTATCGTAATTTATTGATGGCTTTCATTCGACGGTAGATTTTCGTCATTGTGGATGTTTTGTTTACAAGTGATCAGCTGTTATTGGGCGAGTCCCAACCAGCCGGGGCATTCTGGCGAGGCACACAAGCGAGAGTCAAGCCAGGCTTATGGCAGCTTGCTCACCAAAATTCGCCTTATAATGATTATACTGTGAAATAGCACAGCCTGCTAGAATCAATATGCAGACAAGAAGAGAGAAAATTGAGGTATTAACATAATTTGAGACCGTGGCCGGACAGTTTGCCTACGGACAGTTTGCCTACGGACAATTTGCCTACCGGACATTTTGCCTACCGGACAATTTGCCTACGGACACTTTGTCTATGGACATTTTGCCTCAGTGTTTCCACAGGAAAAATTTTCTTTACCTTGGTTAAGTTAGGTTAGGTTAGGTTAGGTTAGTTAGTTAGCAAAGTGTCCGTAGGCAAAGTGTCCGTAGGCAAATTGTCCGGTAGGCAAAATGTCCGGTAGGCAAACTGTTCGGTAGGCAAATTGTCCGTAGGCAAATTGTCCGTAGGCAAACTGTCCGTAGGCAAACTGTTCGTAGGCAAACTGTCCGGGTAACATTTGAGACATTGGCAAAAAAAAACCATACATTTAGGAATTTGAATTATTAATTATTAATTTTATATCTATAATGATGCAAATAGTATTAATAAAAATAATGAGGATAATAATGATGATAACAATAATAATAGCAATAGTAATAATAATTAAAAAAACAATAGTAATAATGATAATATAATATAATAACAAAAATTATAATACATTGGTATCTATCAATGGGACCTATCTATACATAGGTCCTTCATTTGAGACAATCTACATCTTCCCTTCCAACCCTTTAAATGTTTTTTCACTCCCATTCTTTACATTACAACAAAGATTGTTGAATAATTCTCTTCACTTTTAAAATAGCATGCCAGCACAATGTCATAGTGCTTAGTAGTAGTGGCCTTGCCTAGTGGCGACGTTTGCAAGTAACCTCCCATTTACTGTGTCAACATCTTGTGATTATTCCTTGGGGTTCACCACTATATTTACAAGATTGCTGTGCATGTTTTTCAACTTTTGAAATGGCTGAGTTTCATGAGCAGTGGATAGACATCAACATAAAGTAAGACTAGGGAAAACATTTTTGTATTTTTTTTTTTTGCCATACAAAAGGCCTTCTCTGAAATATGTGGCACAAAACCAAGAGCAGTATATTTACATTTTATTTCACAATTTTTCCTGTTTTTCATAAGAACATAAGAAAATAAGGAAGCTACAAGAGGAGGCCGTGAGACCTACACGAGGTAGTTCCTGTTACTTAACACTACCTACATCCACCTTTCATCCCATCAAAGAATTTATCTAGCTTCCTTTTAAAGCTCCCTAATGACTCCGCACTAACTACCTGTCTACTGAGTCCATTTCAATCATTTACCACCCTATTTGTGAACCAGTTTTTCCCTATTTCTTTTTTAAATCTACACTTTTCCAGCTTGAATCCATTACTTCTTGTTCTACCCTGGTTACTAGCCGTAAGAACTTTTCCTACCTCTCCTTTATTATATTCCTTTATCCACTTAAAAACTTCTATCAGATCGCCCCTTACTCTGTATCTCTCGAGTGAGTGTAAATTTAATAGCTTCAATCTCTCCTCATAATTAGATGCGCATCCCATGAATAATTTTGGTCAACCTTCTCTGCGCTGATTCTAACAAGGCTATATCCATCCTGTAATATGGAGACCAAAGCTGAACCACATAGTCTAGGTGAGGTCTGACTAGATTCAAATAAAGCTTTTGAATAATATCAGCACTTCTACTTTTAGCACTTCTGGTAATGAATCCTTACACCCTATTAGCTCTATTTTTAGCCTCAATACATTGTTTCCTAGGTTGGAGGTCGGAGCTCACTCTCATTCCCAGATCCTTCTCACCTTCTGATCTTTTCAACGATGCATTGCGTATGGCGTATTGCCTATTACCAGGGTTTTTTCTACCAACATTCATAACCTTAAATCTATTCCTTTAGTCCATTCCAAACTTTAAAAATTCTATGAGGGAAGCTGTACTTCTTTATGATGTTCAGGCATCTCCTTTTTCCTAGTTGTTTTGTATGTCCTCTTGTGTATCGACCTTCTCTTTGTTTCCGAGTCAGTAGTCTCTCATTGTCTGTTTCTTCCATCTTTGTTATCAGCTTAAAAATTGTTATTAAGTCTCTTCTTTCTCTTCTCTGCTCGAGTGTTGGTAACTTTATTTCCTTCAACCTTTCCTCATAAGAAAGTTCTTCTAGCTCTGGTACCATCTTTGTTGCCATTCTCTGTATCCTCTCCAACTTTTTCACATGCTTCCTTTTATATGGGGACCATACAATGGCAACATATTCCGTTTTTGGTCGGATCATTATAGTAATTATCTTTCATCATATTTGTGTCCATGTAATGAAATGTCACTCTAATATTCTTTAACATCCTGTATGTAGTATCTCCAAATATTTTATTTATGTTTTTCTGGCTGTAGGTTGTTCTGCATTATCACTCCCAGGTCCTTTTCTAACTGAACCTTTGCAATTATTTCATTTCCTGTTTTATATGGCCATTTATATCTCTTTTATCTTTTTCCAATTTTTATCACATGACATTTATTTACATTAAATTCCATTTCCCATTTTTTGCTCCATTCGTAGATCTTGTTCAGGTCATTTTGTAGTGTTTCACAATCTTTATAGCTTTTTATTTCTCTTAATAGTTTTGCATCATCCGCAAATAGACTAATATAACTATTTATTTCCTCCGTCATGTCATTGACGTAAATCGCGAACATTATTGGTGCCAACACTGATCCTTGTGGTGCCCCACTAAATACGTTTCTCCATTCAGACTTTTCATCCTTTACTACTGTTCTCATTTCTCTTCCTTTCAGATAACTTTCCATCCAGGTTTTGATCACCCCTGTGATTCCTCCTATATTTTCCAATTTCCAAAGAAATCTCTCATGTGGAACTTTATCAAATGCCTTTTTAAGATCTAGATATACACAGTCTGCCCATCCATCTCTTTCTTGTGTTATATCAATTACTCTTGAGTAAAAGCTTATTAAGTTGGTCACACATGATCTCTTTTTCCTAAAACCATACTGCCGGTCTGTTATTATACCTTCATTTTCTAAGTATTCCGTCCATTGCTTCTTTATTATTTTCTCACATATCTTGCATACTGTGCTAGTTAATGACACTGGTCTATAATTTAGTGGTTCATCCTGCTTTCCATTTTGATATATTGGCACTATATCTGCTCTCTTCCACTCCTTTGGCACTTTTCCTATTGTTAATGAGCACTTTACTATATCATATACTGGTTCAACCAACTGCTTTTTGCACTATTTTAAAACATAACCCTACACTCTGTCTGGTCCTATTGCTTTCCTCTCCTCCAATTCCTTCAACAATTCACAAACTGCCTCCTTCTCTATTTTTATTTTCCACTCCTTTTTGACTTTTTTCATTCCTTGCGGTTCATTGAATTTTTTATCTTTTGTGAGGTTAAAGTGTTGGAGGTTCTAAGTGACGGAGGTGGCACAGGGAATTGTGGAATGAAGGAATAATGGAAAAACTTACTTGTTAAGAAGAACGACGAAGCTGAATGTTTATGCGGAGTGAGGAGATTGGAGATAGATGTAAACAAGTTTGATAATGTGGGCTGCGGCTGCCTTGTGATTGGCTGACATGTTTGAGACACATCTGATTGGCTGACACGTTTGTTTTGGCACAATTGTGATTCGCTGGCGAGGCTGTGACGTCATTGTATTCGCTCAGCCATATAGCTATGAGCAACCACATAACGCCACTTCCATGTCTCGTCTTTGGATACCAGTTAACAACGGGGTGTAAAAATAGAGGTATTTTGTTAGATGCAACGTACATAAAGCAACCTCTCTTTGGATCCTTGGCCAGGCCTATGAAGAATAGGCCACCTGTAATATCAAGATCAAGATCAAGTGTCGCTTCATAGCTCCTCTCCTCTCCTCCTCTTCTCCTCTCCTCTAGTGTTGGCCGAAGCCACCACCCCGGGAGGCGGATCTCAAACCCGCGGCTAACACCCGGTACCCATTCACTGCTGGGTGGACAGGGGGTTGGGGCTTTTTCAGGGTATTTTTTGGGGGAAAACACTCGCATCGGAATAAATAAGCATTTTTTCAGTGTTTTCAATACCCAAGTTTAGCGCTATGCCTTCGGAAGAAAGCAAGCGCGAAACTCGGGAGGGTACTGTATAAGGAATATTCTTTGTCTGTCCTGCAATTAAATTCCTTACAAATATTGTATAATCCTCATCAGCCTCGACCTCACTGACACCTGTCACCGTACTGACTTCCGACCACTCCTTCCCCTCCATCCTACACGCCGAGCTAATCCCCTCCAGGTGTCTTCTTAATCCTGCATAATTTGCCTTTCTGAAGTTAGGTACTCTATGCTTATTAACACTTCTATTTCCTACTTTCTATTTTAAACAAAACCTGTTTTCACAATGATCACTGCTTCCTAACTGTCCTCCAACCTCCACCTCTGTAACTAAATCTTCCCTGTTTGTTAGTAATAAATCTAGAATATTATCTCTATTAGGCTCCTTGATTGCTTGCCTTAGAAAGTTATCCTGAACTATATTTAACAATTCCTCTGCGTCATTGTCTCCTATAATTAAATCCCAGCCAATATTCCTAAGATTAAAATTCCAACCACACATACTCTATTATATCTGCAAGTCTTGCTTGTTTCTTGCAATATAGGAGCTGAATCTTCTTTATATAAGTTTGGAGGCCTATACACTACACCCAAACCGAGTGCCCCATTCTACCCTGCACTCCTCGTCAGGATGGACAAGCCAGTCCTCGTGCCGCATGCCAGCAGCACGAACACACTCCTCTCTTTTTTTCAAAGCATCTCTCTGACGGGCTCAAGCTAGCCCGTGGTCCTCCCCTGCTGGAGGCCCGATAAAAAAAAAAAAAAAAAAAAAAAAAATACCCAAAACCATTTTCTCAGTTCCCTCTGTAACCTCTACCCATATAGACTCTATGATAGCATCTGTTTTTATAACATTATTAACACATCACTGCAATGTATCTCTTGCATTAGCACAACACCACCACCTCGCCTGCCTAACCTGTCCTTGTGAAATAACTTATACTCAGCTATCTCAACCTGCGGATCAAATACCTTTCCTGACATATCTAACCATGTTTCTGTTAATGCTATTAAATCAAAATCCTCTACACTATTTATTCCTCTCAGGAAATCTATTTTGTACACCTACAGTTTGTATAGTAAACCTTTAAGCAACTCCTCTTCTTCTTGTCCATTTTCCCTATATCTTTAACTAACCCCCTCCTCTCTCTCTTCTTATGAATCACTTTCGTTCCCTGCCTTCTAAAACTCCTCCTAGTGTCACTGGTTTTCATTACTCCGATCCCAGTGTCTAATCCCAGATTCTCTATCTTAAAAAAGTCTGCAATGTATCTACTTTCCTTCCAAGGGATTCAGACAATATCTGAACCCCTTTCCTCGAAAGGTGCACCCCATCCCTGTGGTAGATGTGGTTATGCCTGAAAAAGAGGTCCCAGTTATCGACAAAGGCCCAACCATTGGCTTTGCAATGAAATGCCAGCCGGCAATTCAGAGCAATAGCCCTGGAGTACCACAAGTCGTCAACATAGCGTCCTGGAAGGACACCACACACCACAGGGACCTCACCCTTATCCCTAACCTTACCTACAGCCTCCTTGAATCGCCGTAGCAATTCCTCACTCCTTCAACACTCTACGTCGTTCCCTCCCTTGCTCAGGCAGACGATGGGCTTTTTTCCTTGGTCGGCCATGCACTCAACTATCTTATCACTAACATAACCTATCCCCTTCTCTGGGTAACACACCGACTTCATACGCATCCCTTCTCTGTCACAGAACCTGCTGTCTAGGTACCTAATCTGACTGTCCCCTACAACCAAGATTTTACCTTCGGGTAGGGATGTATCGTCTACTCTTGTATCCTTTACCTCCTCTTCTTCTTGCAGCCCAGAGAGTACCTGAAATGAATTTGTGCACACAACATGGTCATTGTTTACTTTTCTCTGCTTCGGATGCAACCCTCCATGCTCAACCACCTTCCATCCCCCATTCACTGGTGACTTACTAGGCACGTTGCTCTTAGTAGTAGCACCAGGCATGCCACCCTCTGTTACCCCTCCAGGTAAATTTCTTGCATGTGCCCCTCCACTCAGTCTACTTGCATCTACACCCCAACACTTAAGAGATCGTATCTCTAACTCCTGCTTCTTCACAACACTTTTCAATTCGTTCACTTCACTTAGAAAACACATTATCAGGTCTTCAATCGCCTCAAGAATAGACTTAAGTGCCCCACCACAACTTCCTTTGCATTCACCCTCCACGCTTCTCGCTCTCTCTAACACTCTCACAACCCCCTGAGACTCCTTCAATCCACTCTGAGACTCCTTCACTACAATCGCTACACCCTCTCCTCCACTCACAACAAACTCACTTCCACTCCCCACACCCTCGCCTCCACAAACAGCACCTTCACTAAGCTCCCCTGCAGCTGCCATGCTAATCCTCTTCTGACCTCACTCCATCGCACAAGGAGAGTCACAGTAACACGTCATGTCTCCTTCACCTCCAGACAACGACTGAATATTTTCCTATATCTTCACACCCTTGGGAAAATACCCTCGCACTAACGGACAATCGGCTGTAACGAACCACTTCTCCCCCCTTTTAGTCCATTGAATCGAGGGTCGACTGTATATTTATACAATATACCGTATTTTACGGCTTATAAGACGCTGCATCTTGGAAGACGCACCCTGATTTTTGAAAGAAATTTCTAAGATTTTTTTTTTTAAATAAGCAGATTTTCTACTGGTAGGCGGTAGTGAAATCTACTGATTTTCTCGGTAGGCGGTGGTCCGTCTTTCTGTTGCACTGTTCCCATGTTCTTTGGCGTTTCATACAACTTTTAGCTTGTATGCAATAGTATTAGTAAATAGTTTTGATGAATGGGTGATAATTTCCAGGACTGAAAAGAGCTTGTGATACGTGTAACAGCCTCGTGGTAAATGATACATCAACACCAACAGACGATAGATGGCGCTGTCTCCGAGGCGGAACGTAAACATCACACCGTGTGGTGTCAACAAATTAGTTTATTTGAATGTCTTGAGGTATTTTAAATACTTGTAACAGGTAACTACTGAGGAAGTACTACAACATTCGTCTTGGAAGACGCATGAGTATTTTTTAGGGTATTTTTTAGTGGGAAAAAGTGCATCTTATAAGCCGTAAAATATGGTATACAGTAAAAGCCTTATAACTCGGCACTGTATAACTCGGAATTTGATATAACTCGGCATGGCAAAGACAAGTTTTTTTTTTTTTTCTCTCTTTTTTTTCCATTTTTTTTCCCCCATTTTTTTTTTTTTTTTTTTTACACCTATGCCTATAGCGCGTGTAGGCAGTGAGCTCCATGGGTGGGATGGTAGGCCCTGGAGGCTCACTCGAGGGCTGTGATGGTTGGCCCTCTCCCGTGGTGGCGCAGGCAGGATTTTTATAGTGACGCCTGTGATTAGAGGCTCATGCCGCTCCCTGTGTCCTCCCAGGCACTCACAGTCGAAGGTAGAGTTAATGGACAGGGCATAGTGTTGCAGTAACTAAGTGCTCAAGTGATGTAAAATTAAGTTGTACAGGTACAGTACTGTATACAATACAGTACAGAGTTGTGATTATAAAGTGATTAAAGTGATACCAGTGTTAAAATGCGACTGAGTACCCCTAACATCTTCTACATGTTACAACAAGGCTCCCCTCTCCTTGGATTACATGTCTGCTGCTACCCGTTCACTGGTAAGTGTTGTTTTTATGCTTTTACTGTACTGTATTTACTTTTTTTTTTTTTTTTTTTTTTTTTTTTTTTAACCCATATCAGAGGAGGACATTGCATAACTCGGCACATTGAATAACTCGGCAAGGGCCGGAGCCCCTATCGTGCCGAGTTATAAGGCTTTTACTGTATATATATACAGGGAGGTCCCGAAGATACGAGCAGTTAGGTTCCACCTGGCATACTCGTAAAGCGAAATCTCATATAACGAAACACATAACTAATGGTAAAATATAGGCTTGGTTCCAAGACCCCATCAATTAAAGAAAGAAAAAAAAAAGACATGTTTTTCAAGCTAAAATAAACTATAGCAAACACAACAAACACATAGCGTCTATATTACCCACACTGTACTAAGTACCTATTCTGTAGAAAAAGCATTCTGAAAGAGAAAATAGCACACAAAATAACATAACTGCACATTAATTAAACATAAAACATGCATAACACTCACAAGTGGTAATGTTGTGTGGGGAGACAGGAAGCTGGCACGTAGCCAGCTGAGAGTCCCTGTTTCCTCTCTCCGAGGCTCGAGAGAAAACAGGGGTGACTGCGTTTGCAGGGATGGCTGGGTTAGAGTTCTTCCTCCTCCCCTTGATCACTTGAGCCCCCTTCACACATTCCATAATCGAACCACGAAAGCGCCAACAATGCAGTGCGCAGCGC
>JACEEZ010015277.1:377500-487500 GCA_016584305.1 Chionoecetes opilio
TACACATCTCGTATCATTGGATTCTCGTATATCGAATGCTCGTATAACGGGACCTCCCTGTATATATAATATATATATATATATATATATATATATATATATATATATATATATATATATATATATATATATTTATTTATTTATATTCATACATATATATACAGTCGACCCTCGATTTAACAGACTAAAAGGGGGCAGAAGTGGTCCGTTAAAGCCGATTGTCCGTTAGTGCGAGGGTATTTTCCTAAGGGTGTGAAAATATAGGAAAAACACAGGAAAAATTGTGAAATAGATGAGAAATAATCACAAACGCAACCAGACCGTGTAGCTATGTTGGGAGGTAAACAGTGACTGGCACTACATGCTGGATTTGGTCCACTCCTAAACGCTGTGAAATAAATGAGAAATAATCACAAACACAACCAGACCGTGTAGCTATGCTGGGAGGTAAACAGTGACTGGTGCTACATCAGGGATTTGGCTCACTCGCCAACGATTGTTTTGGACTGATGTTAGGAGAGGTAGTAAGTATCCAGGCTCGCTCAGTACTGCTTGGTATGCTGTGAAATATCATTATTCTATGTGAATGTAGACATATAATCGCGTAAGATCTAAACATCTCTAAGAACCGAAATTGGAGCATAACGCATCAAGGAAAACGTTTCCTAGCTGCTTTTGAATGCATAATTAGTAAAATTAGAGAGAAACAATGTCATACGGACTGGTGTTAGGGTTACAAGACTCGGGAAAGTGATGTCACCAGACTTGACATTCTCTTCTCATGCCATACCACTGTAGCTCTATTATTGTGGTCCTAAAGTTAAGCCCGTGCTTCTATATGTACAACTTATGCTAATCTGTGCCCTTTATCAGCAAAATTGTGCAGAAACTACTACTCCTTACAGGGACTAGCGTCAGGTTGATTAGACTTAAATTCTTGCATCAGTTTTAAAGTTTCATTTCATTAGCACTGTACACTACCCTCCCGAGTTTCGCGCTTGCTTTCTTCCTGAGGCATACTGCGAAACTCGCGGATCGCGAAACTCGGGTATTGAAAACTGTAAAAATGCTTATTTAGTCCGTTTTTTTGTTTTTGTGTGTGTGTGTGTGTGTGTGTGTGTGTGTGTGTGTGTGTGTGTGTGTGTGTGTGTGTGTGTGTGTGTGTGCCTACAGCGCCGTTAGGCAGTGACCTCCAGGGGTGGGATGGTAGGCCCTGGAGATTAACTTGAGGGCTGTGTACCTACCGTATTTTACAGCTTATAAGACTCACTTTTTCACCAAAAAAATATCCTGAAAATGCCCCAAGCCCCTGTCCACCCAGCAGTGAATGGGTACTGGGTGTTAGTTTAGGGTTTGTGACCCGCCTCCCGGGGTGGTGGCCTCGGCCAACACTACGTAGAGAAGAGGAGGGAGGAGAGGAGCTTGAGATTGAGCTTGAGTTGGGAGTCACCCAGCAGATGCTGTTTTGGTCTGAGTGAGTGAGCTTGACACATATCTTGTCAGCTGATGGTTGTGTGACAGTGTTATACGGCAATAACACTGTCACAATGCCTTCCTCTCTTCTCTCCTGTCTCCTTCAGTACCTCCAGAAACCACAGTACCACACACGTCATGGTTAATCACTTATAAAGGAGTATTTTGTGGTAAATAGTAAGGTAAGGTGCTACTTATTTTGAGGTGTTACCTATCTTATGCGACACCGGCTGCTCCTGTAGAGAAAAACACAAACAAATGGAAAAAAACAAAGCAAAACTACATACAAGCTATACTAAGCCTATTATAATACTATACTAAGCAGGAAGGAAGGAAGACGTGTCCCGTACATCTCTTATGGGAGGCGGTAGCAGAGTGGTTAGCGTCAAGATATATGTTAAGCTCGAGCACGAGCTTGACAGACGACCTACAAAGTGATACTAAGCAGAAAAGGTCACAAGAAGAAGAAGAAGTCTCCGAGTGGCGTTCTCGGTGGTCCGAGTTCGATCCTTGATGAGGGCTGTAAAATCCCCTTAAAATCTTTCTCTGCACTGTTGAGTGGCCTAAGAACACCCACACGCTGCCCATTAACTCTACCTTCGATTGCGAGTGCATCGGAGGACACAGGGGGCGGCATGAGCCTCTAATCACAGGCGTCACTATAGAAATTCTGTCTGCGCCACCATGGGCAAGGGCCAACCATCATAGCCCTCAAGTTAACCTCCAGGGCCTACCATCCCACTCCTGGAGGTCACTGCCTAACGGCGCTGTAGGCACACACACACACACACACAAAAAAAAAAAAACGCGAAACTCGGGGATATAATGCGCGGAAGTCGGGATGGTAAGAATTTAGGACTCAGCGCGAAACTCGAGGATCGCGAAACTCGCATAGCCTGAAACTCGGGAGGGTAGTGTATATTTTGTTTTGTGTGTTTAAGGTAAGTCCGTGGTTTTGAATGTACATCTATGTGTTTACTTGTGTCCTGTTATCTGTAATTACACTCTACCCTCCATTTTCCGGACCTCCTTTTGCCGGACTTCCTGGTCATTGTATGCCTCCGGACATATTTGGCATGGCCAGACATATGTCCGGCGCATATGTCCGGATTAGTCCGGGACATTAAGGAAAGTACGGCATTCAAATTTCCCGCGTGGCGAGGTTCCCGGCCGTTAGTTCGGGGATGCTGGCACTAGGGGTCAGGGCGGGCAGACACAGCCACTCGTGGTGAGTATTATCGCCACAATGCCTCCCGTAGTGCCGCCCAAGGACCCAAAATGTACTTGAAAACCAGTGCACTTTACTGTTTACCGGACAAAGTCCGTGAATGGCTACACCTCCCGGACTTTCGCGGTTCCCGGACTTATTGGGTTCCCGGATCAGGTTAACCCCGTAATAGTCCGGAAAATGGAGGGTAGAGTGTACTACCATATTTTACGGCTTATAAGACGCACTTTTTTCTTAAAAAATACCCTGAAAAATACTCATGAGTCTTCCAAGACGAATGTTGGAATGAGACTGCCGCCAAGACTGGCGGGAGCCGTTCCGCGGTAACTTCCGCCTCGGCAGATTGGCGTCAACAACGCCACCTATCGTCTGCTTGTGTTGATGCAGCATGTACCACCAGTCTGTCACACGTATCACAAGCTTAGACTCTATGTGAGTCTGCCACCAAGACTGGCAGGAGCTGTTACTCGGCAATTTCCGCCTCGGCAGATTGGCGTTAACAATGCCACCTATCGTCTGCTAGTATTAATGCATCATTTACCACCAGGCTGTCACACGTATCACAAGATTTTTTCAGTCATGGAAATTATAACCCATGGCGAATTAATCAAAACAATTTACTTATACTATGGATTTACTTATACCTTTAGGCAAGAGGTGTTATTATATCCTTTAGATTTTTTTTTTTTTTTTTTTTTTTTAGAAACTTTCCAAAATCAGAGTGCGTCTTCCAAGATGCAGCGTCTTATAAGCCGTAAAATACGGTAATTAGTTCTACGATGATACTCAACGAAGAGTCTTCGCCCTGTTATTGTTTATCTCTGACGTCACGTATTACGCCGTGATAAGCAACCCCAGACCCTCGCTTGCCATGGTTTGCGAGGTGTAGCTTGTGCCAGCTGGGTAAGACGGCTAGCGAAAAGTGCCTCGCGTAAAAAGAAAACCCCAAGCTACCGCAAGCTTGCTTATGGCAGCTTGCTCACCAAAATTCGCCTATACGTACACTAAAACCCTTATAACTCGGCATTGTATAACTCGGAATTTGATATAACTCGGCAAGGCAAAGACAGTTGGCAAAAAATTATGTATCACGGCATGTTGCCGAGTTATATATATATATATATATACAGTAAACCCTCTCGTATTCGGACTAATTGGGCCAAGGAGTGGTCCGAGTAATGCAAGGATCCGAATAATGCAGGGATAAAATAATAATAAAAAAATAACATTTTTAGGTGAATTTAGAAAATTTCTGAGTCATGCAGATATCAATAAACATTAGATAAATCATGTAAATAAATAATTCTACAGTAAAAATACACAATACAATACTGTACAGGAGTAGTGTACAATAGCATCAGTCCTATGTCTGGCAGCAGCAGCCGGAAGCAGTATCATGATGGCGGAGATTTCCTCCTCCTTCTTGGTGTTGGTTGTAGGGCCGCGAGGACCCCTTGAGGAGCACTATGATCCCTGGTGATATCCTATGATGCTATCACAGGCATGGTAGCTGACCTGTCTTCTTCAGGAAGGCACAGGTGCGGCGGATGACAGCGTGTTGTCCTGAGAGGTGGGCAGGGCGCCAGGCAGGGCAGGTCGCTCCCCAGCAGGGTGGGCAGGGTTTTACGTCATTACTAGTTATTATACATCGTAGTGATTATGGTGAGCTGTTATATACACGTGTCATTATTTAGGTCAGTGTAGTACCGCGTGTCACCTTAAATAAGGGTTATTTAAAGGTGTTGAGGTGGCGGGGTAGCCAGTGATGGGGACACATTCTTTCCGCGGCCACCCCGTAACACTAACGTAAAAAGTGTCCGTGTGAACATGACCTTTAAAGACTGTGTCAAACGTCTTGTTGACTTGTGATTGGTCGAGAAGTTTTAAAAACAGTTTGTCATTTGCTGGTGACTGATGACAAGTTTGATGACGTCATTACTCGTCCAAGCCAGTCAGGGCCTTCCTACCTGTTAACTAAGTCCGAATAATGAGGGTCTGAATACGAGAGGGTTTACTGTATATTATTATTATTATTTTTTTAACATCTATGCCTATAGCGCCTGTAGGCAGTGACCTCCAGGGCTCAGATGGTAGGCCCTGGAGGCTCACTTGAGGACAGTGATGGTTGGCATTCGCTCGTGGTGGCGCAGGCAGGATTTTTATAGTGACGCCTGTGATTAGAGGCTCATGCCGCCCCCCCTGTGTCCTCCGATGCACTCGCAGGCAAAGGTAGAGTTAATGGACAGGGCATGTGGGTGTTCTTAGGCCACTCAACTGTGCAGAAATATTTTAAGTTGATTTATGGGTCTCACTCGGGATCGAACTCGGGTCTTAGAGAACGCCACCCGGTGACGCTAACCACTCTGCTACTGCCTCCTCTAAACTGCATCTCTTGGTTTTCACTCGGCATATCATGCTTTCACAACCTCTTGTGTGAACTGAACATGTATACAGAAAGTCGGCAAAAAATAATGTATCTCGGCATATTGCCGAGTTATAACTGCATCTCTTTGCTTACACTCGGCATATCCTCAGTCACATAAAGTCGTGTTTCTGTCCTTTTGACCTTTTCCTGCAGTCTCAGGCTCTTCAATTTCATTCCCTTCCTGCTGGAGACACCCTTCCGTGATGGAGCTGACATCTTGAAATTCAGTACTGTATGATGTAATCCCAAAACACGTAAAATAGGTGGCAAAGTAAAGCAAAGGTCGGGTATCAGCGCGTAGGCTGAGCCGTGTTTTTGTCGTCCAAGCACCGTCTTGGATACGAAGACTGTTTTTTGTCGCAATTGAAAAAGGATTGGTTTCTGCGACAAAAAACACAAGAAGCTTGGTAGGAACCAAAATAATAATCAATGCAAAACATTGCAAACAATATCACAAAGTAGTATAACACACATTTCAGCAAGTGTTATTGGATTGGGATTCGTAATTCGTAATTTTTGTTACAATTTTTTATTTATTATTATTTTTTATTTTTTATTTTTACCCACATCAGGAGGGCATATGCATAACTCGGCATATTGAATAACTCGGCAAGGCCAGAGCCCCTATCGTGCCGAGTTATAAGGGTTTTAGTGTATACTGATAGTATGATGATACTCAAAGGTAATAAAGTTTGACTTTGACTTTGAATAGGATGTTTGGGTGTATTTCTTCCATGGTGCTCCCTTGGTAGGAATAAGGGATCTGTGATGATTAAATACACTGATAGCAGCTCATTATAGTCATGGGATAATTCCTGATACTGTGCATTAAGCATACTCTCGTTTCAGTTGCTGAAAATGTTTAAGCATAGACACATGAATTAATTTTGATTAAGAATCTAATGGGGAGTTTTAAAAGGAGGCTAGACAATTTCATGGAAGGGGATGAAAGGTGGAAGTAGGTAGTTTTAAGTAACAGGAACTACCCCGTGTAGGTCTCACGGCCTCTTGTAGCTTCTTTATTTCCTTATGTTCTTTCTTATGTTCAAATCCTATTTACTCAGGACACTGCAGAGCTGGACCTGACCTTTGATCGAGTGTACAAGTGGGTGGCCAACAGCACACCTGATAAACACTCCTTTATCCAGGTTTTGTGGAAGGTGAGTTAAATATTTTTTGCTTTATTGTACAGTAATTGTTTTATTACTAATTGTTTTGTGTTCCCTTGTGTAGTGGTCAAAATGACCATCTACACCGTTGTCACCATTATGTAGTGCCCACCTTGGGAGTGTACTCTACAGTCCTGGTTACTCCGCTGCCACCACCCACATTAAGTGGGAAAAAATATATGAATGAACAAAAATAAAAGATTTAAGAAAATATGTAAGTACTGGTTGGAAACTGAATGACAACGCGTTAATATATTTCTAATTATAATATATTTAACTCTTTACTGTCGCACTTGGTAATTATTATACATTCACAAGTTATCTTAGTATTAAGTCTTCCTTCCCTCCTAGCGATACGCACGCGAAATGCTCAAGTCGTTATCCTAATATAGTTTACTATCTTTGGTAACTTCGGTTGCACTGTCACCACATTAACGATACGCACATGTAATGCTCAAGTCGTCATCCTAATCTAGTTTACTATCTCTGGTAACTTCAGTCGCACTGTTACCCCTTAACGATACGCACATGTAATGCTCAAGTCGTTATCCTAATATAATGTATACGTAGTCTATCCCACTTCCAACTGTTTCCCTCTCACTTATTTTTCTATTTCCTTCTTTCTCCTTGTCCTCACACGGCTGGCTGTGACATGTTGTAGTTGCCCCCTCTGCTAATTTGTGAGCGCTTGGCCCTCTGGTCCGCCAACAGCATCCTACCTTGGGACCCTAAGTAATACACTTCATTAGTCCTGGTCAACAAAAGGAATCACCAGTAAGTCATGTCTACATCTCTAGTTAACAAACATTTCATAACATACCTTTACCAAGGGCGAGAATATCACCTCCCCACAGTCGACTTAACTCAATGAACGTCGAGCTGCTTCTAAAATTATCCTAACCTAGAATCCCCGTTCTCACCTCGTTTCGCTACGTGTCTAATTACTACTGGCTTAAAATATAAGCCTAACCAGTGATTCAGGAATGAGGCGTGGAGGAAAATTCCTCGTTAGCTTATTGATACTTATGTGTTATTTCATCTCTTCCCCTATTAATGTAATTTCTCGCGTTACACTTGGAAGTAATTTGTTACTGCAATCCAACGTTGACTGACACAGGTGATGACAATAGATCCTTCACACACCTTTTTCCAGTCACGCACTCCTTGTAATCCATAGTCTTCTCATCATCTTCATATATTAGACATGGTCTTTTATTATCATCTTTTTGTTTAACGTCAGATTTTCCCATAATATCTTATGAGGTAAACAGTCGATGATATGCTTCCAATTACAGTCAAACCTCGAGTTTCAAACGTCTCACTTTTTTAACAAATCGGTTGACGAACAGAATTTCAAATTCATAATTGCACCGGTTGCCGAACAAGCTACTCGGCAAGAGCAGAAGGGGAAAAAAGAAAAAAGAGAAAAAAAAAGAGAGAAGGGAGGCCAAGAAGAAGTATACAGCAATGACCAAGCTTCAGAACTACTGTTTAAGTGCAGGACGATCAACCTACAACTAAATGACAGAAGGAGGTTCTGGGGAGAAGAAATAATTTGTGACCTGTGTGGGTCGGAAAAGGAGGACTTAAAACATTTCCTGTTATGGTGCCCAGAATACTACAGGAGAACCTCGTTTAACCGGCATTTAAAACAACGGCAGCCTCAAAACAACGGCACTAATCGACCCAGGCTTTTTTTTTTTTTTTTTTTTTTTTTTTTTTTTTTTTTTTTTTTTTTTTTTCACTGATAAACTCTGGAACTCTCTAACTGTTTCTGTTTTTCCACTTTCCTATGACTTACATCTTTTCAAAAGAAGAGTAACAAGACACCTCCCGAACTAAATTGGCTCACCCCACTTTTTTATTTTATTCTCTGACTGTCTTCTTTATAGGGACTGGCAACTAAGCGGCCTTTGTGTTACCCATTTTTGTTGTGCCCTTGGCCAGTTCCTTGTGATGGAAAAAAGAAAAAAGAAAAAAAAAAAAAAAAAAAAAAAAAAAAAGGGATTTTGGGGGATTCCATAAGAGTAACTCTCAAAACAACGGCAAAATGAGTTATCCGGCATGCGCTCCCCCCCGAGGGTGCCGGATAAACGAGGTTCTCCTGTATAATGAAAGAAAGAAAAGTGCGAGGCTACAACAACCTTACATGGAGGCGGAAGAGGATATAGTGGGAGAGTATTTGTTTGGAGATGGGAATGTGGAAGAAGCAAAAAGAACAATTAACAGTTTTTGGATGACCAGAGAAAATAAGAAGAAAGAAAGAGAAAAAAAACTAAAATATAGAATAAGAGAAGACAACTAATTAAAGACCCAGACAGCAAGAAGAAACACTTCAGGGAGTGCCGTTGAAAAAGGCCAGACTTCCGACCAACAACTGAACTGAACTGAACTGGCATCACTGTGCCACTGTGAGTCACGCCGCGGCCCTCACTCAAGAGAACATCCGCTCCGAACTGTTCTTTGATTTTGACGATTTTTCTTGTGTGCATTATTTCTTCTATTTTTTTTATTTCATAAGCCACCATGGGACCTAAGAAAGCTAATGAAAGTGTAAAGGCGAAAAGGAAAATAGTGAAAACAACAATAGAGGTGAAGAAAGAGATCATACGGAAGCATGAAAATTGTGTTCGCGTCTCGGATCTGGCTTTGCAGTTCAGCTTAGCAAAATCATCGATCTGTACCATTCTCAAGAACAAGGAAGCAATAAAGGATGCTAATGTTGCCAAAGAAGTAACTGTGATCACCAAGCAAAGATCGCAGACCTTAGAAGAAGTAGAAAAGTTGCTATTGATTTGGATCAACGAAAAACAGTTGGCAATATAATATTACATTGCATTTGTAGGCATTTTTATGCATGAAATACAGCTAAAAAGGTAAAAAAAGGTCTTTATTTTGGGGGTTAGGAATGGATTAATCCATTTTATATTGTTTCTTATGGAAAAATTTGTTTCGGTTATAGAACAAATCGGTTTTAGAACAACTTTTGGGAACGAATTATGTTCGAAAACCGAGGGCGTGTCTGTATATCCATTGCCTCAACCACTTCAATGCCCAATGCTGCCAGGTCCTCTTCAACACATTGCCTCCATGCCTTCCCCTTGCCTGCCCGGTGGGCGGCGATCTGGCACTTCCACTCCAACAGCTCTCCCCAATGCCTCTCCACCTTATCTCCTCTTCAAATGCTCAGACCAACTAAATCTCTATACTCTCAATACTGTACTCAATCAATCAATCATTGGGGGCATAAGCGGGGGGGCACATCGCCTCACCCACCCTACGACGCCACTCCGGGAGTCACCCCACGCGCGAGTCCCCATGCAGGCTCTTTTCCCATACCAAGCAGCTTTCGACAAGAAACATCAATTTGTCCCAGCCACGAACCTTGTGGGCGCCCCCTTGGCCTCCTCCATGCCGGATTCTCTCTTACAGATACAACCCGATGGGAAGGATCGGTTTCAGGGTAGCGTGCCACATGCCCATATAGCTGAAGTTGGCGCTGACGGACTATCCAGGTAAAAGGCCTTGATTCAGTCTCATGGTGCAATTGCTGATTTGACACTTAATCATCCCAGCGATACCCCATAATTTTGTAAAGACACTTATTACCAAAGGCATCGATTCGTCTCTTCAAGTCGCTATTTAGTAGTGTCCATGTCTCACAACCATAGAGCAAGACAGGGATCACAAGCGACTTGAAGATCCGGATCTTTGTTCTCCTGCACAGGTACCGACAATGCCAAATACTCCTGCTGAGTGAGTCCATAACACCGTGGGCTATGCCAATCCACTAAGACTTCTTGACGTGACCTGCCGTCATTATGGACTGCGCTACCAAGGTATGTAAAACTTTCCAAGATCTCAATGTCCTCGCTGCACGCTTGAACAGACTGTACTGTTTCATCTACACTACCCTCCCGAGTTTCACGCTATGCGAGTTTCGCGATCCTTGAGTTTCGCGCTGAGTCCTAAATTCTTATCATCCCGACTTTCGCGCATTATATCCCCGAGTTTCGCGTTTTTTTTTTTTTTTTTTTTTTTTTTTTGGTGTGTGTGTGTGCCCACAGCGCCGTTAGGCAGTGACCTCCAGGAGTGGGATGGTAGGCCCTGGAGGTTAACTTGAGGGCTGTGATGGTTGGCCCTTGCCCGTGGTGGCGCAGACAGAATTTCTATAGTGACGCCTGTGATTAGAGGCTCATGCCACCCCCTGTGTCCTCCAATGCACTCGCAATCGAAGGTAGAGTTAATGGGCAGCGTGTGGGTGTTCTTAGGCCACTCAACGGTGCAGAGAAAGATTTTAAGTGGATTTTACAGCCCTCATCAAGGATCGAACTCGGATCACCGAGAACTCCACTTGGAGACTTCTTCTTCTTGTGACCCTTTCTGCTTAGTATCACTTTGTAGGTCGTCTGTCAAGCTCGTGCTCGAGCTTGACATATATCTTGATGCTAACCGCTCTGCTACCGCCTCCCATAAGAGACGTACGGGACACGTCTTCCTTCCTTCCTGCTTAGTATAGTATTATAATAGGCTTAGTATAGCTTGTAGTTTTGCTTTGGTTTTTTCCATTTGTTTGTGTTTTTCTCTACAGGAGCAGCCGGTGTCGCATAAGATAGGTAACACCTCGAAATAAGTAGCACCTTACCGTACACCCCCGCCGTTCCTTACTATTTACCACAAAATACTCCTTTATAAGTGATTAACCTTGACGTGTGTGGTACTGTGGTTTCTGGAGGTACTGGAGGAGACAGGAAAGAAGAGAGGAAGGCATTGTGACAGTGTTATTGCCGTATAACACTGTCACACAACCATCAGCTGACAAGATATGTGTCAAGCTCACTCACTCAGACCAAAACAACATCTGCTGGGTGACTCCCAACTCGAGCTCAATCTCAAGCTCCTCTCCTCCCTCCTCTTCTCTACGTAGTGTTGGCCGAAGCCACCACCCCGGGAGGCGGGTCACAAACCCTAGGTTAACACCCAGTACCCATTCACTGCTGGGTGGACAGGGGCTTGGTGCATTTTCAGGATATTTTTTGGGGGAAAAAGTGAGTCTTATAAGCTGTAAAATACGGTAGGTACACAGCCCTCAAGTTAACCTCCAGGGCCTACCATCCCACCCCTGGAGGTCACTGCCTAACGGCGCTGTAGACACACACACACACACACAGACACACACACACACACCAAAAAAAAAAAAAAAAAAAAAAACCGGACTAAATAAGCATTTTTACAGTGTTTTTAATACCAGTGTTTAGCGATCCGCGAGTTTCGCGCTATGCCTCCGGAAGAAAGCAAGCGCGAAACTCGGGAGGGTAGTGTAGTAAGCCTCCAAACACCTGGACCTTGGTCTTTTGCCTTTGGCAAAAAAAAAGGCTTTGCTGCCTCGTGCAGCGCCTCGAGAGCCATCAGCAGGACCTCCAGCGACTCAGCAAAGATTACTGCATCATCGGCAAAAACAAGATCAGTGATCTTGGTGTTTGCCAAGGGATGCTCCACAATCACTTTGATCTACAACTTTGCCCAATACCCAGTCCATACAAGTGTTGAAAAGTAATGGGGCAAGGACGCACCCTTGCCTCACTCCTGTATTAATAGGAAAGAAGCTGGATACACCTCCCCCACCCTTCACAGAGCTTTCAGTCCCAGAATACAGACCAATCAATCATCAAACCAATAGTCCTTGCAGGAATCCCACGAAGTCGCAGAAGATCCCAGAGTGACTCACGATGCACTGAGTCAAACGCCTTCTTGAGATCAACATAGGCTGCAAGCATCCCCTGTCGAAACTCACTTCAGCGTTCCACCAGGACACGAAGCGCTAGGATACGGTCCGTTGTTGACTTACCATGGCGTGAACCCAGACTGCTGAGGTCTCTGATACTTCAGCAGATGACTGCAGATCCGGGTCAGCTATAGATGGGCAAGCACCTTGCCTGGTATGCTGAGCAGTGTAATACCGCGGTAATTGTTGGAGTCCTGACTGTCCCCTTTCCCTTTTCAGATAGGGACGACCAGCCCCCTTTTCCAGTCAGGAGGAATGGTACCTCATTGCCACTCGGCAGTCAGGACAGCATTCAACCCGCGGATCATGGCCTCACCCCCAGCTTTGAGGAGCTCTACACTGATATTACAAATCCCAGCTGCCTTACCACCCCTCAACTTTGCTACAACCTCTCTGACTTTGTCAAGAGAGGGTGCGGTTTCGTCAATGGGAGGATTGGCATCCACTGCCCGTAACCCAATGGTGTGAAGCTGCTCAATTGGAGGGTCCACCGTGAACAACTGCCCAAAGTACTCGGCACAACGAGCATCTGCCCATCCATGCCCGACGTGAGGCGCCCATCTGCTGCTTGAATAGCACTCGCCCGAGATAGAGACTTGGAACGGAGCTTCTTCAGGGCTCAGTAGGCAGGTCAGAGGTTATTTGCGTTCAAATGGCCCTCGACATCCTCAGCGAGACTCCTGACATACCCTCCTTGTCTCTCCCTAGGAGGGTTCTAGTCCTGCGTGACAGAGCCCTGTGCTGGTCCTGGTTCCCAGCCAGCCTGGCAGCGCGACTCTCCTCGATATTTTCCAGCGTCTCCGTCGAGACAAAACCACGCCTTGACCTCAAGTGCTCCCCAATACACTCCTTGGCAGCCTGTAGAGTTTCACGTTTGAAGGTATCCCACAGTTCTACAGGGTCCTTGAGGGCACCGAGCACATCAAAGTGATTTGAGACTGCCACTGCATACTCATGGGCACATGTCAAGTCCTTCAGTTTCTCAAGATGAAACACAGTATGGTTACATCCTGAAATTCTTCTGGACTTGACATGAAGCTTAAGTGTAGCAACAACAAGTCTGTGATCTGTTGCAAAGAAATCAGCACTCCGGTAAACCCTGCAGTTTTGGAGGATCCTCCAACGAGTACTAACGAGGACGTGGTCATTCTCCTTAGTTACCTCTCCGGCATTGCTATACCATGTCCAGTGGTGCAGCTCTGGTCTCTTGATACCAAAAACCTGCAATTCTCAACCTTTTGGACCTCGCAAAATTCAGAAGCAGAGAACTGTTAATGTTTCTGGTACCGGAGCCATGGGGACCAACACATAACTCGTAGCCATCTCTCACAGTGCCAGTAGTAGCATTGAAGTCGCCCAAGATAATGAGTGTCCAGTATTATTATAAATACATTCTGTATTCATTGTCTAAGCCAGTAAATAAGCTTCATAGGCTATAGAAATGTCTTTTTAGGAAGGCGTCAAGAATTGCCAAAATTCATGATTTAGCGAGGGGGGTTGGAACGTTTCCCTCGCTATTACCATAAGGTATAAAATCTTTCTCTGCACCGTCGAGTGGCCTAAGAACACCCACATGCTGCCCATTAACTCTACCTACGATTGCGAGTGCATCGGAGGCCACAGGGGGGAGACATGAACCTCTAATCACAAGCATCACCAAAACTTCTGCCTGCGCAACCACGGGCGAGGGCCAACCACCACAGCCCTCGAGGGAATCTCCAGGGCCTACCATCCCACCCCTGGAGGTCACTGCCTAACGGCGCTGTAGGCGCACACACACACACACACACAAGATCAGAAGTCAGAATGGTGCAGTGTGATAAGTGGAGTTCCTCAAGGATCAGTATTGGCCCCAGTGATGTTCTTGGTCTATGTAAATGATATGACAGAGGAAGTGAACAGTTATATGAGTTTATTTGCTGATGATGCTAAATTACTAAGAAAAGTAGAAAGTAAAGAGGACTGTGAGGATTTACAAAAGGATCTAGATAAGATTTTCAGATGGAGTCAATTATGGGAAATGGAGTTTAATGCTAAAAAGTGTAAAGTGATGGAAATGGGCAGTAGCAAAAAGAGACAGAGAGGAAAGTATTCTATGGGAAATAAATGGATAATCAAAACAAAGGTCGAAAAAGATCTGGGAGTATGGATTACGGATAATTTGTCACCTGAGAAGCATATAAACAAGATCACAGGAGATACATATCAGTTGCTGAGGAATATAAGAATGGCATTCAAATATCTGGATGAAGAGATAATTAAGAAATTGATAACATCTTTGATTCGACCAAGGTTGGAATATGCGGCAGTGATGTGGGTCACCACATAAAAAGAAGGATATAAGGAAGATTGAGAGAATACAAAGAGCAGCCACAAAAATGGCTCCAAGCCTGAGAGATTTATCATATGAGGAAAGACTTTCAAGACTAAAACTCCCAACTCTTGAGAAAAGAGAAAGGGGAGATTTTATAGCAGTGTATTCAATGGGGTCTGGAAAAAATTGATAGAGAAGATCTGTTTGTGTGGGACGATAGAAGTACAAGAGGACATGAGAAGAAATTGAAAAGGACAACATGGAAGAAGGACATAAAAAAATACAGCTTCCCGTATAGAAGCATAGAACAACCTTGATGCAAAAGTGATTAATGCAAGAAGTATTCAGGACTTCAAAGGCAAGCTGGATAATAGTAGATTTGGAGACGGAACAGTACGAGCATAGCTCTTTTCCTGTATGTTACAACTAGGTAAATACAACTAGGTAATACAACTGATACACACACACACACACACAAAAAAAAACCATGTACGAAGCAGCGCGAAACTCGGGGAGATAATGCGCGAAAGTCGCATAGCTTGAAACTCGGGAGGGTACTGTAGATATAAGTCAGGTGGTTTGTCAATTGCCATAAGAAATGTTTACCTTAAGTGGAAGCAGGTTCAAAATGATTATGAAACTTTATTATCTGTTTGTGTAGATGGAAGGGTTATGGGTTTAGAAAACGATCTATTTATTACATGCGCTTATAACCCACCTAGTCACTCGCGATATGGTAAACCAGAACATTTTGGCGAATTAGATAATTTCTTTCTCTAATAATTATTGTTATCATATTGTAAGTGATGATTTTAGCACTCATACCGGTTGTTTGTCTGATATTGGGCAAGTGATTGAAGACAGTGAGGGTAGTTTACCAATGGAGGATGATATTTATACTATTTTAAGATTTGCAGGTTTTTCAGAGAACAGATGTAATCAATATAGCATTTCTGATAGAAGCACATATGGTAAAAAATTTGTGTTGGTTTGGTGTTGATCCTCGAGTTTCGCGCCGAGTCCTAAATTCTTACCATCTCGACTTTCGCACATTATCTCCCCAAGTTTCGCGCTGCTTCGTACACATTTTTTTTGCCTATAGCGCTGTTTGGCAGTGACCTCCAGGAGTGGGATGGTAGTCCCTGTACTTCAGGGCTATGATGATTGACCCTCACCTGTGGTGGCGCAGGCAGTATTTTTATAAGAGTTAATGGGCTGCATTAGTAGAAGCGAAATTGAATTACCTTTCCATTTATATATTTCGTTTTCTGATAAATGAATTAGCAACATGCATCAATTAGCATGGTGGACCCTCCAACTGAGCAGCTTCACACCACTGGGCTACAGGCAGTGGATTCCGATCCTCCCATTGACGAAACCGCACCCTCTCGACGAAGTCAGAGGGGCTGTAGCAAAGTTAAGGGATGTAAAGGCAGCTGGCGTGTGTAATATCAGTGCGGAGCTCCTCAAAGCTGGGGGTGAGGCCATGATCCGCGGGTTGCATGCTGTCCTGACTGCTGTGTGGCAATCAGGTACCATTCCTCCTGACTGGAAAAGGGGGCTGGTCGTCCCTATCTGGAAAGGGGAAGGGGACCGTCAGGACTGCAACAATTACCGTGGTATTACACTGCTCAGCCTGCCAGGCAAGGTGCTTGCCCATCTATTGCTGACGTGGATCCGCAATCATCTGCTGAAGCATCAGAGACCTAAGCAGTCTGGGTTCACGCCTGGTAAGTCAACAACGGACCGTATCCTAGCACTTCGTGTCCTGGTGGAACGCCGACGTCAGTTTCGATGGGATGCTTGCAGTCTATGTTGATCTCAAGAAGGCGTTTGACTCAGTGCATCATGAGTCACTGGGATATTCTGCGACTTCGCGGGATTCCTGCAAGGACTATTGGTTTGATGACTGGTCTGTATTCTGGGACTGAGAGTGCTGTGCAGTGTGGGGGAGGTGTATCCAGCTTCTTTCCTGTTAATACAGGAGTGAGGCAAGGGTGCGTCCTTGCCCCGTTACAGGGAGGTCCCGAAGATGCGAGGAGTTAGGTTCCACCTGGCATACTCGTAAAGCGAAATCTCGTATAGCGAAATACATAAATAATGATAAAATATAGGTTTGGTTCCAGGACCCCATCAAAGACATGTTTTTCAAGGTAAAATAAACTATACCAAACACAACAAACACACAGCGTCTATATTATATATTACCCAAACTGTACTACCTATTCTGTAGAAAAAGCATTCTGAAAGAGAAAATAGCACACAAAATAACATAACTGCACATTAATTAAACATAAAACATGCATAACACTCACAAGTGGTAATGTTGCGTGGGAGACAGGAAGCTGGCACGTAGCCAGCTGAGAGTCCCTGTTTGGTCTCTCCGACGCTTGAGAGAAAACAGCGGTCACTGCGTTTGCAGGGATGACTGGGTTAGAGTTCTTCCTCCTCCCCTTGATCACTTGGGGAAGAGGAAAGATCCTCGGTGCTGGCCCTGCTGGCAGATATCGGTGCAGGATTATCCATGTCCTGCTCGATGGTGGAGGCACCACTGGTGGAGGAACCACTGGTGGAGGGAGGTGGTGTAGGTGAAGATTTTGGCTTGAAGAAGTGGCTGATCTTCTTTTGGGAAGCACTAACCTTCTTCTGCTGGTAGAGCTCTTCATATCTCTTCAGTCCATCCAAGATGATGGCCTTGAAGTCCAGAGCCCTGTCTAACTGAGGGTCATACTCCACCGCCATTTATGCAAGGTGTCTGCCAACGTCAATCATTTCACTAAGTTGTTTGGTGGTGAACGCCTTAGTGAATGGAGCATCTTCAACTTCAGGGCCTGCCTCGCTTTTGTTGTGCCTCTCCATTTCGAAGAGCTCTTCATCAGACAGCTCCTGAGTGTGGGAGGCGAGGAGGCCAACCACATCTTCCTCATCCACCTCCTCGAAGCCAGCATCTTTCGCCAGGGAGACAATCTGTTTGTGCACAGTTGGCACAGCTGAGCTAGAAAAACCCTTGAAGCCATGCACACATTCAGGCCACAGGTTCTTCCACACTCCATTCATATTTGCGGAGGTTACATCATCCCATGAAAGTTTAATTAATTCAAGAGCTTGCTTGATGTTAAAAGTCTTCCAAAACTCCTTCACCGACATCTTGCCATCTTCCGTTGTCATCACAAGCTGTCTCATACATCGCCTGGTGTAATAAGCCTCAAAAGTGGCTATTACACCCTGATCCATAGGTTGGAGGATTGAGGTGGTGTTTGGAGGGAGAAAAACAACCTTGACATTAGGGCAGGAATCTTCAATTTTTGTGGGATGACCTGGAGCGTTGTCAATCAGCAACAAACACTTATTATCAAGGTTGTTCGCCTTTGTATATTTTTCCACGAAAGGCGAAAAGTAGTCCAGGATGTAATCCTGAAACACCGCCTGCGTCACCCACGCCTTAGGGTTGGAGCGCCAGACAACAGGCAACCTCTGTTTAACACAACCCTTCAGCACGCGCGGTGTCTCTGACTGGTAGACGAGCAGGGGTTTCACTTTAACATATTTCTCCATCTCATCTCCTTCTGCGTTGCCACCGAGAAGGAGTGTGAGGCAGTCTTTACTGGCTTTGTGTCCTGGAGCTACTCTTTCCTCCCTCGAAATGTAGGTTCGGGATGGCATCTTCTTCCAGAAGAGGCCAGTTTCGTCGAGGTTAAATACTTGTTTAGGAGTGTAACTGCCCTCCTCAACAATCCTGGCTAGCTACTCTGGAAAAGCCCTGGCAGCCTCTTGTGTCAGCACTTGCAGCTTCTCCCTGAATCCTGATGTTGTGAAGGTTAGCACGTTTCCTGAAGTGTGCTAGCCAACCATCACTAGCAGAAAAAGTGTCACTCACTGGTGCAGGTGTACCAGCACTAGGCCCTGCGCTAGTGGACACTTCAGCCTCACCGCTTGCACCAGCCGTGGCCCTGACACTCGTATCATGCTCCTCCTTGCACCTTTTCCAGAGTGCAAGTGCTTTCTCCTTGATTAAGGCCTGGGAGATAGCTGCACGAGCTTGGTTCTGGCCTTCTAACCAAGCTTGCAGCAGACGCTCCATCTTTTCCATGATGGGGTCATGACTGCGAGTAGCTTGCACACCCCATACAGAGTGCTGAGTACCCGCCAGTTTCAGCACTTTCTCACTCGACTTAATGATAGTGCTCACAGTAGAAGATGATAATTTATAAATGCGGCACAGATCTGACACTCGATCACCTCACTCGCTCGAAGCTGATGCTTCTTAAAAAATTTTTTATCTTTTAGCTAATGTTATTGGCACTCTAGACAGCTTAGCACTTGTACCATAAGCACTCGCACTTGAAGACACTGAATGCTTGGGAGGCATAGTTAACACAGGTACACAGGTAAGCACTACCCTGTAAAGAAAAAAAGGCACAGCTATACAATATATCACCACGTGGTCACACCACAGCACCACACCACTGCACCACCACACCACCATACCACCGCACCACCACACCACCACACAAAACACAGTGAATTAAGAGTGTGACAGCACACTACGACAGAGCACAAATAAGTCACAATAAGCACATTAAGTAAACCAGCAAATCACTAAAATCGACTCACAAGGCCACAATACAAGCAAAAAGACGTTGTACTGTAGGGGACGCCACGTGATACAAGAGAGGGTAGGGTAGGTAAGGGATAAGGGAGGGGTGCGCAGACCTCTTCCACTACCCAAAACTCGTCTCTGTGCATCTGAATCATTGTTACATCATCATACAGCCCAGATGCATACGTGGTAGGGCGCGCATTTTGACCTTTGGTAATTTTACTCACCCCAGTTTGAATGTCGTAGCATTGGATTTTCGATCTTGTATATTGAAAATAGACCCTAATTTACTCAGTCGTATCATTGATTTCGTATACCGAATGCTCGTATAATGGGACCTCCCTGTACTTTTCAACACTTGTATGGACTGGGTATTGGGCAAAGTTGTAGATCAAAGTGATTGTGGAGCATCCCTCGGCAACACTAAGATCACTGATCTTGTTTTTGCCGATGATGCAGCAATTTTTGCTGAGTCGCTGGAGGTTCTGGTGATGGCTTTCGAGGCGCTGCACGAGGAAGCAAAGCATTTGGGACTTGAGGTCTCCTGGCTTAAGACCAAGGTGTTAGTTAGGAGGCTTACTAGATGAAACAGTACAGTCTGTTCATGCGTGCGGGGAGGACATTGAGATCTTGGAAAGTTTTACATACCTTGGTAGCGCAGTCCATAATGACGGCGGGTCACGTCACCGGGTCACCGGGAGTGGCATCGTAGGGTGGGCGAGGCGACGCGCCCTCCGGCGTATGCCCCCAATGATTGATTGATAAATTAGCGTCAACTAAATATATAACATCATCAATCGGGGTATAAGCAAGCGTGCCACCCTCAATACTCACTGTGTAAGCGACTGGGCGAGGCTCTCTCCGCCGGCTTCCGCTCCCGCATGTGGATATGCGACTATAACCTGACAGTCACACCTACATAATATTCATGCCTCTTAATAATTCCTACACATACATGCTATGTTGCAACACTGTATGTGACACATGACAACAGCGCGCTCTGCGAGGCCGCTCCATGTAACGCCAGTCGTTGCCCCGCGGTCAGACCTTCAAGACCGGCTCCTCGCCGGGTGGTCCCGCATATCTATGTTCTCTATAATAAACACCTACGGAAGATGCTCGCTTCTCCTTCGGGTAAACTCCCCTCAACCACTCCGGTTTATCACTGCAAATCACGAGCAACATGGCGCAGATCGCAGGTATAAGAACTTAGAGAGACGTGCAACGACTCCCGCCATTCCCCAGAACACACCACCGCCTTGACGCCATGAGGCATCTCTTCACCGCGACCTACGCTTCCTCCCTGGACTACTTCGTCTCCAGCGACGTGTGCTCGTGTGCCTGTGTCAGACGTAAGGCGTGTGGACTGCGTATGACGGTAGGGTCACCAGTGTACCATAAGTGCCGTGTGTGTTTTTCAGTGTGCGTTTTTTGTACCGGGGCCCCGTTGGTTGTTCATCGGATCGCCGCTTGGTACGGCTGACCTTGAAACCAGGTGCGGGTGGCTAGAGCCAGACCCCCCCTTCTCACCCACCCCGCTCCAACGCCACCCCAACACGCCACACACACACACACAACCCACATCTCCCTGTGTTCTTGATATTCCACGTACGATGGTTATCTCTTGAAATTTGTGTCTCCCTTCAAGATGTCATATCCCCGTTTTGTCACACGCGGCTTGTGGCTCGGAGGATGACGAAGAGGAAATCGCTTCCCCACCCTTTGAACCACTAAACACAACACATTCATCTCCGCTATCGGGGGACGTGATATCAAGCTTGATTCGCTATTTGGAGGAGTCCCGGTTATCAGCTGATAATCGACGCATCCAGGATGAAGAGGATAGGTGCCAGCCTGATGAGGAGAGACGATTACGTGACAACGAGGCCAGGAGAAAGGAGGAGGATTCACGGTTTCAAGTCCTTGTCACACTTCTGTCTCCTCCGCAGTCTGCTGCCAGCGAGCGGCACATTCCTTCATCCCCAGCCTCCCACGAAGCCGGTGCGCGCGGCCTATCACCCACGGTCGCGGCTCCCGCGACAACCACCGCCCCGCTCGCCGCCTCTCCTGTGGCTGCCACGCCCACCGTCACGACTTCCGCAGGCAAGCATGTGGCCCACAGCCCACCGACGTTGCTGGCTGATTCTTCCTTCCAAGTTTTCCGGCAGTGGCGTCGTCTGTGGGAAGATTTCTCCACCATGCTGGATTTACAGAGGCTGCCATGCATAAGCAACTCATCCAGCTGTGGATGGCTGTGTCACTGAACGTACAAAGAATCCTAGAACATACCCTAGGATCACACCTGACACTTCCTTGACTGTGACAGAGGTCTTAGATACCTACAGTCCCACTTCAAGAGCCAACAAAATGAAGCACTACGCCGTCGAGAACTCCTGTGTAGTAAGCAGGCTGGCGGCGAGTTATTCTCCGATTTCTTCGTACGCCTGAAGAATCTGGCAGAGGAGGTCGACTTGTGTACTGGTAACGCTATGACGTGCGTGGAGATCCAATTGAAAATGGTTCTACTGATGGGTGTGCGAGATGAAGAGCTGATTCAATGCCTTATCTCCCTAGACACAGGCGCCTCTCTCCAAGACTTGGTCACCTTTTTACCGTTCCTTCGAAGCCACCCGCCATACAGCCTCCGCTATATACTCGTCTCCAAGCCAGCTTCGCGTCATGTCTACCTACAAGAAAGGCAGGCGCCACGACAAGACGCCTCATTCACCTCAACAGCCACCTTCAGGTCAGCGTGTGAAGACTCAACATAGAACAGCGGTTCCCAGCCCTGTCCACCCCTGCCAATCCTGCCCGCGGCGTCATGGCCCAAAGTGTCCGGCCAGGGCTGCGTCTTGCTACAACTGTGGCGTCAAGGTCATTGGGCAGGGACTGACAAGTGTCCCGCCAAGACAGCCCAATGCCGCCTCTGCACCAGGACTGGCCACTTGACAGGTTCTGCCGCAACACGCCTAGCCACGATGGCCAAGGTGGCGCGTTAAACATTGGTCGCGCATCACCCGCTCCACGGCGTAATACAACAACTGTCGTAGCGTAACAGATGTCTCGCCTTCAAGTACCATGACTCCCACCCCGGTCTGTGTTCACCTGGTGTATGGCGAGTCTACTTCGAGGCTCCAGATGTTACCAGACATAGGCGCCGACATCACTGTCATCGGCACGAGACACTTGCAAATGCTTCACATCCCCCTCAGCAGCCTACTGCCTCTACCGTCCACTACTACGCTGACAGCGGATGGGTCAGAAATGACACCTGCTGTGGGATGTTTTTACGCTACTTTACGGCTCCACGGGAAATCTTGTACTGCCAAGATACAGGTGCACGAGGGTATTCAAACGCCCCTCCTCTCCTACGGCCACTGCATGAGCTGGCTATCATTTCACCTGCCTTCCCGAAACCACTATTGGAGGTCAAGCACGTCAACAGATGCGCTGAGATGACTCTCCCTCCTACCACGTCCCCGTCAGCTGCACGGGCGCACTTTCTGCGCGAGTTTCCGGACGTGTTACTCTCCAAGGCGGATCTCAAAACGTCTCCTCTGAAGCCCATGGTGGGCAAACCCCTGAGGATTCACGTGAAGGAGGGAGCCGTACCATTCGCCATTCACACACCTAGGCAGGTTCCCTTCGCTTTCCAGCGTCAAGTCAGGAGGAACATGAGTCGATGACACGTCAGTGGATCCATCAAGCCTGCTGGTGACGACCCTTCAGAGTGGTGTCACCCGCTAGTCGTCGTGGCTAAGGATAAAGGTGTGAGAATCACGGTTGACTTGACGAGCTCAACGCTCAAGTGGCCCGCCCTACACATCCTGCCCCAACTCCATTCACCGCCGTCCGCAGTGTTAACCCGTCAGTGTGTTTTTTTCACCGCAGCGGACGCCTTGTGCGGGTACTAGCAGTTGGAACTGCACGAGGACGACCAACTCCTGACAACCTTTATCACACCACACGCTTTCAACACTGCAGAGGTCCCATGGGTTTCTCGGCTACCGGTGACGCTTACTGTCTCCGCAGCGACCTGGCCCTACAGGGTGTAGATAACTGCGTTAAGGTGGTTGACGACATTCTCCTCTTCGACGACGACTTCCCCACGCATCTCCCAAAGTATTCACCAGATGCTCACTAGATGTCGCAAGTACGGGATCACACATAACAAGGACAAGTTTGTGGTCGCCACACCTGGTGTGAGCTTCTGCGGGTATAACCTCTCAGCTGAGGGCGTGGTTGCGGATGAGGACAGAGTCAGTGCCATCCGGGACTTCGTGGGCTCCCGCTAACTTGACTGACCTCCACTCATTCATGGGGCCCGGTGAAACCCGCTGTCAGAGTTCACCCCAGCATCACCGCTGCCGCCCAGCCACTCCGCCCCCTGATGAGCCCGAAAAGAACGTTTACTTGGACACCTGATCACGACGAGGCCTTCAGTGCTGTGTCAAGACGGCGCTGCTTCGACCGCCGATTCTGGGTCACTTTGACCCAGCACTTCCAATTATTCTTCAAGTGACACCTCTCGCCTCTACTGGTTTGGTTACGCCCTTTCTGCAAGACCATGGCAGGGACGCACATGCCTCATTCACTGTGGCTCAAGATTCCTCGCTGACGCCGAGACCCGCTACACCACCATTGACTCTAACTGCTCGCCGCCGCCTGGGCCATGTCGAAGTGCAGGCCTACAGAGCTTCACGTTGATGACGGACCATCGACCCCTGATCCCGATTCTCAATCACTACCCCCTTGGACGCGGTTGAGAACCCCCGCCTCCAACGCCTCAAGGAGAAGGTTTCGCCCTACCTGTTTAAAGGCCGTCTGGCGTGCTGGGAAGCAGCTCTGCATCCCCGATGCCCTGTCACGAGCCCAGTTAGCCGCCCCATGCCAGAGGACGAGATGGTGTTCGCCGAAGCCGCAGCACACCCTCAGGAGCGTCGTGTCCCTCATGCCATCAACCAGGATCAGGACCCTTCACACTTCGATCCGCCACACCAAGACGCCGATAGGACGATCCAGGAACTCCGAGCCGCAGCAGCGATAGACCCGTCGTACACCCGCCTACGACGGGTGACGTCGGGATTCCCTCCAAATCGGTCACCTCTGCACAGCTCTCTACCCCCCTACTGGAAATTCCGTGACGGCCTGTACGCAGACGGTATGGTCCTGTATGGCCAGAGAATTGTGGTTCCTGCAGCCCACCGCTGCCGCACCCTTGCTCGGCTGCACGCAGTCACCGAGGTGTCGCACCCGAAGCGCCGGGCACAGCAGACTGTCTTCTGGCCAGGTATCGTGCTGACATTACCAGCACTGTCCAAGCCTCGAGCCCTGCTAGATCTTGCCAGATCAGATGCTACAGCCCAGCCAGCAACAGGAACCACTACTGTGCGACGACCACCCCTCCAGGCCTTTCGAGTCCGTCTCCGCTGACTTTTTCTCCGTCGCCGGAAGTCGTTCCTGGTCATCGCGGACAGACTCTCCGGGTGGCCTGTGGTCGTCCCCTGCGGGCCGATACTACCGCCACGCACACCATACGGCTCTTCTTCCGTATTCCAGGAAGTTGGTGTCCGCTCCACCTCAGGACTGACGGCGGCCCCAATTCACCAGTACCGACTTCCGGACTTCACGGAGCACTGGGGTGTCCACCACGCGGTATCTGCGCCGCATTACCCCCCGGTCTAATGGCCACGCCGAGGCGGCCGTCCAAGTCGGTGAAACACTCATCCTCAAGACGGAGCCCAACGGCAACACGACAGTAAAGGCTTTTGACAGGGGTCTCCTGGAAGCTTCGCAACACTCCTAACTCCCCGGGACGATCCCTACGATGACACTTTGGCCACCCGCTCCGCTCCTGTGTCCTGCCCATCCTGAGTCCTTCTCGGAGGAGTGGCAGGCCTGCACAGAGGACTGTGATCGCCGAGCTGTCGCCTGCGCTGAGCAGGTCAAGGCTCAGTACGACAGCATGCCCGCCCCCTACCCAGGCTGTGTGTCTGCCAGACCGTCCGTGTTCAGGACCCGACATCACACGCTGGGCTTTTTTTGGTACCGGCACATGTAGGTGTTGCCGGTAATGAGGAAGCTGATGCTTGGCAAAAGCTGCAGCTAGAAGACCAGCTCTATCACATTTTGCAGTGCCGGCTACGGACCTGTGCTCGGCAATCCATAATCAGTTCACAACAGTTGGCAGGAACGTTGGATACTATAGGGCAAAATAAACTGCGCACCATCCGCCAAGTATCGAGGACTGGAGCTACTGCGGTCTCTCCCGGAGATGGGAGACTGCCTTGCACGATTGTGTATTGGTCACACACTATATACTCATGGATTCCTCATGGAGGGGGCCACCCTCCTTACTGTGATGATTGTTTGGTCCCCTTAACTGTGTGGCACTTGCTGGCGAGTGTCCCAGTCTTGGGGACCTATGTGTGCAATTTTTGTCCCGGTGTCGCGGGTCGGACGGTGCTTACCGTCTCTCCTGGCTTGGAGAGGGGTTCCTCTGGGACATGAAGTCCATACTTTATTGAGAAGGTGGCTCTCACAGTTATGAGTTTTTATATAACTTATGATGTTTATTACTCTTGTTTTTATGAATGAAAACCCCCTTCCCCCACCGGCGGTGTCCTGATGGTGACAGCAGGGTTCATACAATTTCTCATCTCATCTCTTCGCGTTGCCACGAGAAGGAGTAGGCATCTTTACTGGACTTTGTGTCTGGAGCTACTCTTTCCTCCCTCGAAATGTAGGTTCGGGATGGCATCTTCTTCAGAAGAGGCCAGTTGTCGAGGTTAAATACTTGTTTAGGAGTGTAACTGCCCTCCTCAACAATCCTGGCTAGCTACTCTGGAAAAGCCCTGGCAGCCTCTTGTGTCAGCACTTGCAGCTTCTCCCTGAATCCTGATGTTGTGAAGGTTAGCACGTTTCCTGAAGTGTGCTAGCCAACCATCACTAGCAGAAAAAGTGTCACTCACTGGTGCAGGTGTACCAGCACTAGGCCCTGCGCTAGTGGACACTTCAGCCTCACCGCTTGCACCAGCCGTGGCCCTGACACTCGTATCATGCTCCTCCTTGCACCTTTTCCAGAGTGCAAGTGCTTTCTCCTTGATTAAGGCCTGGGAGATAGCTGCACGAGCTTGGTTCTGGCCTTCTAACCAAGCTTGCAGCAGACGCTCCATCTTTTCCATGATGGGGTCATGACTGCGAGTAGCTTGCACACTCATACAGAGTGCTGAGCTACCCGCCAGTTTCAGCACTTTCTCACTCGACTTAATGATAGTGCTCACAGTAGAAGATGATAATTTATAAATGCGGCACAGATCTGACACTCGCTCACCTCACTCGCTCGAAGCTGATGCTTCTTAACAATTTTTTATCTTTTTAGCTAATGTTATTGGCACTCTAGACAGCTTAGCACTTGTACCATAAGCACTCGCACTTGAAGACACTGAATGCTTGGGAGGCATAGTTAACACAGGTACACAGGTAAGCACTACCCTGTAAAGAAAAAAAGGCACAGCTATACAATATATCACCACGTGGTCACACCACAGCACCACACCACTGCACCACCACACCACCATACCACCGCACCACCACACCACCACACAAAACACAGTGAATTAAGAGTGTGACAGCACACTACGACAGAGCACAAATAAGTCACAATAAGCACATTAAGTAAACCAGCAAATCACTAAAATCGACTCACAAGGCACAATACAAGCAAAAAAGACGTTGTACTGTAGGGGACGCCACGTGATACAAGAGAGGGTAGGGTAGGTAAGGGATAAGGGAGGGGTGCGCAGACCTCTTCCACTACCCACAAACTCGTCTCTGTGCATCTGAATCATTGTACATCATCATACAGCCCAGATGCATACGTGGTAGGGCGCGCATTTTGACCTTGGTAATTTTACTCACCCCAGTTTGAATGTCGTAGCATTGGATTTTCGATCTTGTATATTGAAAATAGACCCTAATTTACTCAGCTCGTATCATTGATTTCTCGTATACCGAATGCTCGTATAATGGGACCTCCCTGTACTTTTCAACACTTGTATGGACTGGGTATTGGGCAAAGTTGTAGATCAAAGTGATTGTGGAGCATCCCTCGGCAACACTAAGATCACTGATCTTGTTTTTGCCGATGATGCAGCAATTTTTGCTGAGTCGCTGGAGGTTCTGGTGATGGCTTTCGAGGCGCTGCACGAGGAAGCAAAGCATTTGGGACTTGAGGTCTCCTGGCTTAAGACCAAGGTGTTAGTTAGGAGGCTTACTAGATGAAACAGTACAGTCTGTTCATGCGTGCGGGGAGGACATTGAGATCTTGGAAAGTTTTACATACCTTGGTAGCGCAGTCCATAATGACGGCGGGTCACGTCACCGGGTCACCGGGAGTGGCATCGTAGGGTGGGCGAGGCGACGCGCCCTCCGGCGTATGCCCCCAATGATTGATTGATAAATTAGCGTTAACTAAATATATAACATCATCAATCGGGGTATAAGCAAGCGTGCCACCCTCAATACTCACTGTGTAAGCGACTGGGCGAGGCTCTCTCCGCCGGCTTCCGCTCCCGCATGTGGATATGCGACTATAACCTGACAGTCACACCTACATAATATTCATGCCTCTTAATAATTCCTACACATACATGCTATGTTGCAACACTGTATGTGACACATGACAACAGCGCGCTCTGCGAGGCCGCTCCATGTAACGCCAGTCGTTGCCCCGCGGTCAGACCTTCAAGACCGGCTCCTCGCCGGGTGGTCCCGCATATCTATGTTCTCTATAATAAACACCTACGGAAGATGCTCGCTTCTCCTTCGGGTAAACTCCCCTCAACCACTCCGGTTTATCACTGCAAATCACGAGCAACATGGCGCAGATCGCAGGTATAAGAACTTAGAGAGACGTGCAACGACTCCCGCCATTCCCCAGAACACACCACCGCCTTGACGCCATGAGGCATCTCTTCACCGCGACCTACGCTTCCTCCCTGGACTACTTCGTCTCCAGCGACGTGTGCTCGTGTGCCTGTGTCAGACGTAAGGCGTGTGGACTGCGTATGACGGTAGGGTCACCAGTGTACCATAAGTGCCGTGTGTGCTTTTCAGTGTGCGTTTTTTGTACCGGGGCCCCGTTGGTTGTTCATCGGATCGCCGCTTGGTACGGCTGACCTTGAAACCAGGTGCGGGTGGCTAGAGCCAGACCCCCCCTTCTCACCCACCCCGCTCCAACGCCACCCCAACACGCCACACACACACACACAACCCACATCTCCCTGTGTTCTTGATATTCCACGTACGATGGTTATCTCTTGAAATTTGTGTCTCCCTTCAAGATGTCATATCCCCGTTTTGTCACACGCGGCTTGTGGCTCGGAGGATGACGAAGAGGAAATCGCTTCCCCACCCTTTGAACCACTAAACACAACACATTCATCTCCGCTATCGGGGGACGTGATATCAAGCTTGATTCGCTATTTGGAGGAGTCCCGGTTATCAGCTGATAATCGACGCATCCAGGATGAAGAGGAGAGGTGCCAGCCTGATGAGGAGAGACGATTACGTGACAACGAGGCCAGGAGAAAGGAGGAGGATTCACGGTTTCAAGTCCTTGTCACACTTCTGTCTCCTCCGCAGTCTGCTGCCAGCGAGCGGCACATTCCTTCATCCCCAGCCTCCCACGAAGCCGGTGCGCGCGGCCTATCACCCACGGTCGCGGCTCCCGCGACAACCACCGCCCCGCTCGCCGCCTCTCCTGTGGCTGCCACGCCCACCGTCACGACTTCCGCAGGCAAGCATGTGGCCCACAGCCCACCGACGTTGCTGGCTGATTCTTCCTTCCAAGTTTTCCGGCAGTGGCGTCGTCTGTGGGAAGATTTCTCCACCATGCTGGATTCACAGAGGCTGCCACGACATAAGCAACTCATCCAGCTGTGGATGGCTGTGTCACTGAACGTACAAAGAATCCTAGAACATACCCTAGGGATCACACCTGACACTTCCTTGACTGTGACAGAGGTCTTAGATACCCTACAGTCCCACTTCAAGAGCCAACAAAATGAAGCACTACGCCGTCGAGAACTCCTGTGTAGTAAGCAGGCTGGCGGCGAGTTATTCTCCGATTTCTTCGTACGCCTGAAGAATCTGGCAGAGGAGGTCGACTTGTGTACTGGTAACGCTATGACGTGCGTGGAGATCCAATTGAAAATGGTTCTACTGATGGGTGTGCGAGATGAAGAGCTGATTCAATGCCTTATCTCCCTAGACACAGGCGCCTCTCTCCAAGACTTGGTCACCTATTACCGTTCCTTCGAAGCCACCCGCCATACAGCCTCCGCTATATACTCGTCTCCAAGCCAGCTTCGCGTCATGTCTACCTACAAGAAAGGCAGGCGCCACGACAAGACGCCTCATTCACCTCAACAGCCACCTTCAGGTCAGCGTGTGAAGACTCAACATAGAACAGCGGTTCCCAGCCCTGTCCACCCCTGCCAATCCTGCCCGCGGCGTCATGGCCCAAAGTGTCCGGCCAGGGCTGCGTCTTGCTACAACTGTGGCCGTCAAGGTCATTGGGCAGGGACTGACAAGTGTCCCGCCAAGACAGCCCAATGCCGCCTCTGCACCAGGACTGGCCACTATGACAGGTTCTGCCGCAACACGCCTAGCCACGATGGCCAAGGTGGCGCGTTAAACATTGGTCGCGCATCACCCGCTCCACGGCGTAAATACAACAACTGTCGTAGCGTAACAGATGTCTCGCCTTCAAGTACCATGACTCCCACCCCGGTCTGTGTTCACCTGGTGTATGGCGAGTCTACTTCGAGGCTCCAGATGTTACCAGACATAGGCGCCGACATCACTGTCATCGGCACGAGACACTTGCAAATGCTTCACATCCCCCTCAGCAGCCTACTGCCTCTACCGTCCACTACTACGCTGACAGCGGATGGGTCAGAAATGACACCTGCTGTGGGATGTTTTTACGCTACTTTACGGCTCCACGGGAAATCTTGTACTGCCAAGATACAGGTGCACGAGGGTATTCAAACGCCCCTCCTCTCCTACGGCCACTGCATGGAGCTGGCTATCATTTCACCTGCCTTCCCGAAACCACTATTGGAGGTCAAGCACGTCAACAGATGCGCTGAGATGACTCTCCCTCCTACCACGTCCCCGTCAGCTGCACGGGCGCACTTTCTGCGCGAGTTTCCGGACGTGTTACTCTCCAAGGCGGATCTCAAAACGTCTCCTCTGAAGCCCATGGTGGGCAAACCCATGAGGATTCACGTGAAGGAGGGAGCCGTACCATTCGCCATTCACACACCTAGGCAGGTTCCCTTCGCTTTCCAGCGTCAAGTTCAGGAGGAACATGAGTCGATGACACGTCAGTGGATCATCAAGCCTGCTGGTGACGACCCTTCAGAGTGGTGTCACCCGCTAGTCGTCGTGGCTAAGGATAAAGGTGTGAGAATCACGGTTGACTTGACGAAGCTCAACGCTCAAGTGGCCCGCCCTACACATCCTGCCCCAACTCCATTCACCGCCGTCCGCAGTGTTAACCCGTCAGTGTGTTTTTTCACCGCAGCGGACGCCTTGTGCGGGTACTAGCAGTTGGAACTGCACGAGGACGACCAACTCCTGACAACCTTTATCACACCACACGCTTTCAACACTGCAGAGGTCCCATGGGTTTCTCGGCTACCGGTGACGCTTACTGTCTCCGCAGCGACCTGGCCCTACAGGGTGTAGATAACTGCGTTAAGGTGGTTGACGACATTCTCCTCTTCGACGACGACTTCCCCACGCATCTCCAATGTATTCACCAGATGCTCACTAGATGTCGCAAGTACGGGATCACACATAACAAGGACAAGTTTGTGGTCGCCACACCTGGTGTGAGCTTCTGCGGGTATAACCTCTCAGCTGAGGGCGTGGTTGCGGATGAGGACAGAGTCAGTGCCATCCGGGACTTCGTGACTCCCGCTAACTTGACTGACCTCCACTCATTCATGGGCCTGGTGAACCAGCTGTCAGAGTTCACCCCAGCCATCACCGCTGCCGCCCAGCCACTCCGCCCCCTGATGAGCCCGAAAAGAACGTTTACTTGGACACCTGATCACGACGAGGCCTTCAGTCGTGTCAAGACGGCGCTGCTTCGACCGCCGATTCTGGCTCACTTTGACCCAGCACTTCCAATTATTCTTCAAAGTGACACCTCTCGCCTCTACTGGTTTGGTTACGCCCTTCTGCAAGACCATGGCCAGGGACGCACATGCCTCATTCACTGTGGCTCAAGATTCCTCGCTGACGCCGAGACCCGCTACACCACCATTGAACTCTAACTGCTCGCCGCCGCCTGGGCCATGTCGAAGTGCAGGCCTACAGAGCTTCACGTTGATGACGGACCATCGACCCCTGATCCCGATTCTCAATCACTACACCTTGGACGCGGTTGAGAACCCTCGCCTCCAACGCCTCAAGGAGAAGGTTTCGCCCTACCTGTTTACGGCCGTCTGGCGTGCTGGGAAGCAGCTCTGCATCCCCGATGCCCTGTCACGAGCCCCAGTTAGCCGCCCCATGCCAGAGGACGAGATGGTGTTCGCCGAAGCCGCAGCACACCTCAGGAGCGTCGTGTCCCTCAATGCCATCAACCAGGATCAGGACCCTTCACACTTCGATCCGCCACACCAAGACGCCGATAGGACGATCCAGGAACTCCGAGCCGCAGCAGCGATAGACCCGTCGTACACCCGCCTACGACGGGTGACGTCGGGATTCCCTCCAAATCGGTACACTCTGCACAGCTCTCTACTCCCCTACTGGAAATTCCGTGAACGGCCTGTACGCAGACGGGTAGCTGGTCCTGTATGGCCAGAGAATTGTGGTTCCTGCAGCCCACCGCTGCCGCACCCTTGCTCGGCTGCACGACAGTCACCGAGGTGTCGCAGCCACGAAGCGCCGGGCACAGCAGACTGTCTTCTGGCCAGGTATCGATGCTGACATTACCAGCACTGTCCAAGCCTGCGAGCCCTGCTAGATCTTGCCAGATCAGATGCTACAGCCCAGCCAGCAACAGGAACCACTACTGTGCGACGACCACCCCTCCAGGCCTTTCGAGTCCGTCTCCGCTGACTTTTTCTCCGTCGCCGGGAAGTCGTTCCTGGTCATCGCGGACAGACTCTCCGGGTGGCCTGTGGTCGTCCCCTGCGGGGCCGATACTACCGCCACGCACACCATACGGCTCTTCTTCCGGTACTTCCAGGAAGTTGGTGTCCCGCTCCACCTCAGGACTGACGGCGGGCCCCAATTCACCAGTACCGACTTCCGGAACTTCACGGAGCACTGGGGTGTCCACCACGCGGTATCTGCGCCGCATTACCCCCAGTCTAATGGCCACGCCGAGGCGGCCGTCAAGTCGGTGAAACACCTCATCCTCAAGACGGAGCCCAACGGCAACATCGACAGTAAAGGCTTCGACAGGGGTCTCCTGGAGCTTCGCAACACTCCTAACTCCACGGGACGATCCCCTACGATGACACTTTATGGCCACCCGCTCCGCTCCTGTGTCCCTGCCCATCCTGAGTCCTTCTCGGAGGAGTGGCAGGCCTGCACAGAGGACTGTGATCGCCGAGCTGTCGCCTGCGCTGAGCAGGTCAAGGCTCAGTACGACCAGCATGCCCGCCCCCTACCCAGGCTGTGTGTCTGCCAGACCGTCCGTGTTCAGGACCCGACATCACACCGCTGGGCTTTTGTTGGGTACCGGCACATGTAGGTGTTGCCGGTAATGAGGAAGCTGATGCCTTGGCAAAAGCTGCAGCTAGAAGACCAGCTCTATCACATTTTGCAGTGCCGGCTACGGACCTGTGCTCGGCAATCCATAAATCAGTTCACAACAGTTGGCAGGAACGTTGGATTACTATAGGGCAAAATAAACTGCGCACCATCCGCCAAAGTATCGAGGACTGGAGCTACTGCGGTCTCTCCCGGAGATGGGAGACTGCCTTGGCACGATTGTGTATTGGTCACACACTATATACTCATGGATTCCTCATGGAGGGGGGCCACCCTCCTTACTGTGATGATTGTTTGGTCCCCTTAACTGTGTGGCACTTGCTGGTCGAGTGTCCCAGTCTTGGGGACCTATGTGTGCAATTTTTGTCCCGGTGTCGCGGGTCGGACGGTGCTTACCGTCTCTCCCTGGCATTGGGAGAGGGGTGTTTCTCTCTGGGACATGAAGTCCATACGTTTATTGAGAAGGCTGGCCTTCTCAACAAGTTATGATGTTTTTAATATTAACTTATGATTGTTTTTAATGTACTCTTGTTCTTTTATGTATTTCGTTATTTTAAATATTTTTATTCTATCTTAAATTTTGTTTTTTAGTTTTACTTTACATGTATCTTCTGTAAGCAGGCGTCAATAACCCCGCAGTTGCGGCGCCTTAAAACTATAATCAATCAATCAATCAATCACACCGCTGGGACAAGGTCGGGGTTGTTATGGGCTGTGGCACGACCAGGGACTTTGAGGTGCGTCTTCCCAGTGGGCGCGTCTGGTGGCGAAACTGCCGTTTCCTCCGACCCATCCCAACCCCTAGTGACGACACCCTCCCCCGCGTCCCTGTGTCCCCTTGCTCGGACGAGAAAATCACGTCCCCTTTCATTCACCCCCCTATGACCTCGCGCCGTTCTAAGAGGCTCAAGGAAAAGAAGTCCGCTCGAGACTATCGCTACGAGCGTGAGGGGGGATATGTGTCTATATGTGATGAGGGTGTGGATATGCGACTATAATCAGACAGTCACACCTACATAATATTCATGCCTCTTAATAATTCCTACACATACATGCTATGTTGCAACACTGTACAGGGAGGTCCCGTTATACGAGCATTCGATATACGAGAATCCGATGATACGAGATGTGTAAATTAGGGTCTATTTTCAATATACGAGATCGAAAATCCAATGTTACGACATTCAAACTGGGGTGAGTAAAATTACCAAGTTATTTACTAAAGTAAATTACAAGTTATTTACAAAAATTATAAAGTCATTTACTGACTATATGATTTTACCTAAGGTTGTACGATAATCCATCTGAAAATATGATAATTCTGGTGGCTCAGTACGACAATGTGGCCTACAAAAATTCATAACCCTGGGCGAGAAGCCAGCAACGGAGGTAGTATGGCCAGCAACAACCTGCTCTCGCACTACCTAGATACTACTTTCCCTAATGACGGAAGCTACAAAGCTGATTGAAAGCTCCCTCGATAGGTCGTAAACGAGTAGGAAGGTTGTGACTGGCTAAGGCGTCATCCGTCACCAGCCAATGACAAACAGTTTTTAAAACTTCTCGACCAATAACAAGCCAGCGATACATATTTCCGGGGAAGAATGGCATGCCAGACTGCCTCTCCGCCTTCTGTCCCCGTCATCTAAAACTAATTTTCGTTTTATTTTGAATGCTTGCGTTTTAAGTAGTTTTAATGTATCAGATAGTAAGATATATAAGTAAGGAGCCTGTGTTGCTAGTGTATTGGTGGTAGAAGGTGTGTATGTGTGTTAAAATGGTGAATATTTGTGATATGGGGCGGCTCCGCGGCAAGTATTTCTCCGTCACTCTCTGCCCCGCCAGCTCGGCCAGCAGTCACCTCATCATAACATCTTTAAATCACCCTTATTTAAGGTGACACACGGTGCTACATTGATTTAGATAATGACACGTGGATATAACATCTCACCATAATCACTAAGTTGTATAATAACGAGTGATAAGACGTTTAAGCCTGCCCAAACCTACCTTGGCGGGGGAGCGGGCGGCCTGCCCCATCCGCCGCCTCTCTCAAAAACCGCCGTCATCCGCCTCACCTGTGCCTTCCTGAAGAAGACAGTCAGCTCCTACACCTGTGATAGCACCATAGGATATCACCAGTGATCATAGGATTCCTCAAAGGGTCCTCGCTTTCCTACTAAATAATTACCAAGGAGATCTCCGCTGGCGGCGGACATCGGCTGCCGCCCGCACAACACAACACCCCGTTATCAGCTGTATAATATGTGCCTTCCTGAAGAAGTCAGGTCAGCTCCCACGCATGTGATAGCACCATAGGATATCACCAGGGATCATAGGATTCCTCAAGGGGTTCTCGCACCCCTACTAAATATTACCAAATTTTATGATAGCTTGAAAAACATTTTTTTTTTTTTTTTTTTTTTTTTAAATTTTTTTTTTTTTTTTTTTTTTTTTTATAATTGTTGGGTTCCTGGAACCAAACCTATATTTTACCATTAGTTATGTGTTTCGTTATACGAGATTTCGCTTTACGAGTATGCCAGGTGGAACCTAACTGCTCGTATCTTCGGGACCTCCCTGTATGTGACACATGACAACAGCGCGCTCTGCGAGGCCGCTCCCATGTAACGCCAGTCGTTGCCCCGTGGTCAGACCTTTAAGATCGGCTCCTTGCTGGGTGGTCCCGCATATCTCTGTTCTCTATAATGAACACCTACGGAAGATGCTCGCTTCTCCTTCAGGTAAATTCCCCTCAACCACTCCGGTTAATCACTGCAAATCACGAGCAACACCGCACACCACAGTCACCGTTCCTCACGCACACTTTAGCTACAGCTCATTATTATTACTACATCTGCAGAGCTTAAGCTGTGTATTAAACTGCAGTGTGAATTGACTAGTCTTTAAGAATTGTAGACATGGGTAGAGTGATTAAATATACTTTTCAAGCTCACAAGGTAGTGGTATATATCTCTGGCGTAAGAAGCCTGGAAGATCGCCACCAAGCAGTGTCGTGATGTCCTTCCATTTGTGCCGCTGTATGTTATATGAATCTATATTCCCTATTTCCTTACATTTTTCAATGTAACGAGGAATAGATCCAGAGTCCAACATCTGGAGGACATAGTCTGACAGATGAACACCATCAATCACTTTCCCAGCCCTGAAAAAAGAGATTAGTAAGCGTGAGTGTACCGCGTTTACAGGGGAAGTAATGTACCTTTGTTTACATCACCGCACGGCCACTGTCGGCCAGCTATGTGCTCGGGGCGGACCACTCGGCCACCGCCTCTCCTAGCGGTGATCCAAAAGTGTCTTTCTGTTAGTCTGTTTCCATTTTCTTCGGCGTATTGTATAACTTTTGGCTTGTATGCGATAGTATTAGTAAACCATTTTGATGAATTCGCCATGGGTGATAATTTCCAGGACTGAAAAGAGCTTAAGATACGTGTGACAGCCTAGTGGTAAATGATACGTCAACACTAGCAGACGATAGATGGCGCTGTTGGCGGCAATCGCGACAATCTGCCGCCAAAAGAGGGAATGTAAACATACCAGCGTGAGGACAGATTACGTAGTTGATTTTAATGTCTTATGGTATTTGAAATACTTGTAACAGGTACCGTATTTGCCGGCGCATAAGACGCACCTCCGTATAAGACGCACTCCTATGTTACAAGGAGGTTTTGAGACGAAAAAAATATTGGTGTTTTTGGGTGAAAAAAAATAATTTCGTAAATTTATCAAAAGTTATAAAAAAAATGGGATTTGTAAGGAAAGCAAATAATTATGAGCATGTACCTAATACAATATTCACAGTGAAGTGAATGTGAATGAAAAAATATACTAGTTAAAATGTAAAAGGAATGACAGGGTAACCAAAATCGGTCATAATATATTGCAGGATGCCCCTACGTATTGATATTCTAATATTTTGCTACCTATGACATATAACTTAGATTTAATGTTGTAGGTATGCCTTTGTTGCTTTTCTGCTATGTGTTTAGACCTTATGGAAAATTTGCAAAGATATTGGTATTATTTTGGTAGTGGGCTTTCAAAAGTCCTAGGATTCTTACCTCCATCATCGTGTAGCTTTCTTCATTCTGAGTATTTTGAGCCCCATTTCCCATGGCGCAATTGAATAATAATGGCATTACACGTAGTACCAAAAATCTACCGTTATTTCAGCCAGAAGTTAGTTTATTTTCAGTCAGCAGAAGTCAGTCAGAAGTTAACAGTTAGGTTAGAACAGTCGCGAGGGTTGATTAGTTTTCTTCAGGAAGGTACAGGTGAAGGCTGGTTCACACTCTGAAATCACGGCAGCGTTCCGTCAGCCGTGCCTTGTATTCACACTATATGTCACGGTTCCGTCATTCTCGGCAGTTCCTGCTCACCCTCTAAGCAGAGATGGTGCCTCAGAGGCTATGGCTGAAGAAATTTGCATGAATAGCACTTCTGTTGGATAAAGAAGAGGAGTTGAACTCTAAAAGACACTGTTTTGGGTACAAAAAGCCTTGAGAAAACGACAGTTATCAGCACGGCACAGTGTCATAACGTTAAAATACTCTTTCCCAGAAACCGTTACGTGACAGGACCGTGATGCATTGGAGCCGTGACGGCGGCGCACCGTTTAGTGTAACACGTCTATTTGTTTGAATGTAAGAAATTTTAACGGATGTGACGAGACGGTGCCGTGTCACCATGATGGTATGGTGTGATTCGACCTTGAGGCGGACGGTGTGGCGCCGTGATGGGTCTTGGTCTTGGTGTACCGTGTGGAAGACTTTTGTCCCGTCTACAAGTACCGTTGCAGCCTTTTTACTAGCACTCTTTCATACAGTTTCCTTATCTGTAGAGGTACAGGGGTGAGGATTGAGGGGTCGAGGTGGTACAAAGGCCTATGCCGTTTCCTATCCCACCTTGCTTACCACTGTAGCGGCGCTAACACACACACGCACATACACACCTGCATCGGCTTAGGCCACCCCCCTGTCTGGGACCAGGATTCTAATATGTGGGATGTTTGTCTTTTCCATGGGTGCGGGGGGGAATCTGAGCGGTAATGACCCATGGTGGGTGCGGGGAGGGCGTCGCCGAGTGAAGTATCCCAGGTGAAGCGGCAGACCTGAGATATCAGACGTTTTACAATGGAGAGCAGCAGCGGGGGGTGGATGATGTTTACATCTGACACGGCCATCTTGGCAGCAATAATCGCTATCTTGTTGCCTCAGCTCATTTTTTCTCTTAAACTCCAACCTTTTCTTAGTATTATGCATTATTGTTGATAACAGTTACAAATTTGTGCTCAGTAGACTACTGCTCAGCACAGATCACTCCAGACCCCTTTAGTAATACACCACCGGCTGTTCTGCATTCTCTGCCCGACCTCTCATTCGCTAATATGGCCGCATTAGACGCAGGGTGATCTTTGCATTCCTTTTTAAGGGAAAAAACTGCATCTTATGCGCCGGCAAATACGGTAAGTACTGCGGTACTGAGTACTGAGGAAGTACTACAACATTCCTCTTGGAAGACCATTAGTATTTTACAGGATATTTTTTTGGGGAAAACGTGAGTCTTATAAGCCGTAAAATATGGTACTACGCCTCGCACCGGACTAAATAAGCATTTTTACAGTGTTTTCAATACCCGAGTTTCGCGATCCTCGAGTTTAGCGCTATGCCGTGTGAAAAAAGCAAGCGCGAAACTCGGGAGGGTACTGTACGTTATTTATACGTGGAATTGTAGTACAGTTCATAAATAGCTTTAAGGTATTAGATTTTGACACATTATATTCAGATGTACATTGTGGTTTGTATACCAAGTTGGAATTTTTATGTATGGTAAGACAAGTAAGTAAAATGAGTAAGCAAGAGACTGATAAAGCCTGTGTGAGGCCTGGAAGATGGAAACCTGAAAGAAAAAGTGAGTATGAGAGAAGTGTTGACGTAAGCAGAGTGAATGAGTTGGTTGATAGAGCTGACGACTTGTCTATTGATAACATAAGTCAGCAGTTGAAGCATGTATTAGGTAATAGATCCTGACCAAGATTTTTTCACTGTATAGTAAAAGTAAATATGTTAAAAGAGTAATAATGCAAGGGTATGACAAACAATGTTTTAATAGCAGGAAAGAATATCATAAAGCTAAGAACAAACATAATAGGCATATGAGTACAGTTTTGTACATAGTACTACATAGGCATAAGAGTACATAAGGGGAGGCGGTAGCAGAGTGGTTAGCATTGCCGAGTGGCGTTCTCGGTGACCCGAGTTCGATCCCCGATGTGAACCAAATTCCACTTAAACTTTTCTGCACCATCGAGTAGTCTAAGAACACCCACATGCTGCCCATTAACTCTACCTTCGATTTCGAGTGCATCGGAGGACACAGGGGGCGGCATGAACCTCTAATCACAGGCGTCACTATAAAAATCATGCCTGCGCCACCACGGGCGAGGACCAACCATCATGTCCTCAAGTGAACCTCCAGGGCCTACGACAAAGTCCTACGACAAAGCCAAACTCAGCTGATCGGCACACCAGGCAGGCACGCAGCTGTACACCGCCGCGGTTGGGTTTGTTTCACTACTCAGTCCGACCTGCGTGTAGTACATGTTCAGCCAGCCAACATGACGATTTACTTATACTATCGCATACAAACTAGAAAATGAAAATGGCTGATGAGCAGTGCTGAATGAAGATAATGAATAGTGAGTGTGTTCTTTTGTGAAAATGGCTACAGTACCCTCCCGAGTTTCACGCTATGCGAGTTTCGCGATCCTCGAGTTTCGCGCTGAGTCCTAAATTCTTACCATCCCGACTTTCGCGCATTGTATCCCCGAGTTTCGCGCTAATTTTTTTTTTCTTTTCTTTTCCCTTTTTCTTTTTTGGTGTGTGTGTGTGTGTGTGTGTGTGTGTGTGTGTGTGTGTGTGGTGTGTGTGTGTGTGTGTGTGTGTGTGTGTGTGTGTGTGTGTGTGTGTGTGTGTGTGTGTGTGTATATTTACCTAGTTGTTTACCTAGTTGTAACATACAGGAAAAGAGCTATGCTCATACTGTCCCGTCTCCAAATCTACTATTATCCAGTTTGCCTTTGAAGTCCTGAATACTTCTTGCATTAATCACTTTTGCATCAAGGTTGTTCCAGGCTTCTATGCTTCTATACGGGAAGCGGTATTTTTTTATATCCCTCTTGCATGTTGTCCTTTTTAATTTCTATTCATGACCTCTTGTACTTCTGTCGTCCCACACAAACAGATAATTTCTATCAATTTTTTCCAGACCCATTGATGCTTTGTACACTGCTATAAAATCTCCCCTTTCTCTTCTTTTCTCAAGTGTTGGGAGTTTTAGTCTTGAAAGTCTTTTTTCATATGTTAAATCTCTCAGGCTTGGAGCCATTTTTGTGGCTGCTCTTTGTATTCTCTCAATCTTCCTTATATCCTTCTTTTTATGTGGTGACCAAATCACTGCCGCATATTCCAACCTGGGTCGAATCAGAGATGTTATCAATTTCTTGATCATCTCTTCATCCAGATATTTGAATGCCATTCTTATATTCCTCAGCAACTGGTATGTATCTCCTGTGATCTTGTTTATATGCTTCTCTGGTGACAAATTGTCCTTAATCCATACTCCCAGATCTTTTTCGACCTTTGTTTTGATTATCCATTCGTTTCCCATCGAATACTTTCCTCTCTGTCTCTTTTGCTACTGCCCATTTCCATCACTTTACACTTTTGGCATTAAACTCCATTTCCATATTTGACTCCATCTGAAAATCTTATCTAGATCCTTTTGTAAATCCTCACAGTCCTCTTTACTTTCTACTTTTCTTAGTAATTTAGCATCATCAGCGAATAAACTTATATAACTGTTTACTCCTTCTGCCATATCATTTACATAGACCAAGAACATCACTGGGGCCAATTCTGATCCTTGAGGAACTCCACTTATCACACTGCACCATTCTGACTTTTGATCTTTTATTACTGTTCTCATCTCTCTGTTGCTCAAAAGTCTTCCATCCACTTCAGCAAACCACCCTTCAATCCTCTACATGTTCTAGCTTCCAGAGCAGTCTCTTATGAGGTACCTTGTCAAATGCCTTCTTTAGGTCCAAGTAAATGCAATCGACCCACCCTTCTCTTTCCTGGTCACATCGATCACTCTCGAGTAAAAGCTCAATAGATTTGTTTTACATGACATTCCTCCTCTAAATCCAAAAATGGCCACCTGCAAGTGTGTTTGTCTCTTCAAATATTTCAACCATCTGTCCTTTACAATTTTTTCACACATTTTGCCACTACACTTGTTAATGATACTGGCCTGTAATTTAGTGGTTCTTCTTTGTCTCCTCCTTTGTGAATTGGCACAATAATTGCTCTTTTCCAATCAAGCGGGACTATGCTCTCCTTGAGTGAACTCACAATTAAACTATGTAACTTTCCTGCTAGTTGATTACTGCACTCTTTCATTATCCAATTCGACACTCCATCTGGACCCGGGGCTTTTCTCACATCTTGACTTTCCATTAGCCTTTTTACTTCTATTACGTCTACTTTTATGTCTTCCATTATATTTTCTTTTGCTATTATATTTTTCGTTTTAAATTCACTTTCTCTTGTAAATACAGTCTGTAAGCACTTATTCATTACCTCAGCCTGTTGTAATGCATCTTTGTACACTATGCCTTCTACCTTCAGCTTATCTATTCCTTCCTTGTTTTCATTTTTCCATTTATATATCTATAGAAAAGTTCGGTTCGTTCTTTCATTTTTATATTATATTCCTCTCATAGTTACTTTCTTCTTCTCTTCAGATTCTTACATATTCATTTCTAGTTGTTTTGTATTTCTCCCAAAGGTTGATACCTCCTTTTTTCTCCAACTATTCCATGTTTTTTCTCTTTCTAGTCTTGCTAATTCACATGTTCTGTTAAACCATAATTTTTTTTTCTTTTCTCTGATAACTATCCTTGGAACAACTATTTATTCCTTCTGTGTAAATTCGGATGAACTCATCCATTTTTCTGGGGGACTTTTTGTTGCATGGAAATTACTCCAGTCTGTCTCTCTGAAAAATGTTCTTAATCAAAGTCTGCTTTCCATAAATGTATCTTCCTTTCTTGTGTTCTTTCTTCTCCCCTCTTTTTTGCTATCATATATTTCAAATTCAATAAGTACATGGTCACTCTTTCCAAGTGGGCACTGATAATTTACTTTACTAATTACTTCCAGTTCTTTTGTCAATAGTAGGTCTAGTCTTGATGGTTCTTCGCTACCTCTGAATCTTGTGTTCTCTTTAATCCACTGAGTCATGATGTTATTCATTACCAAATCCAACAATGTACCACCCCATGAGTCTTCTCCTCCTTCAGTATACCATTTTGTGTGTGTATTCATCTAGTTGTATTCATCTAGTTGTATTTTACAGTGCCAGAGCAACGCTCGTATGGCCCGTCTCCATATCAACATTTTTTTATCATTCATCCCTAGTGTTGGCCGAAGCCAGCACCCCGGGAGGCGGGTCACAAACCCCCGGCTAACACCCGGTACCCATTCACTGCTGGGTGGACAGGGGCTCGGGTTTTAAGAAGACCTCCCGTCTGTCTCCGCTCCGCCCGGGAGTCGAACCGGGGACTTCTCGGTTGTGAGCCGAGTGTGCTAACTGCTACACTACGGAGTTCCCCGTGTGTGTGTGGTGTGTGTGCCTACAGCGCCGTAGGCAGTGAGTTCCAAGGCTGGGATGGTAGGCCCTGGAGGTTCACTTGAGGGCTGTGATGGTTAGCCCTCGCCCGTGGTGACACAGACAGTATTTCTATAGTGACGCCTGTGATTAGAGGCTCATGCCACCACCGTGTCCTCTGATGCCCTCGCAATCGAAGGTAGAGTTAATTGGCAGCGTGTGGGTGTTCTTAGGTTGCTCGAAGGTGCAGAGAAAGATTTTAAGTGGATTTTACAGCCCTCATCAAGAATAATTAAATAAGATAGGTAACACCTCAAATAAGTAGCCCCTTTTAAAACCCTTTACACCCCGCCGTTCCTTACTTATTTTCCACAAAATACTCCTTTATAAGTGATTAACCATGACGTTTGTGGAACTGTGGTTTCTGGAGGTACTGGAGATACAGGAGAGAAGAGAGGAAGGCATTGTTACAGTTTATTGCCGTATTACACTGTCACACAACCATCAGCTGATGCCCTCACTCACTCAGACCAAAACAAATAAAAATGTTTTAGTATCCCAGGTGAAATAGATAAGGGAAGAATTGACAAAATCTGTTAACAAAGGAGACGAAGTTTGAAGAGAACCTATGAAGCGATACTAAGCGCAAAGGACACAAGAAGACGAATCGAGAGGAGAAAACCAGATGGAAGTTTTTAACAAGATAATCCCTTCACCTGCCTTGTCATACATAAAAGCACACTAACATAGACATAAAACGTGTACAGAGCTAAATCAGTCAATGCCTTGCTCTTACTAACTAATCACTACCCCTAATGCTTTCCTCCCTTCTTACGATACCTCCAATGCCTTCCTCTCTTCTCTCCTGTCTACTCCAGTACCTCCAGCAACCACAGTACCACACACGTCCTTGTTAATCACTTACAAAGGAGTATTTTGTGGTAAATAAGTAAGGATCTGCGGGGATGTGAGGTCAGGTGCTACTTATTTCTAGGTGTTACTTATTTTATGCAACACCGGTTCAAAGGCCTGGCCTATGAAGAATAGGCCACCTGAAATATCAAGATAAAAATAAAGTATCGTTCATAGGACAGAATACGTATGGGAGAACACTGGACTAAAGGCTTCATCAACAGCATCTGCTGGGTGACTCCCAACTCAAGCTCAAGCTCAAGCTCCTCTCTTCCTCCTCTCTTCTACGTAGTGTTGGCCGAAGCCACCACCCCGGGAGGCGGGTCACAAACCCTTGGCCAACACCCGGTACCCATTCAAATGTTGGGTGGACAGGGGCTTGGGGCATTTTCAGATATTTTTTGGGGGAAAAAGTGAGTCTTGTAACCTGTAAAATACGGTAGGTACACCTCGCACCGGACTAAATAAACATTTTTACAGTGTTTTCAATACCCGAGTTTCGCGATCCGCGATTAAAAAACTTTTTTTTTTTACCTTTATTCTTATAGGTTTTACAGTCAGGAGCTTCAGCTGGACTACTGAGAACTATCTTTGACTTTAGGAATGTGTAGATTATTCCTAGCTTAACATACATACATGGGTTACTATTCTAAATTCTCTATTTCTCTATTTCACTATTTCACTACTAAATGAATTTTACATGTACATGTGTTACTATTCTAATTTTACATTTATTTTTCACTAATATAATAATATATATATATATTAATATATATATATATATATATATAATATATATATATATATATATATATATATATATAAATTATATATATATTATTAAAAAACATAGTTAACTTAAGAGCAAGGGTTTACAGGTTTACAGGTAGGTACTTAATACTATGGCTGCTTTATCCAAGCGTTCACAGCACTCTTGAAGGTCTGGAGTGACGAGGTAGAGTGAAGCTGTGTCTGCTGTACCATGCGGTTCCACATTCTTGTGTAGCGTGGAAGGAAGGAACGCAGAGAGGTCTCCGTCCTGGCAAAAGGGACGATCAGTTGATGGTCCCTGGTAGCAGCAGTTCGTGTGGTGTGGCCGTGTGGTCTTGCCCAGGGTTGTCGGAGAGCAGCCAGGTGCGGGACATGCTGCTTGTGTGTCTTGTAAACGACGCACAGACCTGCTACGTCGCGACGCTGCTGCAAGGGTTGCAGAGGAGGGAGAAGCTGGTCCTGCAGAGCCTTCAGACGTATTAACCGTTGGGCTCGGGCCTGTACCTTGTCAAGAAGGCTCAGGTACGAAGGGGGGCAGGAAGACCACGTGAGAGGGGCGTACTCCATAAGGGAGCGGACTTGAGCTGCATATAAGGTGGTGATCCCTTGGGAGTCAAGAAGGTGTGAGACACGCCGGACACAGCTAAGTTTCCAGGCGGCTTTTCTTGCAATGGTTCGGATGTGGTCGGTGAAGGTCAGGGACGCTATTCACTTCCACCCCAAGTATGGAGAGGGACGTCTGCAGGGCACCGGCCTCCCACCCAGTAAGATGTAGGGATGGGAGTATCAGGAGGACGTTGTCATCGGGAGATGAGCATCGCCTGGGTTTTCTCTGGAGCGAGATCCACTTGCCATCGACGACCCCATGAGATGACGGTTTGGAGGACCTGATTTATGTGAGCGACAGTCGTGCGGTGATCACCACTGTCACAGGGGAATGTAAGGGTGCAGTCATCGGCATATGCATGTGCCTCTGGGATGAGCTGGAGCAAGTCATTGAAGAATACATTCCAGAGGAGAGGGCCGAGCACACTGCCCTGTGGGACGCTGGCAAAGATCGGGTGTTCCTCTGAGGTTTGACCGTCCACCACCACTCTGAGAAATCTGTCCCGCAGGTAGTCTTGTAGTAGGAGCAGCAGATGACCGCGGACACCCAAACTGTTCAGTTTGGTGATGAGGCCGTGATGCCACACCCTGTCAAAAAGCTCCCGCAATGTCAAGGGCAATGAACGTATGTGTCCTTTCTTTGGTCAAGACGCTTATGCCATGTGGTGGACAGATGGAGCAATAGGTCGGCCGCTGACCCGTTTGCTCGGAAGCCAAATTGCTTGATGTTAAGAAGGTGGTGTGATGTGAAGAAAAACGATATCTTGTCGGCAATTATAGCTTTCAGCGTCTTGCCAAGAACTGATAAAAGGGAGAGGGCCTATAGTTCTTGGGGTCAGTTCTTTTGCCTTTCTTATGTATTGCCACTACTCTGGCAGCCTTCCACAGGGTGGGCCACCTTTCTGTAGTGAGGCAGTGCTGAAAGATAGTAGCAAGGGGCGTTGCTAGCTGAGAGGCGCAGCGCTTGAAGATATGAAGGCTAATGTTGTCTGGGCCCAAGGCCATCTTTGTGTCGACCTGAAGTAAAGTCGGTGAACTTCCTCACTAGTTATAGTGAGGTTAGAAAGGCTGGCATTGGTGAGGATGGGCACAGCGGGATGGATCGCTGGGGATCAGGTACTGTCATTTTGTTGGAAAAAAATGTCGCGAGTACCTCGGCCTTGTCCTTGTTCTTTGGGGGCCACTGTGCCGTCAGACTTGAATAGCGGAGGTATGGTGTCGTCAGTTGTCAGACCTTGTTGCTGTTTAAGTGTGGTCCTCCAGGACTTGTTACCCACTGAACGACCACTGAGCTTGGTTTGAGGTCGTCTTGCCAGCGTCGTTGAGCCCATTGTTGGATTTCTTTCATTGCTGCACAAGCGTATCTGTAGCGCTCCTTGTTAGGGTCGGTTGGATGGCGTGAGTAGAGCCGCCAGGCACGACTTTTTCATCAGCAGCCATCCTACATGGTAACCAAACCAGGGCTTATCAAGGGGCTTGGCGGTGTAAGTCTGGCTGGCACATATTTCTTCTGGAGTTCAGCAGAGTACGTGTGAATGTGTGTACCTGTGTATCCACATCATTGATGAGAATGGTGCTCCAGGGTGTTTATTGCAGCGCGTCACATACAGTACTCGTCAAAAGTATGCGGCGCCCTGCTCCCGCCCCGCACAAACAAACAATATATAAGGAAATTTATAGAAATAATGTATTATAATTAACGTTTATTACTTGGTTGGGTGGCCTCTTCCTTCTTCCCCGGCTTGGAGACGTCGGGTAGTGAAAGAACTAGGTTTCTTAGGTGTTCAGGTGAGATGTTTTCCAGGACTCACGGATGGCCCTTTCGAGCTTGGGTATGGAGCTGACGTCTTTCCCCTGCAGATCCTTCTTGACCATGTGCCAGAGGTTCTCAATTGGGTTGAGGTCCGGGCTGTTACCTGGCCAATCCTTTATGAAGGGTACCATGCAGTCATCAAGCCACTGAGTGACAGATTTGGCAGTGTGAGCAGGAGCACCGTCCTGTTGAAACACACTGGCACGTGTGAGCTTGAAAGAATCTGACAAATATTCACAAAGCAGCTCCAGGTAAACACCTTGATTCACTTTAAGGTTTTAAGGAAGCACAACAAGCTTGCCTAAACCTATGCCAGAGAAACAACCCCACACCATAAGTGAATCTGGGTGTTTTACAGTGCTCTCCACATACAATAAACCCTTCATGCTCGCGGGTTTCAGGCTCGCGGATTTGATTACTCGCGGGTTTTCAACCCTTGTGATAAATAATAATAAATACAGATAATTAAATATAATTTTAAAATACGAAAAGTATTTTTCATAAAAACTACTATGCATGCCTCTTCAGTGGCACATAAAAGTCTGTAGTGATGCTAAAATTCGCAATATATGGCACCTGGCGACATTAGTGCAGTGGCGAGTGACTGGCGACTAGTGTTATCTACGGATTACGGTAGCCACACACTGGTGGGCTGAGCGCTGCGTGCACACCTCAACTTCCTCAAGCCACCACCAGACCAGACACAATAGTGAACATTTAAGCAGTGCCAACCCAATCACCCTAAAACATAGGGAGGAGCACTGGAGCAAGCTGGTGTGGTGGACAATCTGGCCGTGGTGCGAGAGGCATAGCTTTGCGCCAGCCACCCCAACACAACACACCCTAACACAACCCTCACCGTTGGCCCACAGCGATCCACGGGGGTTCAGCGTCCACTTCCTCCTCCTTCTGGGCTCAGCCATAGGCATATCCATGGTGGTGGTGGTGGCGGGGAGGAATAGTGTTGTGATGTAACCCTGGCAGCGGCTACACGTGTGTCGCGGCCTCAGCTGTTATGGGTTGTTGCTGATGATGACAGTGTTCAGTTCAGTTGTTGGTAGTCTGGCCTTTTTTATCGGCACCCCCTGATGTGATCTTTGATGTTTGAAGAATTTCAATTTCGTCAGTTATCGACGCAGCTGAGATGGATCTCCACTGTAACCAGACAGCTCTCTCTCATACTACCCCTAGAGAGCTGTCTGCTACCAGTGCTTATAGTGTTGGCCGAAGCCAGCACCCCGGGAGGTGGGTTACAAACCCCCGGCTAACACCCGCTACCCATTCACTGCTGGGTGGACAGGGGCTCGGGTTTTAAGGAAACAGCCCAACTGTTTCATTATCATTCAAGCAACAAAATCCATTTTCTTTATACCGTAAGCCTATTTTCGGGGCGGGAGGGGTAACTAATGTCATGCTCGCGGATTTACGATACTCGTGGGTGTCTCTGTTCCCTAACCCCCGCGAGCATGAAGGGTTTATTGTACCGTGAGTCGTATCCTTTGTCGTGTGTTTTGCACTTATCAGTGGTGATTGTGGTATTATATTTTTATTATGGCACCTACCAAGGAACTAAGCAAAGAAACCATTGCTCAGATAATTGGTTTAAAGGATCAGGCCACCAAACGAAAGAAATAAGTGAGTTGTTGTGTGTGGCTAAGTCAACAGTAAGGGTGTACTTGGCGCGTTTCAGAGAGGAAAACAGCGGTAAAACGCCATCACAGAAACTTCGGCCTGGTCGTCCCAGGAAGATTTCTCAAAGGTCTGTGAACGTTCTAAAATGTTCGTTGGAGAGTACCCCTCGTGTTACAGCAAGGGTATTAAAGGAAAACAACCATGAAGAGTTTGGTGCAGTGTCTGTTCGTACTGTATCTCGCCGAGTGCAAGAGTTGGGTTATACTAGCCACAAGCCACTGAAGAAGCCACTTCTTACATGCACACAGAGAGCTCGCAGGGGCACCTTCACCAAGAAATATCTTGCTTGGACTGATGATGACTGGTTGTCAGTGTTGTGGTCTAATGAGGCAAGATTTACTGTGACATGTAACCGAGGAGCTCGAGTGTACCGTCGCCCAGGCAGTGACCCCCTCGACTCACGGTATGTGAAGAGCACCGTAAAACACCCAGATTCACTTATGGTGTGGGGTTGTTTCTCTGGCAGAGGTTTAGGCAAGCTTGTTGTGCTTCCTTAAAACCTTAAAGTGAATCAAGGTGTTTACCTGGAGCTGCTTTGTGAATATTTGTCAGATTCTTTCAAGCTCACACGTGCCAGTGTGTTTCAACAGGACAGTGCTCTTGCTCACACTGCCAAATCTGTCACTCAGTGGCTTGATGACTGCATGGTACCCTTCATAAAGGATTGGCCAGGTAACAGCCCGGACCTCAACCCAATTGAGAACCTCTGGCACATGGTCAAGAAGGATCTGCAGGGGAAAGACGTCAGCTCCATACCCAAGCTCGAAAAGACCATCCGTGAGTCCTGCGCAAACATTTCACCTAACACCTAAGAAACCTAGCTCTATCACTACCCCGACGTCTCCAAGCCGTGAAGAAGAGAAGAGGCCACTCAACCAAGTAATAAAAGTTAATTATAATACATTATTTCTATAAATTTCCTTATGTATTGCTTGTTGTGCGGGGGCGGGAGCAGGGCGCCGCATACTTTTGACGAGTACTGTAGACCGAGAGTTTCGCGCTAGAGTTTCGCTCTATGCCTTGGGAAGAAAGCAAGCGCGAAACTCGGGAGGGTACTGTATATCTATCGGACAACAGTTTTGGTGGTCTGGTTTTTTTTCTTCTAAAAAATGTCTTTCCAAAATCAGGGTAAGTCTTCCAAGATGCAGCGTCTTATAAGCCATAAATAATGGTAATAACATACTTATCCAATGACTTGCACTGATGAAAAAATGACCAAATATGTATTACAAAATATCGAAACGATTCATCTTTTAAGAATTTTAAATTTCATTCTTCCTAAGTTAAGATTTTTTTTTTTTTTTTTGGATCTCGTAAGTGTATTTGCTATTATTTACAAATATTTACCTAGATTGAAAAAAAATGAAAGATGAGAAAATCACATCTTCATTCCTCTTTCCAATGATATATGTATTGTTTATTAAATTCGGTACAATAGTGGCGAAGTTATTAAAGGAAAACTGGAAAAAAGGCAAGTTTTTCAGTATAGAGGTTTAAAGGCGTGCAGCTTTTTAAGCCACGCGCCCTTTAAACCTCAAGGCTCAGTGAATCTGGGCAGATGCTGGTTTGTTTGTTTACTCTCTCAGCCACGCTCTCTATCACTCTTGAAGTGTTATATGACGTAGCTGGTATCTGGTCCCCCTTTTCCAAAAGGTACTAGTCACAAAAGGGTGCTAGCTGTCAGACGCACATGGGCAGGTTGCTGAACTACAGCCAGCATTCTCTCTCTCTGAGCCACTTTATGCCTTGATGTCCTTGGCATGGTGGTGGAGGAGGTAGAGAGCGTGAGATAGATCAATCCTGTGCTGAATAAATAATAATTGGTAATTGGTCTGGAGGGAGCAGGAATGGTGGAAGGCTAAGAGACGAGCAGCGACACCCGGCTTCTCCCTCTACTCTCTCACTACTGAGGCCTTGAGACGACCCTCTGTCTCACAGAGAGGGACTGAGAGGTGCCAATTTGCCTATGCCAGTGAATATCATAAAAAAAAATTGTACGGATATTTTTCGGCGGGGGAGGGGGGGGAGAAAATCAGCCAAAACTCTTTCATTTTTTCTTCTTTCTTTATAATACTTTGTCACAAGCTTGAACAAGTGTTCAACTACGCATGATAATTTTTTCGGGTATTACAACTTTTCGTAAATATTCGTGTGACGCTCCCCTTAAAGCTATTAGTGCTGATGTACGCAGACGATACGGTTATACTGAGTGATAGCGAGTAAAACATGAACCAGTCCCTAACAACCCTTTATAGTTACTGTTCTGACTGGAAGTTAAAGGTAAACTGTAGTAAAACCAGGATATAGTCGTGTTTAGTAGAGGTAAAGTTCAAACCAGTAATTATAGTTTAAATTTTGGTGGAGAGGAAATTGAGGTAGTTTGTGTGTATAAGTACTTGGGTATACTATATTGGGTATTATAATGGTCAGTTTGGAAAGGGGAGCTAGAACTCAAGGAGCAAGCAACCAGGGCCATGTACGCAGTTATTGGTACTTCCCATAAATATGATTTGCCAGTTGATATACAAATTCAAATGTATAACAGTATTGTACCTGTAATGACATATGCTATGTGAAATATGTTGTATTGATATTGTAAGGGAATTATAATTATTACAGATGAAGTTTTTGAAGCATGTTTTGTATCTACACACAAACCTCGATTTCCCGGACCTCCATTTCCCGGATATCGGATTTAGCGGACAAAATCTGAGGTCCGGGGATATGTCATAGAGTCCCGAACAATTTAATTTTTTTTTTTTTTTTTACGTTGAAATGCCTGGTCCTGTTTGTAAATTGACAAAGTTGTCCGGGGGTCCGAGCGTCTCCTGTCACTCCTGGTCAGTGTCCGTGCCTCCCGCCAGGTGGCAACATGCTCAGCGGTCGTATTGTTTACATTTGGGCACACGACAATCACGGTTCACCTGCACCGGCTCCGTCAGTCCCCTGACTCCCACTGCCCCTGGTGCAGGAACATCTCTGAGACTATTGAAAACTTTTTGCTGCCTCCCGCCAGGTGGCAGCATGCTCAGCGGTCGTATTGTTTACATTTGGATACACGACACTCACGGTTCACCTGCACCGCCTCCGTTAGTCCCCTGAACCCCACTGCCCCTGGTGCAGGAACGTCTCTTGAGACTATTGAACACTTTCTGCTGCCACCCGCCAGGTGGCAACATGCTCAGCGGTCGTATTGTTTACATTTGGGCACACGACACTCACAATTCACCTGCACAGCCTCTGTTAGTCCCCTGACCCCCACTGCCCCTGGTGCAGGAACGTCTCTTGAGACTATTGAACACTTTCTGCTGCCTCCCGCCAGGTGGCAGCATGCTCAGCGGTCGTATTGTTTACATTTGGGCACACGACACTCACGGCTCACCTGCACCGCCTCCGTTAGTCCCCTGACCCCCACTGCCCCTGGTGCAGGAACGTCTCTTGAGACTATTGAATACTTTCTGCTGCCTCCCGCCAGGTGGCAGCAATGGCAGCATGCTCAGCGGTCGTATTGTTTACATTTGGGCACACGACACTCATGGTTCACCTGCACTGCCTCCGTTAGTCCCCTGACCCCCACTGCGCCTGGTGCAAGAATGTCTCTTGAGACTATTGAACACTCTGCTGCCTCCCGCCAGGTGGCAGCATGCTCAGCGGACGTAAAAGTCCGTGGCGGGGTAGTTGATATTGGCGGTTGCCGGACAGTAAATACTAGAGTAGGATAAACGTCCGGGGGTGGGTAATGGCATTGGACTGTTGTGATTCCCGGACATTTGCGGTTCCCGGACCAGTGCTCCCCCCTATTAGTCCGGGAAAACGAGGTTTGTGTGTACATAGGTATACAAGAATGAACATTGTATATGGTTAGCTTGGAGTGTATTCACTGGAAATAAGTATTAAGTGCAGGATGATTAGTTTTTGTTCACGATTAATCATGGGAAAAAATACCAAATTGAGTGACGTTATTTATAAGTGTTTGTTACAGTTACACATGTCTGGTGTTTACGCATCACCATGGTTGGATTGTATAAGGAACATATGTAATGATTATTGTCTGTCAGGTGTGTGGTTGTTTCAAACTGTTGTTGTTAATAGAAGATGGTTTAGGCAAGCTGTTGAACAGAAGCTAAAAGATCTTTGGACAAAAACTTGGTATAGAAATTTAGCAACAAAAAACATTTGTAGTAGTTATAGAATGTATAAAAAAGTTTATGGTACTGAAGAATATCTCTTAAAGTAAAACAAGTCGTATTTACATGAGTAAGTTTCGCACAGGAAATAATCAATTACCAATTATATTACTGGTAGATATCGGCAAATTATCAGGGAAGAGCGTCACTGTGATAAATGTAATGGTGGACTATATTTGTCCATATTTGTTAAGAAACAAATATATACCTGATCATTATATAACAAACCCAAATCAATTCAGATTTACTATGTTGATGCAGAGTAGAAATAAGAATTTATTAAATAATTTTGCACAATTTATCAAAGGTGTCTTAAGACTTTTTAGGTATCTATATATAGAGAACTGCTATGTAGTTACATTACTGAGGAACTGTGCTCCATACTTTTTCTGCAAAAGTCTGAGCAATAGATGTATTCTATTCTATTCTATTCTATTCTGTAGACAAAATCTGTTCAAAATTCCCAGAATATTTTTGTCTTATTGATCACACCAAAGTCATTCTCGTATATATATTTTTTTTACTTGTTCTGCCACCATACATGTGAAGCACAATGCAAACTGTATATATATATTATTTACAATGGGATGTTTCTCAATATGGTAATCTGTTTCAGTTGTGTTGCCGTTACTTACCTAAGCAGAAACCCCAGTTCATAAACATTCCAACAGAGCTAATTGAGGAGAACACTGACCTCACTGAGAGTGGAGATGCCAATACTTCAGGTATTGTGTGAGTGTGTGTGTGTGTGTGTGTGTGTGTGTGTGTGTGTGTGTGTGTGTGTGGGTGTACTTACCTAGTTGTATTTACCTAGTTGTGTTTTACAGGGCCTGAGCTACACTCGTGTGGTCCCGTCTCCACTCTCCGTATCTACATTTATCCAGTCTTTCTTTTAATTGGTGCACATTATGTGCCGATGATCACCGCCTCATTTAGTCCATTCCAAACTTCTACATTTCTATGAGGGAAGCTGTACTTCTTTATGTTGTTCAGGCATCTACCTTTTCCTAGTTGTTTTGTATGTCCTCTTGTGTATCGACCTTCTCTTTGTTTCCAAGTCAGTAGTCTTTCATTGTCTGTTTCTTTCATCTTTGTTATCAGCTTAAAAATTGTTATTAAGTCTCCTCTTTCTTTCTCTTTCTCTTCTGTGTGTGTGTGTGTGTGTGTATATATTTACCTAGTTGTATTTACCTATGTAGTTGTGTTTTACAGGCTACACTCGTGTGGTCCCGTCTCCATATCTACATTTATCCAGTCTTTCCTTCAACTGGTTCACATTCTGTAACGATAGCACCTCCTCATTTAGTCCATTCCAAACTTCTACATTTCTATGAGGGAAGCTGTACTGTATGTTATTCAGGCGTCTCCCTTTTCCTAATGTTTTTATATGTCCTCTTGTGTATTCTTCTCTTTGTTTCCGAGTCAGTAGTCTCTCATTGTCTGTTTCTTCCATCTTAGTTATCAGTTTAAAAATTGTTATTAAGTTTCCTCTTTCTCTTCTTTGCTCAAGTGATGGTCATTTTATCTCTTGCAACCTTTCCTCATAAGTAAGTTCTTCTAGCTCTGGTACCATCTTTGTTGCCATTCTCTGTATCCTCTCCAAATTTTTCACATGCTTCTTTTTATATGGAGACCACACGATGGCAGCATATTCCATTTTTGGTCGGATCATTGTAGTAATTATCTTTCTCATATTTTTGTCCAAGTAATGAAATGCCACTCTAATATTCTTCAACATCCTGTACGTATCTCCAAATATTTTATCTATATGTTTTTCTGGTTGCAGGTTTTCTTGTACTATCACTCCCAGGTTCTTTTCTTCATGAACCTTTGTAATTACTTCATTTCCCATTTTATATGGCCATTTATATCTCCCCCCTTTTTATTTTTGTATTTACCTAGGTGTGTTATACGGGAAATGAGTTACTCTTGTGGGATCCCGTCTCCTTGTCTCAATTGGTCAATCCTACTTTTAAAAACATGAATTCTTTTTGTCATCTATAAATTCACTGTTCAGGCTATTCCACATAACAATGCACAGATAGGGAAAACAACTTTTTTATGTCCTTCAAGCACCTTGTCTTCTTAAGTTTCTTTGTATGACCTCATGTGGCCCCTACGTCCCATACATACATGTCGTCTTTGTCATTTCTCTCCATTCCTGACATAGCTCTATCAAGTCTCCTCTATTTCTTCTTTCTTTCAATGATGGCAACTCCAGTTCTTCATCCTCTCCTCATAAGTCAGGTCTGACAGGCTTGTGTGTATGTGTGTGTGTGTGTGTGTGTGTGTGTGTGTGTGTGTGTGTGTGTGTGTGTGTGTGTGTGTGTGTGTGTGTGTGTGTGTGTGTATTTACCTAGTTGTGTTTTACAGGGCCTGAGCTACACTCGTGTAGTCCCGTCTCCGTAACTACATCTATCCAGTCTTTCTTTCTACAGGTGCAAATTATTTGCCGATATCACCTCCTCATTTAGTCCATTCCAAACTTCTACATTTCTATAAGGGAAGCTGTACTTCTTTATGTTGTTCAGGCATCTCCCTTTTCCTATTTTTTGTGTGTGTCCTCTTGTGTATCGATCGACCTTCTCATTGTTTCCGAGTCAGTAGTCTCTCATTATCTGTTTCTTCCAATTCTTTCTTCCAATACAAGTCTCCTCTTTCTCTTCTCTGCTCAAGTGTTGTTAACTTTATTTCCTTCAACCTTTCCTCATAAGAAAGTTCTTCTAGCTCTGGTACCATCTTTGTTCATTCTCTGTATCCTCTCCAACTTTTTCAAATGTTTCTTTTTATATGGGGACCATACAATGGCAGCATATTCCGTTTTTGGTCGGATCATTATAGTAATTATCTTATCATATTTTGTCCATGTAATGAAATGCCACTCTAATATTCTTTAACATCCTGTATGTATCTCCAAATATTTTATTTATATGTTTTTCTGGTTGTAGTATCTTGTTGTATTATCTATTGTCTGGTTTGCATTATCACTCCCAGGTCCTTTTTATTCATAAACCTTTGTATTTATTTAATTTCCCATTTTATATGGCCATTGATATCTCTTCGCTTTTTCCAATTTCCATCACATGACACTTATTCACATTAAATTCCATTTCCCATCTTCTGCTCCATTCGTAGATCTTGTTCAGGTCATTTTGTAGTGTTTCACAATCTTTATAGCTTTTTATTTCTCATGATAGTTTTGCATCATCCGCAAATAAACTTATATAACTTTTTTATTGCATCAGTCATGTCATTGACATAAATCATGAACATTATTGGTGCCAATACTGATCCTTGTGGTACCCCACTAAATACCTTTCTCCAGTCAGACTTTTCATCCTTTACTATTGTTCTCATTTCTCTTCCATCCAGGTTTTGATCACCCCTTTGATACCTCCTATATTTTCCAATTTCCAAAGTAGCCTCTCATGGGGAACTTTATCAAATGCCTTTTTAAGATCTAGATATACACAATCTGCCCACCCATCTCTTTCTTGTGTTATATCAATTACTCCTGAGTTATTAAGTTGGTCACACATGATCTCCTTTTCCTAAAACCATACTGCCGGTCTGTTATTATACCATCATTTTCTAAATATTCTGTCCATTGCTTCTTTTTCTTACTTTCTTGCATACTGTCCTAGTCAATGACTAACACAGTATGCAATATATAATTTAGTGGTTCATCCTTCTTCCCATTTTTATATATTGCCACTATATCTGCTCTCTTCCACTCCTGTGGCAATTTTCCCGTTGTTAATATTGTTTCCACATTATTATATCATATATTGATTCGACCAACTGCTTTCTGCACTCTTTTAAAACATAACCCGACACTCTGTCTGGTCTTATTGCTTTCCTCTCCTCCAATTCCTTCAACAATTCACAAACTTCCTTCTCAATTTTAATTTTCACTCTTCGGACTTTTTTCATTCCTTGTGGTTCTTTGAATTTTTATTCTTTTGTGAATACTTGCTGAAAATTTTTATTTAAAATTTCACTCATTATCATTATTAGAAATGACTATATAGGCATATTGTTGCTTACCTTAAATCTAATAGGGATTATGTACCGGGGGCGAGGGGTTCCGAGGCATCTTGGAGGTCACTCATTCGTCACTGGATGACGACGCAGTGTGACCCAGAGCTCGGAGTGTGGCGAGTGAGCGTTGGCCTTGCATTTTTGACACGTCCATCATAAACCCCTCAAACTCTGACAGGCTGGGCAGGAGTTCATTTGAAGGGCCAGGCTGGGGCTCGTTTGATGGGCCAGGCTGTTGCTCGTCGGCAGAGGCAGGCTGTGGTGCGCTGGCAGGGGCAGCGTTGGCAGGGGCAGGCTGTGGCGCTTTGGCAGGGCGAATGTACCGAGTCATGAGGGTCTGCCTACGTTCGTTTACTCTCTGGTTGTGTTTTTCTTGGTAGCCACGAAAGAGATCTTTTATCTGCTGACAAAATTCCTCCTTTCTAAAGGTGCACGGTTCAAACTCATTAACAAGCTCTTTCATTGATTCCGCCCCGGCCAAAATTCTGCTCAGCCCATGATTTGAAATTGTCCCTTCCATCTCCACAGTCTCTGCCGGCTGCCTGTTTGCCCCTAGTTCATCCTCAATGTTCAATGCTCCGACAATGTCGTCAGGTGTTTGTTCGTCACCCCATCTCCGTGGCGACACGCCGCCGCCGTGCCCCTCCTCACTCACCCTTGCCACGGCTTGCACCAGCTGGCTAAGCCGGCTTACGAAAAGAGCCTCGAGTTACCATAAATGGCGGTGTATAAGTCGACCAGGCGTATAAGTCGACCCCAAGATTATTAGCTCAAGATTACGGGTTAGGCCTATACTTTATACTTGCCATATAAGTCGGCCCAAAAAATACGGTAGGCTACTGGTAAGCCAAAGCTTGAATGTGGATAGGCTACAGTACGGTATACGGTAACCTGTCGCAAAAACACATAACACTACACCACTTATATGAAGATATGAGGCTTTACTATATGTCTGCCTCTTGTTTTCACTTGAAAAACACCCTAGTCCCCTGATAGTACCGCTACATACTGTATATTATAGTAAAACACGGTACTATGACTGGACTGCACTTACCGGTGCCCTCCGAAGCTCTGCCATTTGCATTCGCCAGTGTTTACAATCATTGTATCAGCTGTTGGAAAGATTTTTTCAGGCTCATAGAGTCGACTTGTACGCCGCCATTTACGGTAACAGAAAACGCAAGCTGCCGCAAGCCTTCTTATGGCAGCCTGCTCAGTTTCTGTACGATATTTCGACGCTCTATATGAGAACTCCTCGGATTTACCCTACTTTGATGGCGGAATCGTTCTATATGATCACATTCGTTCCTAAAAAAAAAATTGGAATTTTATTTATTAAAAAAATATATATAATAATTACCGTATTTTACGGCTTATAAGACGCTGCTTCTTGGAAGACGCACCCTGATTTTTTAAAGAAATTTCTAAGAAAAAAAGAAAAAAATTCTAGTAAAAGCTACAGATTTTTTACCTACAGATCGTTCTGATGAATTCGCAAAGGGTGATAACTTCCGGGATTGAAAAGAGCTTGTGATACGTGTGGCAGCCTGGTGGTAAATGCTGCATCAATACTAGCAGACGATTAATCAACACTAAAAGACACTGCAGAAAAAGAAAAAAAACAAGAAAAAACCCAGATTTTTTACCAGTAGGTGGTGGTAAAATCTACCGATTTTCTCATTAGGCTCTGGCGGTGGTCCAAAGTGTCTTTCTGCTGCCCTGTTCCCATGTTATTTGGCATACCGTACAACTTTTAGCTTGTATGCGATAGTATAAGTAAATAGTTTTGATGAATTCTCCATGGGTGATAATTTTCAGGACTGAAAAAAGCTTGTGATACGTGTGACAGCCTGGTGGTAAATGATACGTCAACAACAGCAGACGATAGGTGGCGTTGTTGATGCCAATCTGCCGAGGTGGAAGTTGTCGTGGAACGGCTCTCGCCAATCTTGGTGGCAGACTCATATAGATAGTCTTAAGGCCGATTCCCACTAGCCCGTTTCTACGGCCGCCGTTGCTGTACACCGCCCAACAATGACGTCACAAAAAAGTCGACCGCACCGCCGTACCGCTGTACGGCTGCCGTACAAAGTTAAAATCAAGTCATCTCTCCCGCTCGGCGGTGTCCGCTCGAGCGGAGGTGCAAACTGTGCCCGGTTACCACTACAACCACTCATGCGGTGATGATGGTGTCATTGTTGGGCGGTGAACGGCAACGGCGGCCGTAGAAGCGGGCTAGTGGGAACCGGCCTTAAGACTCATCTCTGGTCAAGTGTGCTTTGATATTTGTTCCCGGAGGCTGACCACAGCAGAAGAGTCTCTTATGAATGGTCATGCACTTCATCTTTGCACTCTTCCTGCCATCCCCCCCCCCCCCCCCCCCCTCTCTCTCTCTCTCTCTCTCTCTCTCTCTCTCTCTCTCTCTCTCTCTCTCTCTCTCTCTCTCTCTCTCTCTCTCTCTCTCTCTCTCTCTCTCTCTCTCTCTCTCTCTCTCTCTCTCTCTCTCTCTCTCTCTCTCTCTCTCTCTCATACACTCCAACACTATTTTTGCCTCTGCAGATCATTACATATCCTTAATATATCAGAGATATATGTATAAAAACAAGAGTAATACTATAATAATCCACACTATATAGTAGCCTTCAGTTAGTAACCCTCAGCATCACATAAAGACTGATCCCACCTCTTTGCAGCTCTGGATACCATGGATGCAGTGCTGGAGGAAGAGGGGGACTACCAAGCTCTGTCAGAGCGAGAACAGCAAGACCTAGAGAGGCTTATGGAGCAATGTGACTCGGCAGTGAGCAATGCAGAGGCCTTTGCAGAGCAGCTGTCACGGGATCTCTCAATGCTGGACGGTGCCAACATCCACACCATGATGGCCTCTGAGGCACAGGTGAAGGCTCTCATGGAGATGATTGATTCTGCCTATACTGAGGCAGAGAAGATTGAGGAGAGGCTGGACTCCTATGATGAGATCTTGCAGCATGTAAAGGATTCAATTGAGAAAATGGCTGATAAAAACACCTCTATTGAACAAACTAATGCCAACAACTGCCAGCTGCTAGAGGAGTTGGACCATCTCATCAAGCAGCTTGACTTGCCACGGGGCTTTACACGAGACCTATGTGAGGCAGACTTGAATAAGGCTGGAAGTTTGACCCAGGCCATCCAGGCTGCTGAGGCACTACAGGCAGCAATCAGTGCACCCATCCCACCTCACTTGACACAGTTGCAGGCAGTGCAAGACGAAAGAAAGCGCTTTGACAAACTGAAGGCGCGTTTCAGCCAAGTGGTGTCACGACACCTCAACAATCTTTTCATCCACCTGGGTAATGATCCTGGAGAGACATTAAGTCAACATGCTGAGCAGCTCATTCTTCCACGCCATGAGAACCTTCATGCTGAGCTGCAGCCTTATACACGTCTCATGCATTGGACCCGTGCCCTGGACCCTCGTGCCTACCAGCATCTCACCAAGACTTATGCCTCCTCTATCAGCAAGCTGTATGAACGTGACATACGATGGTTCTTTGATGAGGCCAGGCAGCGCATCTCTGGTGGGAGAAGGCTAAGAGGCAGTGGATCGAGTCAGGATATCGCAGGTGTGTCTGGTGTGGCAGGAAAACTCACTTCTCAGATCAAGCATGGTGCCCAGACATTAGGTACGCGTACAGCTGCCCCAGGGGCACTACTAGGAGTGGACAGGGATCAGTGGGGCTCCGAACTTGACATGCAGGAGCGTCAGAAATTTGATGAGATCTTCGAACGTGTCCTGAGTGAACTGCAGCCAGTGTGTCTTGCTGAACAGGAATTCTGTATTGCTTTCTTCAACCTTAATGCTGCTGGTCCAGATAAGTTACCTTCCTCAGTTGCTAGCACCCCAGGCTCTAGTGGAAGTGAGGAGAGCAGTGGGTCAACAACCACCTCCAGCACTGGTGTGGCTTGTACTCCTGGGCTCGGCAGGGGACGACAAGTCAACAGGGAGGTGCGATCCATGATGGGAGCACTATTTAGCATTCTAGAGCAACAACTGTCTTCCTTCATCAATACCTATGATCGAGCAGATTCATACTGCTGCCTCTACATCTATGTTCGCCTCAGTGAACACGTACTAACAGCTGAGGATACTGGATCTTTCCTTAGTACCACCTTTGGCTCCTGTCTTGTCCAGGCCAAGCGCAACTTTGACAGGTTCATGAATCTCCAGATTCAGTCAATACAGGAATGCCGCATCACCAGGAAGAAGTGTGGCATCCTGCCTTTCATAACTAACTTTGAAGAATTTGCCAAGACAGCTGAGTGTGTCTTTAAAAAGAGTGAGCGCCGGACTGACCTTGACAAATGGTATGTGCGCCTTGTAAATGCCATGTTTGAACACATGCCTAGAGTAGCTGCAGAGCACCAGCGTACACCCCCAGAGGTGATAAAGATGGAGAATTATCATGTCCTGCACCAGATGATGTTCCAGCTCAAACTTCCTGGGATGGACACTCAGAAGAAGGAAGCAAGGCAGAAGTATCAAGAAGCTCTTGGACTCTATGTCACCCAGTACTTTGGCAGACCTTTGGAGAAACTCAATCAATTTTTTGATGGTGTTTCTGCTAAGGTGGCTAGTGGCGTGAAGGAGTCTGAAGTGGGCTACCAGCTAGCCTACAGCAAACAAGAACTCAGGAAAGTCATAAAGTGAGTTACTCTGCTGTTTACTGTTAGATGCATTATTAGTAAAGTATTTGTCAGCCTATAAAATGCACCCATGGTTTACATTGCACCCATGGTTTACATGGACATTTTTTTGAAAAAAATCATATTACATATCATACATTTATTAAAATTAATTTAAAATTATTTTACAGGGAACATCTATACTCTTTTCATTTGATCTCACGTTTTAAGGTCTTCAATTTCTGGCCAATTTACACGTCTTTGATAGAGAATGAATAGAGAATATTGGTTTGATGACTGGTCTGTACTCTGGGACTGAGAGTGCTGTAAAGTGTGGGAGAGGTGTATCCAGCTTCTTAACTGTTAATACAGGAGTGAGGCAAGGGTGTGTCCTTGCCCCATCACTTAACAACACTTGTATGGACTGGGTATTGGGCAAAGTTGTAGATCAAAGTGATTGTGGAGCATCCCTCGGCAACGCCAAGATCACTGATCTTGTTTTTGCCGATGTTGCAGTAATCTTTGCTGAGTCGCTGGAGGTCCTGGTGATGGCTCTCGAGGCGCTGCACGAGGAGGCAAAGCCTTTGGGACTTGAGGTGTCCTGGCTTAAGACCAAGGTCCAGGTGTTTGGAGGCTTACTAGATGAAACAGTACAGTCTGTTCATGCATGTGGTGAGGACATTGAGATCTTGCAAAATTTTACATACCTTAGTAGTGTAGTCCATAATGACGGCGGGTCACGTCAAGAAGTCTTACGGCGGATTGGCATAGCCCACGGTGTTATGGACTTGCTCAGCAGGAGTATTTGGCGTTGTCGGTACCTGTGCAGGAGGACAAAGATCCGGATCTTCAAGTCGCTTGTGATCCCTGTCTTACTCTATGGTTGTGAGACATGGACACTAAATAGCGATTTGGAGACTAATCGATGCCTTTGGTAATAAGTGTCTTCACAGAATCATGGGGTATCGCTGGGATGATTACGTGTCAAACCAGCGATTGCACCGTGAGACTGAATCGAGGCCTATTACCTGCATAGGCCGTCAGCGCCAACTTCGGCTATATTTGGCTTGTGGGGTGCAGCATCATTGATGTTAGATATTTTTTGCTCATTGCAAATGGCGACAAGTATTTTAAATTCACATTGAATTTCCGAGGCCTTTCATGGACCATTTATCATTTGTATTGATTTTTCATAAAATTGCTATTTTTTTATTTTTTTTATCTTATTATTTTCTTTTCTATACCTAGGAACACTTTACCTCTTTAGGGTGTGGCATACAAACTATTTTTTGTCTTTTATAACAAGGGTTCACACTACCTTCACTCAAACACATTCGATTTTATAGCAATGTATAGAGAGCATCAATGAGTCTGGAAAAAATTGATAGAGAAGATCTGTTTGTGTGGGACGACAGAAGTACAAGAGGTCATGAGAAGAAATTGAAAAGAACAACATGCAAGAGGGATATAAAAAAATACAGCTTCCCATATAGAAGCATAGAAGCCTGGAACAACCTTGATGCAAAAGTGATTAATGCAAGAAGTATTCAGGACTTCAAAGGCAAACTGGATAATAGTAGATTTGGAGACGGGACAGTACGAGCATAGCTCTTTTCCTGTATGTTACAACTAGGTAAATACAAGTAGGTAAATACATACTCAACATTCACTCTTACAGGAGTAAAGGATCCCCACCCTCAGCTCCTGCTAGGAATATGAGGTCACAACTCCTCGGCTTGTGCGTTCCTATTCACTGCTAAGTGAACCTTGTGCTAGCATTTGTGTGCATGCGTGGACATGTAGCTGAGATTTGCTGATTTTTGTAGCTTTTCTTTGAGTTGGTGCGGTAATTTTGCAATGATAGATCTAACAGAACAAAGAACCTGTATCAGGTTTTGCTTCAAGACCAGCAAGATTGCTGCAGAAAGCATTTGGTGACAATGCCATGCCCCAAAACAGAATGTTTTTGTGGCACAAAAGTTTCAAGGAAGGATGAAAAAAGTGAAAATGGTAACAGGCAAGAAAATAGAGCAAAATATACAAGTGGGAAGGTTTCCCTGTGGAGTGTGCGGTAGTGGAGTAGGAATAAACTCAATTCATTGCAAGGAATGTGACAAGTGGTGCCATAAAAGATGTTCGGGACTAGGAAACCTGAAAGGGGTGTAGATTTCTGCTGTCCAGTGTGTATAAGAAGAATCAACAGAGGGGGCCCGCCAGAAGAGGAAGAGGTAGAAACTATAGAAGTGAATGGTGATGTAATAGAAGAAGTGAAACTGTTTTGTTATCTTGGTGATATGTTAGATAGCGAGGGTGGAGTGGAGAGAGCAGTAAGAACATGAGTAGCAACTACATGGATGAAGTGGAGAGAGATAGTGGGACTGGCGATAAACAATTCCACTGAAAAACAGAGGAAGATTATTTGAAGTATGTATGAATCAGTTTTGCTGTATGGTTCTGAGACATGGGCTTTGACGAAGAAGTTGGAGGATGTGTTGGTTGGTTGTGATCAGAGAATGTTGAGGTATATGACTATAATCACATGGAGAGATGAAGTGTCCAGTGAAGAGGTGGCAAGAAAATGTGGATTGAAGATGCCGAGTACAGTGCTGAGAGTAAGGCGATTAAGATTATTTGGGCACGTGAAGAGGAGAGAAGGTGGTAAAGCATTGGGGAGAGCTGTTAGAGGGGAAGTTCCAGGTCGCCGTCCACCGGGCAGGCCAAGGAACAAGGAAGACATGGAGGCAGTGTGTTGAAGAGGATCTGGCAGCATTGGGCATTGAATTGGGCGATGAAGTTGAGGCAATGGATAGAGATAGTAGTTGGAAGCGTATCATCGGCCATCTAACCTCATAAAAATTATGGGAAAAACTGATGTTAAACAGAAAGAAGAAGAAAAAGTGGCGAGCTCAGTACTCCAAGTTTGATATTCGTCAGGTGCCAAAATATTTCTACACGTTGAGTGGCCGAAGAACACCCACATGATGTCCATTAACTCTACCTTCGACGGTGAATGCATCAGAGGACATATGGGGGCTGTATGAGTCTCTAATTGTAGGTACCACTATAAAATAACCCTCCTTATATGTGCACATACGTAGACCGTCACCCTGTTTAATGTAGGTGTGGAAATTATCCACCAACCACCCTCCTAATAATTGATAGAGTGGTGGTTTTGTTTCCCACCCCTTGTGAGGGAGGTATTGGCCGCTCATCAAAGGGGGTGCGTAGGGATGTATATATATAGTTATAATGGTAATGGTATTAATTAAGGTAATTTAAGTAAATGAAAAGTACAGGGAGGTCCCGAAGATACGAGCAGTTAGGTTCCACCTGGCATACTTGTAAAGCGAAATCTCGTATAACGAAACACATAACTAATGGTAAAATATAGGTTTGGTTCCAGGACCCCATCAATTTAAAAAAAAAAAAAAAAAAAAAAAAAAAACCTATTCTGTAGAAAAAGCATTCTGAAAGAGAAAATAGCACACAAAATAACATAACTGCACATTAATTAAACATAAAACATGCACAACAAGCAAAAAAAGACGTTGTACTGTATGGGACGCCACGTGATACAAGAGAAGGTAGTGTAGCGGTTCCAAGGTTGGGGCCCCACACCTGCTAATTACCTCTAAAGGTCAGGCCGCGCCATATGCTTAATTACCCTTCAAGTCATGCCTTGCTAGGGGCGACCTGACTGCAGTCCCAATGTTGGGGCCGCACCTGCTAATTACCCCTAAATGTCAGGCCGCACCATATGCTTAATTACCCTTCAGGTCACGGCTTGCTAGGGGTGACCTCACTGGGGTCAACCAAATCCCCCTTTGTCCAGCCCGGGAGTGGTAGGGCGCGCATTTTGAACTTGATAATTTTACTCACCCCAGTTTAAATGTCGTATCATTGGATTTTCGATCTCGTATATTGAAAATAGACCCTAATTTACACATCTCGTATCATCGGATTTTCGTTACCGATGCTCGTATAACGGGACCTCCCTGTACTGGGATAATATAAATGAATATTCCCAGTGGTTATTAAGCATTTGCACCTTAAATAATTAGCACCTTGGTTTGAAGCGTGGTCATTGGCTATTGGCTGCCGCCCATTCGATACTAGCCACTGGGAATTATACACGTGGCTAGGGATTAGTAGCGGGGCCTCGCCGCCACCCACGAAGTTAGTATACTTCCAGACCCTCGCGGGAGTAACATCTCTTATTAAATATATACGTGCTTGTATATATAAGTTCCCCTCCAGCCCCCACGGGATTAACATCTCTTCTCTGATTATAACGAGAAGAACTGTACATATGTTCATTTTGTACATATAAGTGATAAAAACAATAGGACGTGTTAAAATACGACACACTGATTATATCCGCCGCGTCAAGATACCTTGGTGTGAAAACCTCCTGACGCCCATATCAAAACACACTCCTTCCGCCCTCCGCCTCTGCCCTTCACGGGCGGCCTCGATCACGTTGACCACTTCGAATAACAAGACATTGCAATATTGATTAAGCCTACAACCAATTCAACCCTACTATCCACCGATAAGTATCCTAGTTAGTTGACTAGTTGGGGTATTGTGTCGGGATGAGATAGATGATGGGTTTCCATAGGTAAGAACTCAAATTAGATATATGTTTGTGACTATAAATTTCCACATTGCTCGCTCGCTTAACGGCTCGCTTAACGAAAATTCAATGTTATGCAAAAAAAAATGGTACCAAAATTTGTTTAACGCATCAAAGCTCCAAAGTTACGCACAAAATTGTTTAGAACAAAAATGAAATTGTGAAAAAAATTGGAAAAAACCCTTTTGTTATTGCTTTATTTCTAGACTGCCAGCTCTTAACTTAGGGGGCATCCCTTTGCATGAGAGCATGAGTAATTGCCAGGAGGAGGGTTGCATGGGCCAAGAGAGAAAAAGGTAGAACTGTCAAATATCTCACTAAATCTGTTGGGTGTATGCAAGGTGTTTATGAAATATTATTTGCACAATGAAAATATCAAAAACAACCATTTTCAGTTTTTCTTTTTCGTCACCTCAAGCCTCTAGTCCTCTTCTGTTTTGTGACTTCCCACTTCAAAATATAATTTATCTTCAATATTTATGCATGTACTGTTACTGTACTGTTACCCTCTTGGTGTCACTAATTGTTCAAGGATGACGAGGTAACATACTTACTCTGAGATGAGTGGGTTTGGTGAGTCGTGGCCTACGAGCTGTTAGGCTAGTACCCAGATTTTATGTAAAAGAGAATCTGTTTAGTTTACAATATAATTTATCTGTTTCATTTACACATAGTAGTACCCAGAGTATAACGTTATGGTACAGGAAACGTTATAGTAGAGTCCTCTCAGGTTTTAATCCCTGTGTACAGAGTCCTCACACACACACATAATGTATGGAGGCGAAACAGAAATCAGAAAAAGGGAGGTGGTGTAATGGTGTTAACAAGGAAGAATGTGGTAGTAGGGAATGTGGAAAAAGGAGGTGGGGCAGAGGTTTTGGGAAGGTAGAGTGGTGATGAAAAAAGGAAGAATAAGAGACTTAGTATCGTATACATTCCACCTAAGACAAAATTCCTGTGGAGAGAAGAGTATGGAAAACATGATAAGAGACAAGCAAATGTTTAAAGAATACGATGGAAAATTGTGGAGAACATAATTAGATGGGAGTTTTTTAACTGCAAAGAAGTTTCCCTGGGAAAAATGGTATACTGAAGGAGGAGAAGACTCATGGGTGGTACATTGTTGGATTTGGTAATGAATAACATCATGCCCTAGTGGATTAAAGAGAACACAATTTTCCAGAGGTAGCGAAGAGCCATTAAGACTAGACCTACTATTGACGAAAGAACTGGAAGTAATTAGTAAAGTAGATATCAGTGCCCACTTGGAAAGAGTGACCATGTACTTATTGAATTTGAAATAAATGATAGCAAAAAAGAGGGGAGAAAAAGAAGAACAAAAGAAAGGAAGATACAATTATGGAAAAGCAGACTGACGGATTAAGAACATTTTTCGGAGAAAACCAGACTGGAGAAATTTCCATGCAAAAGGGTAGTACCCAGAAAAAATGGGATGAGTTCATCCGAATTTACACAGAAGGAATAAATAGTTATGTTCCAAGGATAGTTATCAGGGGAAAAGAAAAAGAATGAATGGTTTAACAGAAAATTTAAAATTAGCAAGACTAGAAAGAGAAAAAACATGGAATAGTTGGAGGAAAAAAGGAGGTATAAACCTTTTGGGAGAAGTACAAAAAAACTAAAAATGAATATGTAAGAATCCGAAGTAAAGAAGAAAGAACTATGAGAGAAATATAAATAGAAAATGTAAGAATGAACCAAAACTTTTCTATAGATATATAATGGAAAAATGAAAAACAAGGAAGGAATAGATAAGCTGAAGGTAGGAGGCATAGCGTACGAAGATGCATTACAACAGGCTGAGGTGATGAATAAGTGCTTACAGACTGATTTACAAGAGAAAGTGAATTTAAAACGAAAAATATAATAGCAAAAGAAAATATAATGGAAGACATAAAGTAGACATAATAGAAGTAAAAAGGCTAATGGAAAGTCAAGATGTGAGAAAAGCCCTGGGTCCAGATGGAGTGTCGAATTGGATAATGAAAGAGTGCCAGTAACCAACTAGCAGGAAAGTTACATAGTGTAATTGAGAGTTCATTCAAGGAGAGCAGAGTCCCGCTTGATTGGAAAAGAGCAAATATTTCCCAAATTCACAAAGGAGGAGACAAAGAAGAACCACTAAATTACAGGCCAGTATCACTAAACGTGTAGTGGCAAAAGTGTGAAAAATTGTGAAGGACAGAGGGTTGAAATATTTGGAAGAGCCCAAACACACTCGCAGGTGGCCAGTTCGGATTTAGGGGAGGAATGTCATGTACAAGGAATTTATTAAGCTTTTACCTCGATAGTGATCGATGTGACACAGGAAAGAGAGGGGTGGGTCGATTGCATATACTTGGACCTAAAGAAGGCATTTGACAAGGTACCTCACAAGAGACTGCTCTTGAAGCTAGAACATGAGGAGGATTTGAAGGTGGTTTGCTGAAGTGGATGGAAGACTTTTTGAGCAACAGAGAGATGAGAACAGTAATAAAAGATCAGAAGTCAGAATGGTGCAGTGTGATAAGTGGAGTTCCTCAAGGATCAGTATTGGCCCCAGTAATGTTCTTGGTCTATGTAAATAATATGACAGAGGGAGTGAACAGTTTATATGAGTTTATTCGCTGATGATGCTAATTACCAAGAAAAGTAGCAAGTAAAGAGGACTGTGAGGATTTACAAAAGGATTAGACAAAATTTTCAGATGGAGTCAACTATGGGAAATGGAGTTTAATGCTAAAAAGTGTAAAGTTATGGAAGTGGGCAGTAGCAAAAAGAGAACAAGAGGAAAGTATTCGATGGGAAATGAATGTAAATCAAAATAAAGGTCGAAAAAAAAAACTGGGGGAATATGGATTACGGACAATTTGCACCTGAGAAGCATAAACAAGATCACCGGAGATACATATCAAATTGCTGAGGAATATAAGAATGGCATTCAAATATCTGGATGAAGAGATGATTAAGAAATTGATAACATCTTTGATTCGACCAAGGTTGGAATATGTGGCAGTGATTTGGTCACCACATAAAAAGAAAGGATATAAGGAAAAATTGAGAGAAAACAAAGAGCAGCCACAAAAATGGCTCCAAGCCTGAGAGATTTACCATATGAGGAAAGACTTTCAAGACTAAAACTCCCAACTCTTGAGAAAAGAAGAGAAAGGGGAGATTTTATAGCAGTGTATAGAGCATCAATGGGTCTGGAAAAAAATGATAGAGAAGATCTGTTTGTGTGGGACGGTAGAAGTGCAAGAGGTCATGAGAAGAAAATTTAAAAGGACAAAATGCAAGAGGGACATAAAAAAATACAGCTTCCCGTATAGAAGCATAGAAGCCTGGAACAACCTGATGCAAAAGTGATTAATGCAAGAAGTATTCAGGACTTCAAAGGCAAGCTGGATAAAAAGTAGATTTGGAGACGGGACAGTACGAGCATAGCTCTTTTCCGTATGTTACAACTAGGTAAATACACACATAACCCAAATCTGTCTTCAAACATTTCTTGTCTCTCCCTGAGGTTGCCAGCGAGGCCGAGGGGCCGCGGGGGTCCACCAGGCGTACAGCAGGGTGTGGTATGATACATTACTATTACAGGGTTGACAGCTAGAATATAATCTGCTATACTTCTACATACATTAATAATGGAGATATTAGTAGAGAAAGGTACATACATGACATAGGTTCTACTACGTATAACCACAACAGTAAAAGTCAAACCTCGATATAAAGGACTAAAGGGGGGGAGGAGTGGTCCGTTAAAGCCGATTGTCCGTTATAGCGAGGGTATTTTCCGAAGGGTGGAAAAATATATGACAAAAAGGAAAATTGTGAAAAAAAATGAGAAATAATCACAAACCCCAACCAGACTGTGTAGCTATGTTGGGAGGTAAGCAGTGACTGCACTACATGCTGAATTTGGTCCACTCCTACACATAATAAATGAGGAATAATCACAAACACAACCAACCGTTTTAGCTAGTCAAGCTCAAACTCTTGTGAAAGGTAAACAAATTAGAGATTCAGCCGTGGCTTCCAAGGTATTGCTTATTATCATGACTAATGTCATTATTTTTATATATATAAAATATATATATATATATAATATATATAAAATATTATATATAATATATATATATTAAAATATATTATATTTTAATCAATTTATTATTATATTTATTATTAACTTATAACTTTTAAAATATTTATTTGAGGTGAGGGAAGTGCAGCCCAACACGATCACTATTAGGGCCATTACACTTCACACCTTTAATTTACTTTTAAAAACTAGAACACAAACCCCCCATAAATAAATTTTATATTTTAAACAAACACCCTTTACCCAACCTTAAATATGAAAAAGCCTTTTTAAAATTTAAATTAATAGGATAATCCCAAAATTTAAAAAAAAAAAAAAAAAAAAAAAAAAATATGGAGGTTGCAAATTCGAGGGCATTTAAGGGGTAATTTTTTGCCCCCCCAAAAAAACAAAAAAAAAAAAAAAAGAGGCCATTTTAAACCTTTTTAAGAGGTATTTTGGTTTAAATTTACCTAATAAACCAAACCCTCCCCTTTCTTCCTCTCCTATACCCCTTTATCCAGAATTTCCATCCTTTTAAAGACCCCAATAGACTCTGCATTGACCCCCGGGAACCTTAGTGCTTTCCCCAATCATTCACCAATCTTCATTTGCGCCCCAAAGTGCTGGGGACAGACTGCAAACGAACGAGACATAGATTTTCATCCAAGGGGGGGAATCTTACAAGTTCTTTTTACACCTCGTGAGCTATGTCAACCCTAAGGTTTGCCTGACATTTCCCCCAGGCCAAGTGATTACCATATGCATGCTCTGTCACTAAGGATGGGGCTCTAGATTTCTTTTTTGAGCATCTAAAATAGGATCTGGATTGAAAAAAACCTTCCCAGTAGCTGGGGTGTGGCGGTGGTGATCCCGATCCCTAACCCGGGGGAAGGGACCACTCCTACCGACAAAATTTCCCCGGCCCATATCCCAAACTTATTTGTGTAAGTTATTCGAAAAAATGGAAAATAGTCGACTTGTATTTTTTTTGAACGGAAAACTTTTTTCCCCGTTCTCAGTGTGGATTCCGTAAGCATCACTCTACTAGGGAACGCTTTTTTCCCTTAAGTCTCCATATGGGGGGCATTTGCCTCTCGCAACACCATGTGACCATCTTTTTCACCTTAAAAAGGGTTTTGACCTGGCTTGGGAAGGGTTTAATTTGAAAATCTCTGTATGATTTTTGGGGGCTAAAGGTCGTTTGCCTGTTTTTCCCCCAGGTTTCCTAGCCAACCGGGTTTTAGAGTTTGGGTTGGCAACATACTGTCTTTGAACACCCGCTTCCAGGGGGCTCCCCCAAGGTCGTCTTGAGGACTCTGTTCGCTTTGGCCATCAATGGTTTTGTTGATGTATTCCAAGGGTTGTTATACTTAATGGATGATTTATAAATCTCTTTGCTGTTTCCCCAGGATGTGGGGTTGCAGGAGAAGACTTCAACTTGCTTTTGAAAAATTTTTGTGAATGACACGAATCTGGTTTTTCAGTTTTTCTCCAACAAAGACTGTAGGGTTATTTTTGCAAAACCCGGGGGATTCATCCCGACCCGCCCTACATCTTTAGGGGGAAAGAAATACCATGTGGGGAAGAGACCCTTTTTTTGGGACTCATTTTTGACAATAGACTGACTTGGGTGCCTCCCCTTTCGTGCTCTAAAGACTGACGTTCCGGACCATGGATCTACTGAAAGTCCTCTCCACACCAGCGGGGGGGCTGATCGCGCTACACCCCCTCTATCTTCACGCCACTTACCCTTTTTCAAAAGCTTAAATATGGATTAAGGTACCCCTCTGCCACCCCCACTCGACTGCGGATGCTGGTTTTTCGAACATCAGTGGTGTCCGCCCTGGCAACGGGGGCGTTAGGTCTCCCCCATCCCAAGTCTTTTGGTGGATGCTGGTGTCCCCCCATTAGATCTTAACCCCATCCCTCCTTTAAAGATTTTTGGTATCGCCTCCAAGCCTCCCCGCTCAAAAGCTTGCCGTGCTGGTCTTTTGATTTGGATCGAACTTTACCCTGGGCGAAAAAGTTACCAAAACCCCTTTTGGTTTTCCCTTGACAGCTATTATGGAGACGCTTTTCCTTCCCCTTTACGGGTCTGCCCCCTAGGCCACGAAGTTCCTGGTTCTCCCAGAAGTGTCCTTTTTTCAAAAAACCTTCCGCTCTCAAAAAAGGGCTTTAAAACCCCCTCAGGGGAGCGTGCCCCTTTTTTTTGACCCCTTTTGCACACTCAGAGTTCGGTCCTGTCTTTTCTGATGGTTCCAAAACAACGAAAGGGTTGGAACGGGGTGTATTCCCTCGTTTTAAAAAAAGGCGTCACCTTCCAGTGTTTTCATCGGTTTTTTTTCGGCTAAAAAAAGTGCTATTTTATATGCTCTCTGATTATTTTTACCCCTTCCCGATTTTTCTTTTACAATTTTTTTGTGTTCTTGTGTGCTCTTTAATCCTATGAATTTTAACTTCCCCATCCGCTGGGCAATGCCATCCTGGGAAAGGCTTTACGCTCAAGAGGGGGGCCGGACGGTCAGCTTTTTTTGGGGAAACCGGGAATGTAGGGGGTTGCCGGTAAAAGAGGAACCCCGATGCCTTGGCAAAAGCTGCAGCTAAAAACCAGCCTATCAATTTTGCATCCGGCTACGGACCACGCTCGGCAATCCTAGATCAGTTCACAAAAATTGGAAGAACGGTTGGATTTTCTATAGGGCCCAAAAAAAACCGCACCATCCCCAAAGTATCGAGGGCTGGAGCTACTGCGGTCTCTCCCCGGGGGGGGAGACTGCCCTTGGGACGTTGCGTATTGGTCCCCCTCTTAACTCAGGGTTCCTCTGGGGGGGGGCCCCCTCCTTTCTGGGTGATTGTTTGGTCCCCCCTTTAAATGGCGGCACTTGCTGGTCAGTGCCCCCCGTCTTGGGAACCCACGTGTGCAATTTTTGTCCCTTGGGCGCAGGTCGGCGGTGCTTACCCTCTCCCTGGCATTTGGGGGGAGAGGTGTTTCTCTCCGGGAAAAGAAGTCCTACCTTTTTTGAGAAGGCTGGCCTTTCAAAAAAGTTTTTGATGTTTTTTAATTTTTTAATTAATTTATTGTTTTTAAAGTATCTTGGTTTTTTATGTATTTTTGTATTTTTAATATTTTTTTTCATCTTAAATTTTTTTTTTTAGTTTTACTTTCAGATCTTCTTAGCAGGCGTCAAAAACCCGCATTTGCGGCGCCCTTAAAACTATAACAATCATCAATAACCAATATTCACCACCCTATTTGTAACCAGTTTTTCTCAATTTTTTTTTTTAAATCTACGCTTTTCCAGTTGAATCCTTACTTTCGTTCTACCCTGGGTTTCTAACCTTTAAAAAATTTTTTCCCACATCGCCATATTGTATCCCTTTTTCCCCTTCAAAAATTCTATCACACGCCCCCCCTTTCTCTACCCTCTCGAGTGAGTTAAAATTTAAAAGTTTCAATCTTTCTCTAACTAAAATTCGCATCCCCTGAATCATTTTTGGGCATCCTTCTCGCACTGTTCTAAAAAGGGAAATATCCATCCTGTAATACGAACCAAAACTGCACCCTATAATCTGGTGAGGCCCGACTAGAGCAAAATAAAGCTTTGAATAACCTCAGCACTTCTATTTTTAACACTCCTGGGGAATAAATCCTAACCCCTGTAGGCTCGATTTCTAGTCTCAAACTTTTATTTCTAGGGCGGAGGTCTGACTTACCCGCACTCCCGATCTTCTCACCCCCTGATCTTTTCACGATACATTTCATATGGTAACCCCTTACCAGGATTTTTTTCCCCCAACATTCATTAGCTACACTTATCAAATTAATCTATCTGCCCTCTATCTGCCCCCTCATTTAATTTATCTAATCTCCTTGCAAAATATTTTCATCCCAAATGTGTCTAATAATCCTACCTACCTTAGTATCATCCGCAAACTTGCTGATATCACTACTAATCCCACTATCCAAGTCGTTGATGTAAATAAAAAATAGTAATGGACCCAAAACAGACCCTTGTGGAACTCCACTCGTTACCTGCCCCATGCAGATTTAGAACCATTAACCCCTTCACGCCCAGATCTTTCCTTTGCTATAAAAAAATCTTATGTCGTTAGCCATAAAATTACGAAAAACAACTGAATATACCCAATTAGTTAGAAGATAAGGATACTAAACAGGTCATATCTATAAAATATTGCTTATACAGTAAAAGCATTATAACTCGGCACTGTATAACTCGGAATTTGATATAACTCGGCATGGCAAAAACAGGATTTTTTTTTATTTTTAATTTTTATTTTTTTTTATTTATTTTTTATTTATATATACACCTATACCTATAGCGTGTGTAGGCAGTGAGCTACAGGGGTGGGATGGTAGGCCCTGGAGGCTCACTCGAGGGCTGTGATGGTTGGCTGTCGCCCGTGGTGGTGCAGGCAGGATTGTTATAGTGAGGCCCAGGGCTGGATCAAGAGCTGTGGGGGCCCTGGGGCTCAGCTTTTGTGGGGGCCCTATATTCGCACGAAAATTAAGCACTTTTGTGGGTATTTTGAGGCCTATGTTTGGCAAAGAACTATTAATGCATAGACTGGTATTCAGAGATAAAGGATGAAACAGAGACAGGCAAATATGTTTGGGTTTTGTAACTTGCCAATGTTTTTAATATTACTGCTTAAAGCTAATATACATATGGTGGGGGCCCTTTTGGTGGGGGACCTGGGGCTAGAGCCCCGGTAGCCCCCCCTTTAATCCGGCCCTGGACTGATGCCTGTGATTAGAGGCTCATGCCGCCCCCTGTGTCCTCCCATGCACTCACAGTCGAAGGGGGAGTTAATGGACAGGGCATGTGGTTGTTCTTAGGCCACTCGACGGTGCAGAAAGATTTCAAGTGGATTTATGGGTCTCACTCGGGATCGAACTTGGGTCTTCGAGAACGCCACCCGGTGACGCTAACCACTCTGCTACCGCCTCATCTAAAATGCATCTCATGGTTTTCACTCGGCATATCATGCCCTCACAACCTCTTGTGTGAACATGTAAACAGAAAGTTGGCAAAAAATAATGTATTTCGGCATATTGATGTTATAACTGCACCTCTTCGCTTACACTCGGCATATCGTCAGTCGCATAAAGTCGTATTTTTGTCCTTTTGATCTTTTCCTGCAGGCTCAGGCTCTTCAATTTTCATTCCCTTCCTGCTGGAGACACCCTTGCGTGATGGAGCTGACATCTTGAAATACAGTATTGTATGATGTAATCCCAAAACACGTAAAATAGGTGGCAAAGTAAAGCAAAGGTCGGGAACGAGCGTGTAGGCTGTCAGCTGAGCCATGTTTATGTCGTCAAAGCACCGTCTTGGATACGAATTCCGTTTTTTGTCGAAATTGAAAAAGGATTGGTTTCTGCTTCAAAAACACAACAAGCTTGGTAGGAGCCGAAATAATAATCAATGCAAAATATTGCAAACAATATCACAAAGTAGTATAACACATTTCAGCAAGTGTTATTGGATTGGGATTCGTAATCCAAGACGGTGCCTGGACGACAAAAACACGGCACAACCTACGCACTGGTTCCTGACCTTTGCTTTAATTTGCCACCTATTTTACGTGTTTTGGGATTACATCATACAGTACTGTATATCAAGATGTCAGCTCCATCACGCAAGGGTGTCTCCAGCAGGAAGGGAATGAAATTGAAGAGCCTGAGGCCCTGAGCCTGCAGGAAAAGGTGAAAGTGCTGGCAAGGATGGATGCAGGTGTATCCATGCGTGCTATTTGTGCTGAGTTTGATATCAAATCCAGCACATTCTATCCGTTCACTGGTAAGTGTAGTTTTTATGCTTTTAATGTAGTACTTTTTTTTTTTTTTTTTTCCCCCCCCATATCAGAGGAGGACATTGCATAACTCAGCACATCGAATAACTCGGCAAGGGCCAGAGCCCCTATCGTGCCGAGTTATAAGGCTTTTACTGTAGTCACTAAAAATTGTCTTATGGTACCTAAATTACAATGGAAATTACATTCTGGGTCTCATGGGGTTAATTGTAACCCTTTGTTGCCTATTACCTAGCCAAGATCTAATCCAACGAAGAACCTTCCCATCTATTCCATGAGCCTTAACCTTATTTAAGAGTCTATCGTGTGGCACCTTGTCGAATGCCTTACTAAAGTCCAGGTATACTATATCATAATCCTCATCATTATCTGCTGTTTCATAAACTTTCCTATAAAAACACAATAAATTAGTGAGACATGATTTACCTTTGGTGAACCCATGTTGTGAATCATTTACCAAACTATGCTTTTCAAGATGCTCTCTAATGTTTTTTGCTATAACAGATTCCAATAATTTACCTACCACTGACGTCAGGCTAATGGGTCGATAATTTGACATTAATCCTCTATCTCCCTTCTTAAATATGGGAACTACATCTCCCTTCCTCCACATTAACGGCACTTCCCCTATATCAATCTATTTCCTAAAAATATGCACTAACGCCTCACTAACAACCTCTTTGCATTCTTTTAATACTCTGGGATACACTTCATCTGGTCCTGGTGACTTAAAAGTCTTCATTCTGTCTATACCTTCTACCATTTCCCTAGTTATCACAATATCTTTGAGTTTCTCATCATCCTCTCCTCTAAACATCTGTGTACTATCAGGTACCTTCTGTTTATCCTGCTGAGTAAAAACATTAAAGAAATAATCATTTAAAATTTTACACATATCCTCTGCCATGTTTGCAATCTCCCCCTGCTCATTTTTTAATGGCCCCAATAATTCCCTAGTCTTTGTTTTATAAACCTGAAAAAATACCTTAGGATCGGTCTTTGCCTTTCCTGCAACCTTAATCTCATAATTGTTCTTTGCTGCTCTTGTTAATTTTTTCACTGTTCTAGCCATCTCGTTATACTGCTCTCTATTCACCTGCCCATCCTTAATTTTCTTATACATGTCCCTTTTTACCCCTATGTTGTGTTTAAAAAACTCAGTTATTCACTTGGGCTCGTTTTTCCCTGATCTTATCGCCCTATAAGGAATATTCTTTTTCTGACGTTCAATTAAATTGCTGACAAAGGTATTATAATCCCTTTCCGCACTGACCTCACCGACACCCCCCTCCGTCCCGACCACAGATCTCAACTCACACTCCCTCTTGTCCCTGTTAATTCCTTCCAGGTGTCTTCTTAATCCTACATAATTAGCCTTTCTGAAGTCAGGTACTCTATGCTTATTTACACTTCTACTTCCCACCTCCCAATTTAATCAAAATCTGATTTCGCAATGGTCGCTTTTTCCTAACATACCTCCAACTTCCACCTCAGTAACTAAATCTTCCCTGTTTGTTAGTAATATATCTATAATATTATCTCCCTTAATAGGCTCCTTGATTGCTTGCTTTAGGAAGTTATCTTGAACTAGTTTTAACAAATCCTCTGCATCATTGTCTTCTATAATTAAATCCAAGTCAATGCTCCTAAGATTAAAGTCTCCTACCACGCATAATCGATTATATTTACAAGCCTTGCTTATTTCCTGCCATATAAGAGCTGAATCCTCTTTACATAAGTTTGGAAGCCTGTACACTACACCCAAGACCATCTTATCAGTTCCTTCTCTAATTTCCACCCATATAGACTCTAAGCTATCATCCGTTTTCATAACATTGTTAACACAGCACTGCAATGTATCCTGGCATATAGTGCAACTCCTCCGCCTCTCCTTCCTACCCTGTCCTTGTGAAATAACTTATATCCCGCTATCTCAACTTCTGGATTAAATACTTTGCCTGTCATATCTAATCATGTTTCTGTTAATGCTATTATATCAAAATCTTCAATACAAAATGTTCCTCTCAGTAAATCTATCTTATTTAATATACTCCTACAATTTGTATAATAAACCTTTAAGTTGCACTTCTTCATCTTGTCGATTTTCCCGCTAGCTGTATTTACGCTGACTGCCCGTTTTATCCCTGTCTTTTTTTATATTTTATGAATGGTCGTGATGTGATTTTTAGTCTTAAGAATGTATCTCAACTTATTTAATGGCAGTCAATAGGAAAATATAATTTGTTTAAGGGTACCGGACGCCTGTTACTTAAGAAGGATTTTTTTTCCTTTGAATTTGTATTATTTTTTAGGTTTGTACTTGTTACTGCTGAAAACATAAAAATACAAATGTTTTATTGAGATATGTGTCAAAGTTTATGAGAAAAAAAAATATGCGCGTAAATTTTTTGTACATTGGCATCATTGTTTTGCGAAATCAGGCATTCGTTTTTCAACCGATTGCTTTGAAACCCTGTCTGTGGATTGAGGGGACCCATAGGTTTTTTTGATTGTCAGAAAAATTTTGTCCGTATTTTTTTTTGGAGAAAAAAAATACGTATTTAAGTATGACAAAAATTGAGTTTTTTCCATGGATAAAAAATCTGTATGGATATATTTATCTCTTTGAAAATGTCTCACAATAAAATATAATTGCCTTTCTTTTTTCTTTTAGAAAACGTCTTCATATATGCATTATCTTGAAAAATACCAGAGAAATATCCATCAAAATGCAGATAACTTAGGTTTCGAGATATGAGCCATTTTCTGTGAACCAATGAGTAACTTCCATTTTTTTGCTTTTAGCAGTACAAATTCAAACAAAATGGGAGAACAAAAATAGTTAAAGGTGAATAAGTGTTTATTATCATATATCAGTTAATTGGCACCAGGACAATTACTTAAAAAAATTGTGGTGATCACCTGTGACCAACTGACGCGGTGTCACTGATTTTAGCTTTTAACAGGTTGGGCAGCTGACGGTGATTGAGCAGTCAAATCCATTATGTGTTGTTTTTAATTGTGGTGTATCCTCGTATCTCTTGCAAGTTCTTAATACCAAGCTCTCGAGCTGGGAATTCGAGAGGATGATTCTCTCTTCATCTTGGGAGGGGGCGGGGAAGTTATTTTTGAAGAGACGACACTGCTGCTCTGGTTTCGTTACTACAGGAGCAGCAACTCAGAAATATCTTGTGGCAATGTGGGTGACTGCTGAGAGGTCGAAGGAAATTGTTCTTGGTGAGAGGCAATCAACAAAGGCAGTGACAGTGTTGAGGGAGGGAGGGACGCCGTGACCTCCACGCCACACACTCCTGCTTGCTTCTCTTCACTCTGCTTGCTCCTCCTCTGATTCATGTATTCTGCCACTTTTCTCTACCTTACTGTCTTCTTTGATGGGCAACCCATTGCCTCCAACTTTCTCAAGCAAAGAAATGTGTGTAAAAGGGTAGCAATGGCTGATGACATCAATTTCCCATGAGTCAGTACGCTCCCTGACACCACCCACACGTTGATAATATATGAACATAATTCTTGATACAAAAAACAACCCAGAAATCAATAAAATTGAACAAAAAACACTGAACCATTTACATTGAAAAAAACTTATTGTCTCCACACGGAGTGCCCTTTAAATCCCTTTAAATAGTTGTAAACATGATGGATTTCAAAGTGGAATGGATTAACTTAGAAACTTGTAAAAGAAAATTGTAGACACTCTGAGAGAGACTAACGTATTTTTAACTAATTTTCGAGGTCTGGGTCGAAAATGCATTATTTTCAAGGGTCCGGTCGCCTTAATGCATTTTTGCTCAACACACTATTTTCTAGGAACGTAACTCATTAGTTAAACAGGGTCTACGTGTAATATAAAAAATATTCAAATGTTTTCTGGTGTTGTGGTCATTGAAGGTAGCCCTTACCTCTCGTCATCGTTCAGTGATGTTCTGCCTCTCTTGAAACACGAGTGCCATTCAAAAACGTCATTCAGAACATTGTTTCATTGCTGTAGGCATGCTTTAACATTTCAAGGGTATGCATTGTCAATTTCCCAAGATTGACATAGAATTTGACGTTTGCACTGTTTTGTCTGAGGTCCATACTGAAATCACAACAGAGCACAGGAACGTGGTCACAAAATCACATGTAGCACACGTCCCATTGTTCACAGAAGGATGCCACACGACATACTGAACCACAACAGTCACTGCTTGCAACTGCTGCGTACACATGATAGTCCTATTCTCTGTTTCTTTGCTACATGGACAGTCCGTGAATTTTTTTTCACCATATTGTTTTGCTGAAAACTGCTTTATTTACTGTTTTATGGTGAACAGCTGAAGGGATCCATTAGGGAAGACTGTGTAGTAGATAAAGTCAGTAAATCCAGATTGTGATTAGATTCACTGAAACTTTCAGTTAATATTATAACAGTTCGCTTGGTTTGAGTCGAATGTAGATGAATTCCGATGTATTGAAGTCTGATTAAGTGAGGTATTACTGTGCTTTATTCCCTTTGATCTCAAATGCCATCACCTTACTTTTTCCCACATTAACTTTTAGATGTCTCCTCACACAATCGGTATTTAAAACTCATAAACCAATCTTTATGTGAATCTCTCACTCTGCTAGCAGTACATATATTGTTGTCTGCAAACAGCTTGGTTTTTAGTTTCTTTTTTGTCTTATCTATACTCATCTCTATGCCAATATTTCCCAACAAAGCTTTCATCTCATGACTAATTTCACTCAGTGGCACATGTCCATGAACAATTATATCCCTTTGTATATGTCTCTCCTTTCAAATATACATTTAGCAAATTTGGGTTGTGATGGTGTTGATTATGTATCCTTCCTCAGAGAGTATCCTGGTAAGGAGGTGAAGAGGGGACTGGAGCAACTGTATAGAAAGGTGGAAAAGCATCTCTCAGAGGAAGGAAACTTACTGCAGGCAAGTGTAGTAATGATTTCGGTAGAAATTTGTATTATGTGACTAAGTCCTACAGTAATCCCATCACCAAACCCAGAACTGTAGATACAACATCGCTGTAGGTGATAAGACAGTTGCACTTTGCGAGTCAGGCATTTATGCTGTATGACATGCTATATGTTTTTTTCACAATGCTTGAAGGAATTGGCATGAAGCATAGTGGTAGATGCTTGAGATGCGATCACATTTGTTCTCACTTGCCTGGATTGTGGTTTTGGCAATTCAATGGATCTTGATGCGATATGGCAGACACCCCCTCTCATCCCACATGGCCTTCATTCTTTCCCTGCCTCCTCCCTCAATATAGTCCATGGGCCGGACCCCCCAAAATAACTTTTTGGTACCATCTGAGGTGGCAAGGCCTAGTGATGTTTTTTTATATTCCCCCATGTCTATAGGATATTTTTTGATATGATAGCCCTTGCTAGGTGGTAGCTTAGTGCTAGTAATTGCGACTTTTATAGCCGCACCCAACGGCACTCAACTATGGACATCCGCAACTGTGAAAGTGATATTACTATAGGTTAAAGTAATCGTCCAGACCATTTCATCATTCCTGATTTAATGCAATCAAATCATAGCCATTAACGAGTATATCAACAATACGTCGTCACTTTTTGTATCCAGTCAGCCGTTTTTAAATAATCCGCAATCAAAATCTGCAAATTCCCCGAGTTCTCAAAACACTCCTCAAGGTTTGCAGACGATGCGCTCAGGCTCAGTGACGTAGCATCAGGGAGGGTCCTCTTCCCGCGCTGATCAGAGAGGCACGTAAACACAGAGGTAAATATAGTACTTGAAGATATTTGGGTGTTTCTGATAGTTTTTTTTTGCTATATGCCACATGCATGCATCCTTTATGGGTGCAGCAAGACAGCTGTGCCTTTCGAGAAAAGTTTGCACACGGAAAGGAGTGGCATGTGTAGGGTGATACACGCCTATAGTGTGTTGGGGCGAGCAGTTGTGTTGAGAAACGGTGTGTAGTGAGGGTACACAGCGGGTGAAAGACTGGGTGAGAGTGTGCAGCACGACTAGTCGGCTACCCAGTGTGTGGGTTGGGACGACGAGTGTGAGGTGAGCCTGTGTACACGGGTGTGCTGGACAAGGGCGGCGCCCCCCCGTAAGACAGTGACTCAGTCCAACACCATACCAGACCAGGTGGCCCTGTTAGACAGGGACGCCAGGACTGGCAGCAGCGGTGGACCACCACGACTGTGAGGCTTTGCCTCTTAACAAGACCAAGTAAACCAAGTAAACCAGTTGTGGAGTGGGCATGCCCTGTGGTGAGAGACCCTGTGGTGGTGTGGCTGTCACACTTTCTGCCTTCCCGCCCGCATATTTTCCAACTCTATGCTGTAGTTAATGCTAGTATGTGGTTTCCGAGTAATGACGTTTGACTGTAGCTCCAAAACTAACCATGGGATTTTCTCGAAAGTACCTTCATTGTGATTCCCACACACACATGGTTTAACCTTATTTACCAATCCATGTTTTGGAGAAGTGCCAGGTCCTGCTGAACCTCAGGCTCTGTTAACACCTGTTCATCCACCTCGTACTCGGGCTCAAACATATAGGATCCCATGACAATCTGAGGTTCGTTTTCCTCATAATATACGCAACCAGCGTCATTTCTTTCGGTGTCAGATTGAGCATCGTACTCTAGATCTGTCACAGCGACAGATTCACTGTCTGACACCGAAGTACAATCGCTCATCATAACATTTGCCGACAGGTGTCAGCCAGAGTGCCTGCAGGCGTCCCTGTTCTGACGTCATCAATAACAGTCGTAGCCCTGTTGGAGGGAAGATTTTTTTTTTCGCGCGCTTTTTACAAAAGTCGTGTTTTTACGGAAATAAGGCCTGGAAATCAATTATTTTTGGTGGATTAGGTGTTTTGAATGCATAAACACCTACATAAACACATTCAACATAATTCGGCCCAAAAAAATTGGGTCTGGACGATTACTTTAACCTTCTGAAAATATTCAAAATCGAAGTTCATTCAATTACAGTTTTATTTGCTAATATACACACAATAACATAATAAGCTGGCATCAGGTTAAATGACATAAAAGTTAAAACACTAATACTAATGAACAGAAATGTGTCGCTACCATATGCAATGAAGTCTGAATGTGTACTTCTATGCGACTTCTTGTGAACATAACAAGGACTAATATTTTTGAAACTATTGTATTAATAATTTGTTGTGTCATATGGAACCTTTAAGGCGGCGTCACACTAGCACTTTTTCCGTCTAGTTAGACGATCTCCGTTGGTTTTTTCTCGCTCTGACTAGTTAGTCCGTCTGAATCAGTCAGTCTGAGTCAGACGATCGTGATCGTCTTCATATGGAAAGTTGAAGACAACTTTCATAGTCAAATCAAAATCCATAGTGATTACTTTAAAGATATTCGATATAAATTAGTAATGTTTTGCAAATTATAATTCACTAGCCACAAAGCCGCCCTCCGGGCGGACTTTTTGGCTAGCTCCTGCGGAGGGCTATTGGTGGGCCGAAGGCCCACCAAACACAGACTCTCCAGATAGCCCCTTCTAGCTTTCCTGAAATCATGGATGTAGAAATGTATGTATTAACGCCAACCTATTCACATCACCCCCAACCCATTCACTCACCCATTACCCATTACCCATCACCCCCCACCCATTCACTCACCCATTACCCACCACCCCCCACCCATTCACTCACCCATTATCCATCACCACACACCCATTCACTCACCCATTACCCATCACCCCCCCCATCTATTCCCTCACCCATCACCCCCCACCCATTCACTCACCCATCACCCCACACCCATTACCCATCACCCCACCCATTCACTCACCCATTACCCATCACCCTACATCAAGGTTTCCTCAATTCTCGCAACCCACTCTTTTTTTCACAATTCTCGCTAATAGGCTGCTAAAAAAAAGAAAAAAAAAGTGATCGGATCATCTTATAAATGGGCTTAAAACCTTCCCCTGCTCGAGCCGGTTCCAAAACTGTGCCATATGCGGGGATTCCGCCACAGGGGGCGGCACCTGGAGCGGACACACACACACACACACACACACACTTTTGCTTATATTATAATTCAATACATTTGAAAGTATTAAAAATATTCAAGTGACTATTGTACATGTAGATACATTTAAAAGCCGGTTCTATATAACAGCCAACAGTCTCTCGCATGACTCGATTGTTGTTCTTCTTCTTCTTCTTGTGACCTTTTCTGTTTAGTATCGCTTTGTAGGTCGTCTGTCAAGCTCGTTGTGTTTCTTTTTCAAGACATACTCAAAATTTGTTTCTCTCTCCAAGACTTCAACTTAAGATTATAGACGAAATGCTGTGGACACGTAGCTCAGAAGAATTTCTCGTTGAATGCATACGCGTGGCCACCCAAGCTTGTCTCTGGGACCACAGGTCAGACTTGTACACCAAGAAGGCCTTGATATTCTAGGTCTTATCTAGGTCGATATTAGGTCTACTATTGATAAATAATACACATAATTAAGTGTATACCAGCAATAGCTTGCCCTGGCGTCGGAGCCATGTTTGTTTACAGTCGAAGGAACAGCTGACTAGTAGTGCAGGCGAACGATTGTGTGTGTGACGGCTTGCAGTCAGAAAATTGTTAGTTATTAGAAAGTTGCTGAAAAAACTAGACGGAAAAAGTGCTAGTGTGACGCCGCCTTTAGACATGCATAGAAGCGCCAGAAACATATGTATCTGCTGTACCGTTTACTCATTCTCTGAATCCTCAGAATCCGGCTCAAGGTCGGGTTCCTGCTGCTGCACTGTTTGGTTGGTGCAGGTCTGGAGCTTGCACATATCAGTGCATGTGAGGCCATTGACCAGGCATGCACAGTCAGGCAGCTTGCAAACCCATGAACACTTGCAAGCCAGTAGCTCTAACACCACCTCTGGTGCTGGTGCTGAACGCATCCAGAGGATGTTCAGCTTCCTGTCTTCTTCAGTCCAGCCATGCTCACTGGGGCTTGGCACGTTGGCCTTGGGCTCTAAACAGCGTCTCCAGATAGCAGCCTGGAAGTTGGCTCTCTGTGCGTGTAGGAAGAGGCAGTCTCTGCATGGTGGCAGCTGGCTTGACTCTGCTTCCCCTATCTTTGCACAGAAGAGCTGGTAGCGCAGCTCGTTGACACTGTTGCCCCCTGCGGCCCTGCTTCTGCTCTTGATGCTCCTGCTGCCAACATACATTGCACACGTGAACTGCTCAAGCTTATCAAAGATCTCATCGCTCAATTCCCAGCATTGGCCCAGCTGCTTGAATGCCTGGTTAGACGGGTCGTTCTTGAGTAGCGTCAGTGCAATAAGCTTGCCTTTACCGGCAAAGTAGCTGACAGAGTCACATCCAGTGAATGCATGCAGGCCAATCAGGCTGTCGCAGACACCCTGCTCTTGACTTCTCCCGATCTTGTCTACATCTGCGTATCGGGTGCGAGTCTTGGTTCCAAACTTCTGGTAGATAGAGATATCCATGGTGCTGTGCATGGCAAGGCTAATGATGAAGACATCAGTGTTCTCTGAGCAAATGACGACTGCCTTGTAGCCATCTCTCGCTGCATGCAGCATGTGGAGAAGCAGGCAGGTATCAGCCTCTTCTTGTGTCGACTCGAGCTCAGGTACCTCCTCCCACTTGTCTTCTGTTAGCTTGATTAGGTTAGGTTGATATCTTTGGCTTTGGTCTTGATGTCAGCCCTGAGTTGCTTGGCAGCCTTTGTTTGGAGTTCCTGGGCATCACCTCTGGACAGAGTCTTCAACTGTTTCTTTAGAGATTGGTTTTCCCTGACAAGTTCCTGCACAGTTAAGCTGTCTGGATAGATGAGAAGTTTGCCATTATGATCTTGGATGATGTGAAGAAATCCACCAAACTCCTTCTCAATCCTTTGCCGCAGGTGCTTTTTGGTGGAGTCCTGCACTTGGTCTACACCAAAGCTCTTCATGGATGCCACAAGTCTAGAGGTAACATCAGTCATCATCAGGACCTTTGGGGTACCGAAAAGCTCCATTCTGATGTAATGAAAGAGCTCACTGTATGACTGACTAACAGCCGCCTCATATATATCTTCATCTTCTTTGTCATCGGCACTGACAGCACCCTTCTGCTGTGAAGTTTCGCCCCGTGTGTAGAATCTATAGCAGGACCTGTCCAGTTTCTTTGTGGCGGCATTCCTGATCTTAGCATCAGCTCTCAGTTCTCTGCACTTCACCAACACTTCTCGAGTCTTCTGTCGTTTGGCGTACTTGTTTGTTTTCTGGCAAAATATGCACTCTGCTTCATATGTTCTTGAGGTGCTAGGGATTGCATGACCAGCCCTTGCAGGGCTGCTATCCTCAGGACAGCCATTGGTAGTCTTCTCTTTTTGAGCAAGGATGCCATCTGTCTAGTGCTTTCTTCATCGTGAAGATGCTGCGACATTTTCTGTGGTAATTGAGAGCAGGGATCTCTCCTTCGGGAGTGTCTTCAGCCAACTCCAATGAATGACGGCAGCTCATGACGCCGTATTTGAGCTGCCCGGAGGAGAGTTTTCCAGGAGTTGACTGATTGTGGTGAAATTAGATTTTCATTGTCATCGGAACAATGAATGATGCACTCTAGCCGCGGGCGTTTTGGAGTCTGATCAGTACAAGGGTGCTCAGTGTCCGCCATCATTCAGCTCGTCCATCTGCATCAGACAAGAACATGGATTAGAAATGTTTTTTTTCCAGTTCTTTCAACGTAAATACGCTGGTAATATATAAGGCTTAAGACGTAAATGATATTAAGATATGGATTTCTGTGAATATACAGTTTTTTGTTTTTAGCCTCTTAAACGTCAATATATAACACTTGAAGAATAATAAGAGTACCATTTAAAAGATGAATCATCACCCTACAATCTCATCTCTATGGCATTTTATCGAGAAATTACTTGTTTTAGAGTTATTGAACGAAATATGGCTGGGAAACGCAATTTTTTTCAATTTTGATGAAAACATGCCTTCAACTTCAGGCTTCATTTGCGCAAAAACTATGACATATATAGCAAAAATGCATGGATACAAACCTGTGCAGAATTTAATTTACTAAATCCTTAGTCAATATACCCTTTATGCCTACGATGCACCGTTTCATAAATAAAAACGGAAAATATGAAAAAAATTACCCTATGAAAGTGGGTTTTTCACAAAAATATACCGTAAAGCTACCAACATGGAAAGGCTATCATACATTATTTTACTTCTATTGATGCAGCAAACAAAATGGCACAAGTATAGTTTTGCCACCTTGGGTGGTACCGATATCTGGTCCGGCCCATGGACTAATATGTACCATCATCCTATACGCACATCCTTCCTGTAACTCTTGCTTTCTTATCACGCACCACCTCCCTACCTACTCACTTCCACATTTCTAACCCCCTCCCTTTGCCCTGCTGTGACTCACATACTTTTAAGCCCCTCCACTTTAGTTGCTACTTTTTTAATTAATTTACTTTATATACAATGAAGCGTGTTTGAAAGTGGTGAAATTGCAGTTTTTTCACTTACACTTTTAGTATCTTATTTAGTTTTAGTGGTTTTGAGTTATTAAATGCTTTCTTAATCCACAACCACACTGTAAATTGTTAGAATCAGTTGTTTTGCTGTGAGACAGCAAAATTACAGAGAAAAATATGTAAACACATATTGTAGATGCCAGCTTTGATTGGCTCCGTGTCTGTCTGACTTTGTCAACTTGTGAGCACAAAGTGAAATATAAGTTCAAGTGTAGGTTAGCAACCCAGCCTTTTAGTGCTATCTCACCTTAATGAAGAAAAATTGACAGTACTCGGTAGTATACTAAATAGTACAATGTTATGTACCAAGAATGCATTCTGTAGTGCATCAAGAACATTACTGTCACACCCGGCCACGATATGAAGGGTAAGCTAGTAGTGTAGTTTGGTTTGTTTAATTCTTCCTTTCATTGACTTTTTATACAGTAAACCCTCTATAATTCGATCTAATTGGGGGGAGGCCTCGGTCGAATTAGCCGAAAGTCCGAATTATCCGATGGTTACCTCTCCCCCCCCCCCCCCCCCACACACACACACAATAAGAACTCACTCAAACATGCCAAAACAGCACAGATTGTAGTACTTGTACTCACCAAAACATGGCTAATACTGAAGTCTTGAAATGCAGTACTACTGTACACTGAGGCGCACGGTGACGTCAGTATACAGTATGCCTAGCGCAAGCTACCCTTGCACTCCAGCCCTGGGAGGTGGATCGCTACTGAGTTGCCAGCTCGTGCCACAAAGTAGGGTATGTAAACAAAGGGAAAGGACTGCTTCTGCTTTTCGCTCTCCTCCTCTTGCCTCCTTAATATTTCATTTCCTGCTGCTATAACTTCTGCTGCATCAAATACAGGGTCATCAGCAAGTTATTCTTCAACAATAAGAATAGCCACAGAGATACATTTCGGCAGCTGCTATATTGGTAGCAATGTAAATTGTGAAGCGTTCAGTATCGTTCAGTAGGGAGGCTGTTGGGGGGGGGGGACCGCTACTGAATGCAGCCCTGGCAGGTGTCACTCTGGGGATTTGTAAGGTAAGGTCTTCAGTGCTTGAGGTGCTTAATGTGTTGGAGGTGATGTGGAGGCTGGCTGACGAAGTGGATGGCACAGAGGAGATGGAAGATGCTGCAGAAAACTCAGAAAATTCAAACTTCAGTTCTGATTATGGAAAGTTGAAAAGTTGTTGAAAACTTTGAACTTGGCCTGAAGCAGGTCGAATTATCCAAAGTTCGAATCATATGGGTTCAAATTAGAGAGGGTTTACTGCAGTCCTTCCCATTAACTCTACCTTCGATTGCGAGTGCATCGGAGGACATGGGGGCGGCATGAGCCTCTAATCACAAGCGTCAGTATAAAAATCCTGCCTGTGCCACCACGGGCGAGGGCCAACCATCACAGCCCTCAAGTAAACCTCCAGGGCCTACCATCCCACCTCTAGAGGTGGGATGGCACTACCTACAGGCACTATAGGCCAAGATGTAAAAAAAAAAAAAGTCATTAATTTCTTAAATGAGGAGAAATTACCTATCCTCAGTGACCATATAAGTATTATGTTATCTCTAATTATGAATTTTTGATTTTCAATCTTTTTTCTGTACAAATTTAGGCTCTGTGCTGGCATACATAATGAAAATTTCACATAATTTTGATCACGTATCTCCTTTCTTAATAAGGGTAAATGGTGAGGTAGCGAGAGAGTAAACCTCACACAAGAACAAAAATAACCAATTTACTAAACACAATTTAAAGAGTGGGAATATTATCATAGAAGCAACAGAGCAAGAAACTTTACTGAATATGGTTAATAGAGTGCAAATATTATCATAGCAACATAAAAAAATGAAAACTTACTTTATATACAGTTGAGAGCAATTAGATTGTGAGGTAATAATCATCAGCAATTGGGGACATACGTCGTCTCGCCCACCCTATGACGCCACTCCCGGGGGTCACAACGCACGAGCCCCCATGCAGGAGCCCTTCCCATACCAAGCAAATCTCAGCAGGAAACATCAACTTGCCCCAGCCACGAACCTTGGCCTCCTCCAGGTGATTGTCTCTTACAGATACAACCTGGTGGGAAGGATCGGTTTCAGGTTAGCGTGCCACATGCTCATATAGCCAAAGTTGGTGCTGACGGACTATGCAGGTAATAGGCCTCGATTCAGTCTCACGGTGCTATCGCTGATTTGACACGTAGTCATCTCGGCGATACCCCATGATTCTGTTAAGATACCAATTACCAAAGGCATCAATTCGCCTCTTCAAGTCGCTATTTAGTGTCCATGTCTCGCATCCATAGAGTTAGACAGGGATCACAAGCGACTTGAAGAACCGGATCTGTCCTACTGCACAGATACCGACAATGCCAAATACTCGTGTTGAGTGACTCCATAACACCATGGGCTATGCCAATCCACCGTAAGACTTCTTGACATGACCCGCCGTTATTCTGGACTGCGCTACCAAGGTATGTGAAATTTTCCAAGATCTCAGTCCTCGCCGTATGCATGAACAGACTGTACTGTTTCATCTAGTAAGCCTCCAAACACCTGGACCTTGGTCTTAAGCCAGGAGACCTCAAGTCCCAAATGTTTTGCCTCCTCATGCAGCGCCTTGAGAGCCATCACCAGAATCTCCAACAACTCGGCAAAGATTACTGTATCATAGGCAAAAAAAAAATCAGTGATCTTGGTATTGCCGAGGGATGCTCCACAATCACTTTGGTCCACAACTCTGCCCAATACCCAGTCCAAGTGTTCAAAAGTGATGGGGCAAAGACGTACCCTTGCCTCACTCCTGTATTCACAGGAAAGAAGCTGGATACACCTCCCCCACACTTCACAGCACTCTCAGTCCCAGAGTAAAGGCCAGTCATCAAACCAATAGTCCTTGCAGGAATCCCCCGAAGTCGCATAAGATCCCAGAGTGACTCACGATGCACTGAGTCAAACGCCTTCTTGAGATCAACTTAGACTGCAAGCATCCCCTGTTGAAACTCACGTCGGCGTTCCAACAGGAGACGTAGCGCTAGGATACGGTCTGTTGTTGACTTACCAGGCGTGAACCCAGACTGCTGAGGTCTCTGATACTTCAGCAGATGACTGCAGATCCGTGTCAGCAATAGATGGGCAAGCACCTTTCCTGGCACGTTGAGCAGTGTAATACTGCGGTAATTGTTGCAGTCCTGACGGTCTCCTTTCCCTTTCCAGATACCGTAAATGGCGGCGTACAAGTCGACTCTTTGAGCCTGAAAAAATCTCTCCATAACTAGTGGTCGACTTGTATGGCAAGGATAAAATGCGAACCTTTACCACCGAGTTCCAAACAAGTGGAACAGCACTACTAACAATTGCTGTACACCAACTACCGTAACTCCAGTCAGACAACTACAATATGCGCCACTTCCAGAGCAAAAGCGATAACTGGAGATGTTTAGCGGCAGTTCCACCCACAGCCGTTTCCAACAGCTGAAGGAAACAGCTAATACACAGTGTAAACACTAGCGAATGCAAATGGCGGAGGACACCGGTAAGTGCAGTCCAGTCTTAGGTATTACCGTGTTTTACTATAATATACAGTATGTAGCGGTACTATCAGGGGACTATGGTGGTTTTCAAGTGAAAACAAGGGGCGGACCTATAGTAAAGCCTCAAATCTTCATATAAGTGGTATGGTGTTATGTGTTTTTGCGACAGGTTACCGTATACCGTTCCGTAGCCTATCCACATTCAAACTGGCCTACCAGTAGCCTACCGTATTTTTGGGGCCGACTTATACGGCAAGTATAGGCCTAACCCGTAATCTTGAGCTAATCTTGGGGTCGACTTGTACACCTGGTCGACTTATACGCCACCATTTACGGTACTATAGTCCAGTATAGTACTATAGTATATTGGACTATAGTATGACTATAGTTGGACTATAGTATATATAGTCCAACTGATAAGTGGATAATCATGCAGTTTATGATGAAAGCATGAAACTTGGTACACTGTTAGTATACATCATAATGAACATTTTAAAGATTGGAGCCGTTCTGGATCTGCCCTCTGTCGGCCCTGGCGGTAATTTTTGAAAATGGCCTCCCTTGATTCTGAATAAATATTTGTAAATGATATCACACGACTCAGGTATTGCAAATACATAAGAAAGGCATGCCAAGTTATATTTTAGACCCTGATAAATCGATTAGGACCACTAATCCGATCCCATAATTATGTTTTAGTGCCATATTTTAGGGGATTTTTTTATTTAATTTTTTTTAAAACTAGTACAGCCAAATTCCCAACATCCGACCTCCAAACATCCGACATGTCCAAACAACCGACTTTTTTCACCACCACATTGTGTCTTGTTTTGGCCATTTATTTTACTTTCTACAGTGAATAATGTCGTCTACAAGTGCTAAACGTAAGCGTGTTGTGTTGAACATTAACAGAAAGTGAATATTATAAGGAAAGTAGAACAAGGTGTTCCTAGACAAGATATATGTCGGGAATTTAACATCGGCAAGACGACTGTGGTGGACATTTTATGTACATCCGAACATCCGACTATTCCAATTATCCAATCTACCTTCGGTCCCCCCAAGGTCGGATAATTAATACTTAGCTGTATATAATAACAAGAGGTATTCTGCTCATAACTCAGCAAATATCCTTTATTTCAGCAAACACTACTAAGTAAAGTACAAAGAACTCACCTTGAACATTACATAGATGTATAGTCTTTTACATCTATTATTTCGTCAGAAATCTATTTGAAAATGAGCGATACTCGCAGTGAAAATTCATAGAAAAGCCTGATTATAGTAACATATGTACGACATGGTTTGCTTCAGGACAAGAAAACATTATTTACACTAGATTTCCTTAAACTAAGCTTGTAAATGTTTTTCCTGTGTTAAATGTATAATACAGAAATATATATGTACACCTCTTTGTGATTTTAATATGAAACTTTCTTCATATGTGGACAATAGTATTACTAATGCAAACTCACAATGAACATTTTACAACATTTCTCCACATTTCTCCTCAGCTATATTATGAGTCACGATTGCACCCATGACCGCACTTGCAAAGTAATGTGCAGGGCAGATAATTATCTTTGATATATCTACACCGTCCTCGGCAACCTGCAGTACATCCACACTTTATCACAGCGCGGCACGCTGCTCCAGCAAAGAGTAGGCCCATCCACTTGACTTGCCACCCGGTTAAGTCATGTTTTCGAGTCCACCCAAAATCTGCTGGGCTGGGCAGGTGTGGTTCTTTATACAGGGCCTGGTTCCAGACTTGTCCAGTCTGGTATCCTACTTGAAGCAGGTGTTGGTATAGACTATCCTGGGTTGGTGGTATATTTTCTATCTCCCTGCGTTTCTGTGTTAAAAGAGTCTGCCTGGTGCTATATACATTCTCATCAGTGCTTCCTCGATCATACAACAGCACCACAAATCTTTCAAAGGTTGGCAGAAGTTCTCTTATATCAGCTGATGTTGCCGTCTGTGCAAGTGTACACAAAGCAGGCGTGATATCTGGGAACATATTCCAAGTAATCCACCCTGTATGGTTTCCTCTTCCAGCAAAACTGGGTGTGGTGTCGCACCCAGTGAGTGCATGAATAGCAGGCAAAGCCTTGCACTTCTAATCGCTCAACATCTGATCCATGAGATCTATATACAGTCAAACCTCGATATAACGGACTAAAGGGGGGAGAAGTGGTCCGTTAAAGCCGATTGTCCGTTATAGCGAGGGTATTTTCCCAAGGGTGGAAAAATATATGAAAAAAACGGAAAAATTGTGAAACAAATGAGAAATAATCACAAACACAACCAGACTGTGTAGCTATGTTGGGAGGTAAACAGTGACTGGCACTACATGCTGAATTTGGTCCGCTCCTACACGTGAAATAAATTAGAAATAATCACAAACACAACCAGACCGTGTAGCTAGTCAAGCTCAAACTCTAGAGAAAGGTAAACAAACAACAAGACAGACACAGCCCGTGGCTGTCAAAGGTATTGCATATTATCATGACTAATGCTCATTATTATATATATTATATGGTTGTGAAGTGCAGTTCTATACACGTGTCACTATTTAGGTCAGTGTAGCACTGCGTGTCACCTTAGATAAGGGTGATTTAGGGTGTTGAGGTGACAGGGAGACGTAGCAGCGGCCACGCCATAACACTAATAGTCACTATTTTAAACAATACTACTTCTACCACTAAATCACTAGCAACACAGGCTCCTTCCTTATAATATTATATCTTAATATGTGATACATCAAAACTCCTTAAAACCGAAGCATTCCAAAGTAAAATGAGAAAATAATACAATTATGTTGAGTTGACAATTAGAGCGGCGATAAGAGGTATGATATGCAAAAAAAAAAAAAAAAAAAAAAAAAAAAAAAAAAAAAAAAAAAGTCACGCAAATGGAGTCCGTTATATCCGAAGTCCGTTACATCGAGGTCCGTTATATCGAGGTTTGACTGTACTAGTTTATATATATACTGGAAAGACTTCCCTGTTCCAAAGGCTATATTAAGCTGTTCACGTCCTATCCTGTTAGCTTGACTGACAGCTAGCACAACAACATCAGTGTCAACAGTCTTGATCGTGATTCTATTCAAACCCTGGGTGGCACCATCTGCAGTGTGAAAGAGCATCCGAGTGTCTGCCTCCTTTTGTGTGCAAGGGGATAACGCGGCTAACAGAATTACATTTTTGGAACGTTGATACAACGTAATTGTTTTGTTGGTATTACGTAAAATTATAATGTCAGTAGTATGTAAATTTGTGTGGTCATTATAACGTTTCAACAACATTAAATTATTATGTAACATTTACGTAAACTCAACATATGCCCAACCTTCTCATCACATCACTTGAACGTTGTAACAACATTTAAATGAAGTGAGGATTAAGTGAAACATTTACCTAGATATGACATCATCTTGACATAATCCAAAGACTACTGTATACTGGACTTGCTACTCATTTTGGGCTATTTCCAGTGGAGGCCAGTTTTGCGATTCCTGACATTTTCGAACATCACTCCCATTTCGCTTCCTATGGTTTATCAGTATAAATGATAAACCGTTATCTTCTTAAATGTTTGTTCTATAATATTATCAAATAAAAAACTGTAAAATACACTAAAGAAATGCCATTATGAGAGAGTGAAGAAATATGCATTCACTTAAACTCTTCGCCATTTAATGTTTTGCGAGAAAACATTTTACATGCAACATATCAATAGAAGCAAAATTTTATTAGCTTTTCATTGATATATTTCGTTTTCTGATAAATGAATTAGAACCATGCATAAATTAGCGTTAAAATAAACCATGCATAAATTTCCACGGGAGTGGTTGTCTGTCCTGTGACAGACAGGAGGGAATCATGGAGGGGAGTTATGATAGTACAGTAAAAGCCTTATAACTCGGCACGATAGGGGCTCTGGCCCTTGCTGAGTTATGCAATGTGCCGAGTTATGCAATGTCCTCCTCTGATATGGGTGTAAAAAAAAAAAAAAAAAAAAAAAAAAAAATGTAACATGTAGATGTTAGGGGGCTCAGTCGTATTTTAACACTGGTATCACTTTAATCACTTTATAATCACAACTCTGTACTGTATTGTATACAGTACAGAGTTGTGATTATACTGTACCTGTACAACTTAATTTTACATCACTTGAGCACTTATTACTGCAACACTATGCCCTGCCCATTAACTCTACCTTCAACTGCGAGTGCCTGGGAGGACACAGGGGGCAGCATGAGCCTCTAATCACAGGCGTCACTATAAAAATCCTGCCTGCACCACCACGGGCGAGGGCCAACCATCCCAGCCCTCGAGTGAGCCTCCAGGGCCTGCCATCCCACCCATGGAGCTCACTGCCTACACGCGCTATAGGCATAGGTGTAAAAAAAAAAAAAAAAAAAAAAAAAAACGTCTTTGCCATGCCGAGTTATATCAAATTCCGAGTTATACAGTGCCGAGTTATAAGGCTTTTACTGTATCTGAACTGTATCTATGTAATAGGGTAAGCTAAACTGGCCTCCCGAGGCAGCTCCTCCAGTTGTTAATAAGATTAGATTAAAATTACATTAATTTATATATCTGCTTCATCATAGCCATCACCACTCTCGGTGGTGTGTTTTTTATTGCTGGATAAACACAGTTCCAACAGTCTCCTGTAACAGAGAAAAACAACTATAATTATTGTTGAAGGTGTTAATCTGGATAATTCTGTATCTGTATCAAAAACTGTACTGCATAATCAAGATGAGGTCAATCTACAGTACCCTTCCGAGTTTCACGCTAACCGAGTTTCGCGATCCTCGAGTTTCGCGCTTCAATTTAGAGTCCTAATTTAGAGTCGCAATTTAGAGTCCTAAATTCTTACCATCCCGACTTTCGCGCATTATCTCCCCGAGTTTCGAGCTGCTTCATACATGTTTTTTTAATTGATTGTCTTTTTTTTTACATTTGTGCTTATAGCGCCATTAGGCAGTGACCTCCAGGGCTGGGATGGTAGGCCCTGGAGGTTCACTCGAGGGCTATGATGGTTGGCCCTTGCCCGTGGTGGCGCAGGCAGGATATTTATACACTACCCTCCCGAGTTTCGTGCTTGCTTTCTTCCGGAGGCATAGCACGAAACTCGCGGATCGCGAAACTCGCGGATCGCGAAACTCGGGTATAGAAAACTGTAAAAATGCTTGTTTAGTCAGTTTTTTTTTTTTTTTTTTTTTTTTTTTTTTTGGTGTGTGTGTGTGTGTGTGTGTGTATGTGTGCCTACAGCGCCGTTAGGCAGTGACCTGGAGGGATGGGATGGTAGGCCCTGGAGGTTAACTTGAGGGCTGTGTACCACCGTATTTTACAGCTTATAAGACTCACTTTTTCCCCCCCAAAATATCCTGAAAATGCCCCAAGCCCCTGTCCACCCAGCAGTGAATGGGTACTGGGTGTTAGCCTAGGGTTTGTGACCCGCCTCCCGGGGTGGTGGCTTCGGCCAACACTACGTAGAGAAGGAAGAAGAGGAGGGAGGAGAGGAGCTTGAGATTGAGCTTGAGTTGGGAGTCACCCAGCAGATGCTGTTTTGGTCTGAGTGAGTGAGCTTGACACATATCTTGTCAGCTGATGGTTGTGTGACAGTGTTATACGACAATAACACTCACAATGCCTTCCTCTTTTCTCTCCTGTCTCCTCCAGTACCTCCAGAAACCACAGTACCACACACGTCATGGTTAATCACTTATAAAGGAGTATTTTGTGGTAAATAAGTAAGAAACGGCGGGGGTGTAAGGTAAGGTGCTACTTATTTCGAGGTGTTACCTATCTTATGTGACACCGGCTGCTCCTGTAGAGAAAAATACAAACAAATGGAAAAAAACAAAGCAAAACTACATACAAGCTACAGTAAAAGCCCTATAACTCGGCACGATAGGGGCTCTGGCCCTTGCCGAGTTATTCAATGTGCCGAGTTTTGAAATGTCCTCCTCTGATATGGTGGGAAAAAAAAAAAAAAAAGAAAGAAAAAGAAAAAGAAAAAAAAAGGTAAATACAGTACAGATTTTATATCAAACTCAGCACAAATAGCACGCATGGACGCACCTGCATCCATCCTTGCCAGCACTTTCACCTTTTCCTGCAGCTCAGGCTCTTCAATTTCATTCCCTTCCTGCACGAGACACCCTTGCGTGATGGAGCTGACATCTTGATATACAGTACTATATGATGTAATCCCAAAACACGTAAAATAGGTGGCAAATTAAAGCAAAGCAAAGGTCGGGAACCAGCGTTTAGGCTGAGCCGTGTTTTTGTCGTCCAAGCACCGTCTTGGATTACGAATCCCAATCCAATAACACTTGCTGAAATGTGTTATACTACTTTGTGATATTGTTTGCAATGTTTTGCATTGATTATTATTTCGGCTCCTACCAAGCTTGTTGTGTTTTTGAAGCAGAAACCAATCCTTTTTCAATTGCGACAAAAAACGGAATTCGTATCCAAGACGGTGCTTTGACGACATAAACACGGCTCAGCTGACAGCCTACACGTTGGTTCCCGACCTTTGCTTTACTTTGCCACCTATTTTACGTGTTTTGGGATTACATCATACAGTACTGTATTTCAAGATGTCAGTTCTATCACGCAAGGGTGTCTCCAGCAGGAAGGGAATGAAATTGAAGAGCCTGAGCCTGCAGGAAAAGATCAAAAGGACAAAAATACGACTTTATGCGACTGACGATATGCAGAGTGTAAGTGAAGAGATGCAGTTATAACATCAATATGCCGAGATACATTATTTTTTGCCGACTTTCTGTTTACATGTTCACAGAAGAGGTTGTGAGGGCATGATATGCCGAGTGAAAACCATGAGATGCAGTTTAGGTGAGGTGGTAGCAGAGTGGTTCGATCCCGAGTGAGACCCATAAATCCACATGAAATCTTTCTGCACCATCGAGTGGCCTAAGAACACCCACATGCCCTGTCCATTAACTCCACCTTCGACTGCGAGTGCATGGGAGGACACGGGGCGGCATGAACCTCTAATCACAGATACTTGCGTCACTATAACAATCCTGCCTGCGCCACCACAGGCGAGAGCCAACCATCACAGCCCTCGAGTGAGCCTCCAGGGCCTACCATCCCACCCCTGGAGCTCACTGCCTACACTCGCTATAGGCATAGGTGTAAAAAAAAAAAAAAAAAGAAGTCTTTGCCATGCCGAGTTATATCAAATTCAGAGTTATACAGTGCAGAGTTATAAGGGTTTTACTGTATACTAAGCCTACTATAATACTATACTAAGCAGGAAGGAAGGAAGACGTGTCCTGTAGTCTCTTATGGGAGGCGGTAGCAGAGCGGTTAGCGTCAAGATATATGTCAAGCTCGAGCATGAGCTTGACAGACGACCTACAAAGTGATACTAAGCAGAAAAGCTCACAAGAAGAAGAAGTCTCTGAGTGGCGTTCTCGGTGATCCGAGTTCGATCCTTGATGAGGGCTGTAAAATCCACTTAAAATCTTTCTCTGCACCGTTGAGTGGCCTAAGAACAAACACACGCTGCCCATTAACTCTAAAACCTTGGATTGCGAGTGCATCGGAGGACACAGGGGGCGGCATGAGCCTCTAATCACAGGCGTCACTATAGAAATTCTGTCTGCGCCACCACGGGCAAGGGCCAACCATCACAGCCCTCAAGTTAACCTCCAGGGCCTACCATCCCACTCCTGGAGGTCACTGCCTAACGGCGCTGTCGGCACAAACTCACACACACACACAAAAAAAAAGCGAAACTCGGGAATATAATGCGCGAAAGTCGGGATGGTAAGAATTTAGGACTCAGGGCGAAACTCGAGGATCGCGAAACTCGCATAGCGTGAAACTCGGGAGGGTAGTGTAGTGACGCCTGTGATTAGAGGCTCTTGCCGACCCCCTGTGTCCTCCGATGCACTCGCAATCGAAGGTTGAAATAATGGGCAGCATATGGGTGTTCTTAGGCAACTCGACGCTGCAGAGAAAGAGTGGATTTTACAACCCTCATCAAGGATCGAACTCGGGTCACCGAGAACGCCACTTGGAGACGCTAACCACTCTGCTACCGACTCCCCCAAGAGACTTACGGGACACGTCTTCCTACCGTTAGCGTCCCGCGCGCTGCCTTAGACCAGGGTTGCCAGGTGGCCGATTTTTTGGCCAAATTCGTGAAATTTCCCGTGAACAATTTTGTTTGGCCGTATAAAAAGGGAACTTTACCGCCAAACTATTTGGCCGAATTCTGGTCGAAATTAGTAAGATACAATGACGTGTACAATTTACAAACAGACCTCTACCTCACCTGCATAGCTGCAATGAAAATATTATTGAAGAGCAATATATATACCGTATTTTACGGCTTATCTTGGAAAACGCACCCTAATTTTGGAAAGAAATTTCTATGAAAAAGAAAAAAAAAAAAAGATTTTCTACCGGTAGGCCGCGGCGGTAGTAAAATCTACCGATTTTCTCGGTAGGCGGTGGTCCATCTTTCTGTTGCATTGTTCCCATGTTCTTTGGTGTATCGTGCAACTTTTAGCTTGTATGCGATAGTATTAGTAAATTGTTTTGATGAATTTGCCATGAGTGATAATTTCCAAGACTGAAAAGAGCTTCAGAAGGAAGAGAACGACCAGTGTTCCTAAACTTCCTTGCCCTACGCAGAAAGAAACTATATTTACCGTGGTTAGGATAATTTTTTAGATTAGGTTAGTTTAAGTTTGAATATCTAAATTTTTCTTAGGTTAGGTTTAAGTTAATCTTTTAGATTAGGTTAATTAGAACATTAGGTTAACATTGAACATTGAAAAAATCACTTTTGGTGGATTCTGGAGAAAATCAACAGAATCAACTATCACCAAATGAAAAAGCATCATGCTGTGTTCCGAGAAAAAGGTGTCACGAATCAAAATGCGTAAGCTGTTGGCATTAGTTCCATATTCTCCATTAAGTTATACTAGATTAATATTCTTTCATCAATCAAAACTGAGAGGCAACTTCAGAATTATTTTCTTTTTTAACCAAAGCTGCAGTCCACACAACGGCTCTGTCACGCTGGTGCAACCTTAGCACAACCATGTCCCACGAGGCAAAATGATACCTTAAGGCATCATACAAATATTTCCGAAAAAAAATCGAAATAGTAGAAAAAATTATCATGCGTAGTTGAACACTTGTGCAAGATTGTGACAAATTATTATAAAGAAAGCAGCAAAAATGAAAGTTTTGTTTGATTTTCTCCCCCCCTCCCCCCCCCCGAAAAATATCCGTAAAGAAAATTTGTGCGATATTCACTGGCATAGGCAAACTGGCACCTCTCAGTCCCTCTCTGTGAGACAGAGGGCCGTCTCAAGGCCTCAGTAGTGAGGGAGTAGAAGGAGAGGCCGGGTGTCGCTGCTCGTCTCTCAGCCTTCCACCATTCCTGCTCCCTACAGACCATTTACCATTTATTCAGGGCAGGATTGATCTCCCTCACGCTCTCTACCTCCTCCACCACCATGTTGAGGACATCAAGGCATACAGTGGCTCAGAGAGAGAGAATACTGGCTGTAGTTCAGCAAACTGTCCATGCGCATCTGACGGCTAGCACCCTTTTGTGACTAGTACCTTTTGCAAAAGGGGGATCAGATACCAGCTATGTCATATAACACTTCAAGTGTGATAGAGAGCGTGGCTGAGAGTAAACAAGCAAACCAGCATCTGCTCAGACTCACTGAGCAGGTTCAACCTGGGTTCAGAACCTCGAGGTTCAAATGGCGCGCGGCTTTTTAAACCGCGTGCCTTTAAACCTCGATACTGAAAAACTTGTTTTTTTTCCAGTTTTCTTTTAATAACTTCGCCATTATTGTACCAAATTTAATAAACAATATCTCATTGGAAAGAGGAATGAAGATGTGATTTTCTCATCTTTCATTTTTTTTCAATTTGGGTAAATATTTGCAAATAATAGCAAATACATTTACCAAGTACAATTACGTGATCCAAGAAAACAAAAAACATTCTTAACACTTAGGAAGAATGAAATTCAAAATTCATAAAAGATTAATCATTTTGATATTTTGTAATGCACATTTGGTAATTTTTTCATCAGTGCAAGTCATTGGATAAGTACGTTATTAAGAGTTAAATTTCTTTGAATTTTTTTAATATTATTTTTGCTGTTATATATCGAGTTGTTTCTGAAAATGAGCTCGGATGATTTTGGCATTAGCATACTTTTGACATAAAAAAAATCATGATACAGGTTGAAGTTCCCAAGACTCGGCAACACCCAAAACTCGGCCATGGTTCCGGATTTTCCAAAACCCGGCAGAACACCCAAAACCCGGCGCGTAGTTGCCGGGTCGGCCGCTGGGTGCCACCACACTAGGCCGCTGGGTTTCTCCCGCCGATTTGTTTGTTGTTATTGTTCAGTGGTGTTGTGACTGTAGAGTTGTGTAGACTGTTATTTTGTGTACTTCTACAGGTCTGTTATTGGTATTATGGCTCCAAAACGTCCAGGAACACCTACTGGTGCAAGTGAAAAGAAAAGTAAGAACAATGTGTTAACTATTTCTGAGAAAATTGACCTTATGAAGAAGTTGGATGCTTTTTTTCCCCTTAATATATCTACATTCTAAAAGTCGGAAAATTCCATTACTCGGCTCGGCGCTGGTCCCGAGGTTGCCGAGTTTGGGAACTTCAACCTGTAATCCACTGATAATTATAATTAAGAAACGGTGTGACGCTCCCCTTAATTAAGGTGCCGTCACACTACGTAGTAACGTTTCCGTCAACTTTCTGAAAACCAACAATTTCTTGACTGCGCCCTGTCACACATACGCTGCCGTTCATCTGCAATGCTTTCGTCAACTATAAGCAAACATGGCTCTGGGACACAGGCAAGCAGTCGCTTCTCTACACTAAATATAATTAAGTGTCTTGTAAGTTGAAGTTTTTGCAACTGTCTTCTTCAATGCAGCAAGAACATTCCTGCCAGTTTATATAAAGAATTAGCAAACATTCAGTGTCTTGTCAATCCTTAACCGTGGACCGAGTTGGTGTGCAGAGGGCAGAGTTAGCCTGCAACCTTACCAACTTGTAAATATATACCACCTAGGTAGAATCTAAATCATCAATACCTTGATGGCGTGAAAACCACTGTCAGTTACTAAATTTATTGTTAATTTATCCAATAGTAATGCTAATAGGTTAAGATTCGTTTTAGTGACTCTGCTTTATATAGTCTACAACCTTATGAAGGATTAATCTTTTGTCATATACGTCTTCTATTAACTAACCTTCAAACCTCTTGGCAAACTGTTACTTCGGTCAAAATGACGGACAAAAATGATCTGATAAGAATAAATAGATGAAACTCCGCCATCAGTCCAGACCGTGGGCGCCTCTCCCAGGCCTCCATTACGGACAGCAGCCAAGTTAGGTTAGGTTAAGATTAGATATAGTTAAGTTTATATCGTAACTTATATTTTTCTGGTAGATTCTGATGTGTTTAGAAATAATCAGAAGTTTGTTTTTCTTGGATATCACTAGTTTTTCACAGGTGGGGTCAAGAGAGTAAAAAATAATCTAGTGATTGCCAAGAAAAAAAAGGTCAGATTCTTTAAAAACACATCAAAATCTATCGCAGAAAAATATAGTTTTGTCTGAAAAAGGAGAGGGTCACTAAAACGAATTTTTACCATGCTATATAATATTCAGACTCATTCATCTCTAAATTTTGAGATTATAATTATATTTTCATGTAACAAAGAACATAGCAGAAATATTAGTCCACCAGTACAAATATCTGCCCTTATAATATTACCTTTTTTTTTATGTGAGAGATGCCTACAAGTTATGTGTTGGTCCTCAAGGCTCTGGTACCAGAAACATTAACAGTTCTCTGCTTCTGAATTTTGCGAGGTCCAGAAGGTTGAGAATTGCAGGTTCTTGGTATCAGAGACCAGAGCTGCACCGCTGGACATGGTATAGTAATGCCGGAGGGGTAGTTAAGGAGATTGACCACATCCTCGTTAGTACTCGTTGGAGGATCCTCCAGAACTGCAAGGTTTAACGGAGTGCTGAGTCCTTTGCAACTGATCACAGACTTGTTTTTGCTACACTTAAGCTCCATGTCAAGTCCAGAAGAATCTAAAGAGGTAACCATACTGTGTTTCATCTTGAGAAGCTGAAGGACTTGACATGTGCCCATGAGTATGCAGTGGCAGTCTCAAATTGGTTTGATGTACTCGGTGCCCTTGAGGACCCTGTAGAACTGTGGGATACCTTCAAACGTGAAACTCTCCAGGCTGCCAAGGAGTGTATTGGGGAGCGCCCGAGGTCAAGGCGTGGTTTTGTCTCGACGGAGACGCTGGAGAAAATCGAGGAGAGTCGCGCTGCCAGGCTTGCTGGGAACCGGGACCAGCACAGGGCTCTGTCACGCAGGACTAGAACCCTCCTGGGGAAAGACAAGGAGAGGTATGTCAGGAGTCTTGCTGAGGATGTCAAGGGCCATCTGAATGCTAAAAGGAGATGGAAAGGAAGGAAAAGAGGAAAAAGAGGAAAAGAAGATGAGGCTTAGAGGAGGAGAGATTATGTTCCAAAATATTAGTTCCTCATCGTCTCATGGTCCTCCAAACTCAGCTCTTTCAAGAGTCTTATGTGGTAAATACAGTCAAACCTCGATATAACAGACCTCGATTTAACGGACTTCGGATTTAACGGACTCCATTCACGAGACAAATTTGCGGGCAAGAATGGCATATCAGACCGCTTATCGCCGCTGGAATCGTCAACTCGACATAATTTTTTATTTTTGTTTTATTTTGGAATGCTTGGGTTTTAAGGAGTTTTAATGTATCAGATATTAAGATATATAAGGTGGGAGCCTGTGTTGCTAGTGATTTAGTTGTAGAAGGTGTGTATGTGGGTTAAAATATTGAATATTAGTACGTATTACAATTTCTTGACTTCTTCTTGTGATCTCTTTCTCTTAAGTTTCGCTTCGTAGGTCCTCTCCTCTCCTCTCCTCCTCTTCCTCCTCTCTGCTAGTGTTAGCTGAAGCTTCTACCCCGGGAGACTGTACAGCGTCACACACACACAGCTGTTCGTCTGCACTATTTGCACTTACTTATGTAAACAAACATGGCTCCGACACCCAGGCAGGCTATCGCTGCTATACACTTACTTATGTATATTGTCAATCGTTGACAAGCATAACTAGCTAAAAATTGCATGGATGCGTTCATGGTTGGCTCGTCGGAACTCGTCAGAATAGTCCTTTACACAAGTGTCCGCCAGTTGGAGCGCATGGTACATATATGACAGTCGGAGCACTTGTTTACAAGCTCAGTTTAAGCTGTTTTCGTCTGTTTTCCGTTGTTTTATATGCTTATTTAGACTTGTTCAGTGAAGTGAAGTCATTATGGCATCGAAACAGAAGGGAAGTGACAAAAGGAAGCGTGTGAATCTAAGTATTGCAGAGAAATTAGAACTCATTAAGAAGGTGGAGTCTGGTGTTTCTGTCGCCCGGGTGTGTGTTGAGTATGGTGTAAAGAAACAAACAGTCGGTGATATTCGCAAGGCTAAGGACAAACTCAGAGAATATACTGTGAAATTCAATGTTGATGCAAGTAAGGATAGGAAAGAATCGTGTCATCATGTGTACATGGGTAACTTGTGTCTTATAATTATGTCTTAACGACAACACTGCTGCTGCCGTGGATGTGCTGTGCTGCCAGGCGTGGATGAGCGCCTTGCTTGTATTTTTATCTATTTACTCATATGTATGAATGATAGCCATTAAAATGCGTTTATATGTCGACCACATTGCGTTTATATGCGACGAATATGCGACCATTCACCTAGAATAATGGTATTTCATAGCATACCAAGCAGTAATGAGCGAGCCTGGAGACTTACTACCTCTCCTAATACCACTCCCGTGCAGTCGTGGGCGAGCTTGCTATGTAGCACCAGTCACTGTTTACCTTCCAACATAGCTACACAGGTCTGCTTGTGTTTGTGATTATTTCTAATTTATTTCACAAATTTTCCTGTGATTTACCTATATTTTTCCACCCTTGGGAAAATACCCTCGCTATAACGGACAATCGGCTTTAACGGACCACTCCTCCCCCCCTTTAGTCCGTTATATCAAGGTTTGACTGTACTTTCTTTTTCTCGACTTCAACCATGAACTTTAGTCTTTATTTATTTTTATTTGTATATATTTTTTTTATGCCTATAGCACCTGTAGGCAGTGATCACCAGGGCTCGGATGGTAGGCCCTGGAGGCTCACTTGAGGGCTGTGATGGTTGGCCCTCCCCCGTGGTGGCGCAGTCAGGATTTTTATAGTGACGCCTGTGATTAGAGGTTCATGCCGTCCCCCTGTGTCCTCCGATGCATTCGTAATCGAAGGTAGAGTTATGGGCAGCATGTGGGTGTTTTTAGGCCACTCGACGGTGCAGAAAGATTTTAAGTGGATTTATAGGTCTCACTCGGGATGACCCGGAAGTTATGCTTGTTTACGATTGACAATACACATAATTAAGTGTATAGCAGCGATAGCCTGCCTTGGTGTCGGAACCATGTTTGTTTACAATCGACGGAAACAGCTGGGGTGTATGTGTGACGGCTTGCACTCAACAAATTGTCAATTTTCAGAAATTTGATGAAAAAAATTGACGGAAAAAGTGCTAGTGTGACGCCGCCTTAAATTACTCTCAGCACTTTACTGAGCTCCGTCAATCCACATCTTGCCACCTCTTCACTGGACACCTTATTTTTCCATGTGATCCCAGCCATATACCTCAACATTCTCCAATCACAACCAGCCAACACATCCTCCAACTTCTTCATCAAAGCCCATGTCTCAGAACCATGCAGCAATACTAATTTTATACATGCTTCAAATACTCTTCCTCTGTTTTTCAGTAGAACACTTTTGTTTATCAGCAGTCCCACTATCATTCTCCACTTCAACCAGGTACACTCAAACCTCGGCTATCGCGCCTAATTGGTGCCGCTATCGGTGCGTGATAGCCGAACAATAGAACTAATGGTAATAATTCTAATTGGTGCCAGAACCCCCAAGATGACCACATATTCTACCACTTTTTTCATGTTTTTACCTTGTTTTTTCAGCATAAGATGAAATAATAAATCAAATGAGGAATCATAAACACAACATACATTTTACAGCACTTTATTTACCTTTTATCGGGGATGACGAGGGGCTTAGATGGATGATAGCCGAGGCTTGTGTGGAGTGTTGTCATTTATGACCACCGCGACGGGCCTGTAACTCGTCCAGAATGTCTTCCATTGTTGCACAAGTGAGGCCCTCAAAGTTAGATGGTTCATCAATGACAGGGGGATCATTGGAGGGTCCTGGTTGCCGTCCATTCTTGTGTTGCTGTGCCTGGTTGCGGCTCCGTAAAAACTCGGTGATCTCACATTGACGGAGAGAGTTCATGTGGTCTTGATACTGCTGCTCATAACTTGCCACTGCCTGACGAATCAACGAACACTTTAACTCGCTGTTAGTAGTTAAGTCTTGTTCGAGGATGTGGCGTAGCCTGCAACTCAAATATATAACTGTCTTGATATCGGCAATAGATAAACCTTTCACTCCGCACATTGTCACTTCCCTCTTCCTCTTCAGTGCTGTCCGCTGCACCTGCCACATCATCCTCTTCCATTATATTGTCAGCAGTCCTTGCAGGAGGCTGAATAATTTCCCTAATGTCCTCACCAGTCATGTCAGCAAATCCAGCTCCAGGGATTTGCCGTGCCTCTGCCACCGCCGCTTCTATCTGTGTCTCGAGTGACTGGGTTACCAGGCACTGCCACCTGGCGGTCCTCAGGCAAACCCTCCAAAATGTTACGCCAAGCAGCATTGATAGTGGTATTGTTCCAGCAGTTTACCACTGTCTTTACCAAGTCAACTGCCTGTTTTACGTTGTACGATTTCCAATAACAAATCACTTTATGTTCTGCCTCAGTATCAACTTGCGTGATAGTGGGAGGACGAGGTTGAGGTAAATCGGCCATTATACAAAGTTTCCTTCAATGCTATCACTGCACTCAGAGAGTACGCACACTTTAGTGACTTGACTGAGGTGGCGGGAGCTGCGGGAAGTCCAGGAATTGAGCAACCAATCACAACTCGCTGCTAATGTCCTGTCGTCTACTCGATCGCAACGCCTCTATCAGCTGGCCTATCTTGAGCCCTCGGGTGGGGTTATGAGATTCCCGCATTGGTGTCACGTTCACCGTTAACAGGCTGTTGACGACGTCTCTCATACTGTTAGCTGTTACGTTTACTATTTAAAAAATCTAAATTTGCATAGTACGTCAGCATGGTTTTATGAATGGCTTGCAATTTGAGGGTAAAACAACGACTCTGTATACCTTCCTATACATTTGGCAACGTAATTGTCGCCCGAGTGTCCTTGACAGTCTATGATAACACCTGGGGAACCTGACCTGACCTCACTCCCCTCTACCTGCCCCTGGAATGTCCTGACGGTGTATTTATAGAACAAGGACGCCTAGCTGTTACGCCTTTTTTTTTGTATGTGTGTGTGTTTCTGTGAACGTTGATTAAAAGAAAAAGTGAGTGCATTATAACGTAAAATGCAGAGGCAGCTGCAGCATCGTCCTCACTCACAGACATCCTGTTTCACCACCACAGACATCCACCATTTCCTGGTGTGGACGGGCCTTAATAAACCGTATAAATTTGTATATTACTGACTACAGTAAATTTGCTCGAATTGTCCTACGTTCGAAAATGTGGTATTAGGTCGGTATAGTGGGCTTTCAAAAGTGCTAGGATTCTTACCTACTACATCATCATGTAGATTTCTTCATTCTGAGTATTTATCTCCCATTTCCAATGGGGGATAAATGCGATCTGGTGATAAAAACGAGGGTGTCTCGAATCGTCCAGACACCCTCTAATCACAGGCGCCACTTTAAAACTCCTGCCTGCGCCACCACGGGCGAGGACCAACCATCACAGCCCTCAAGTGAACCTCCAGAGCCTACCATCCCACCTCTGGAGGTCACTGCCTACATGCACTGTAGGCCCATATGTGTAAAAAAAAAAAAAGTGATAGCCGTGAAACGCGGTAGCTTGCTGCGCTATAGCCAAGGATTGTAGTACATTTGGGTATGCGCAATAGCCGTAAAGCGCGATAGCCGAATGCGCGATAGCCAAGGTTTGAGTGTAGTTCCTACCCGTATTCTTACTGCTCTTTCCCCTCCACCCTCGCTATCTAACATATCACCAAGATAACAAAACTGTTTCACTTCTTTACACCACCATCCACTTCTATAGTTTCTACCTCTTCCTGTGCTGGTGGTCCTCCTCCGTTGATTCTTCTTACACACGCTGGGCAGCATAAATCTACCACCTTATTCAGGTTTCTTAGTCCCGAACATCTTTTATGGCACCACTTGTCACATTCCTTACAAAGAATAAAGTCTATTCCCACTCCACTACTGCACTTTCCACAGGGAAACCTTCCCACTTGTATATTTTGCTCTATTTTCTTGCCTATTACCATCATCTTCCCATATTCACCTTCAGACCTTTTCTCTCCATTGCTTGCTTCCAATCTACAAATCTCCTCTCAACTTCCTCCTTTGTCTCACCTGTCAAGACTAAATCATCTGCATATAGCAGCTCCCATGGATTTCCTGTTCTGCACTCCTTTGTGGTCTCTTCCATCACTAAAACAAACAAAAGAGGACTGAGGACTGAGCCCTGATGCACCCCTGCTCCTATCTCAAAAGCATCTGATGTTCCTACAGCTACCTGCATCCTTGATCTCGAGTCTTCATACAGTGCCATTAACAACCTTATAAGCCTCTCCGGTACCTTTTGTCTTCGCAATGCCCATCTAATTGCTCTTCTCGGAATCCTGTCGAATGCCTTTTCCAGATCCACAAACACATGATACAGACTCTTCTTCTTCCCCTTATATTTCTCCTGCAGATGCCTTGTGATGAAGATTGCATCGGTAGTTGACTTTCCAGCCGTAAAGGTTATTGGCTGTCATTGATTTTGATGATTCTGGTAAGCTGTTCACACAACACCCTTCTCCCAAATCTTCATCCCATGTTCTAACAGCCTCAAACCATTGTACCCACCACATAACACTGCATGTATGTATATTAGTTTAAAAACAACATAATGAAAAATAAGAAAAAAACTGAATACATTTGAGTGAGATGTAAAGATAGTATGTAATGACATTGCCTTCAGAGTGCCTGTATAAGAATATCAAAGTTTGAACATAACTGAGCACAATTCAAATGAAACGTCTATCAATACAAAAACAACACACGTGAATTAACAGTAAAAAAAATTATTGCATGATATAATGGGTGAGGTGTAAGAGGCAAGATAACTTGGATTGTGGGAGACGAGAGGAAACATTAGAAAACTCTCTCCTCACCAAGGTTATCCACACAACTCCACTACCTCCATCCTGGTATGTGAAGACTTATGTTGTTGAAGGTAAATCAGCATCAGCACTTTTCTTAATTTTTTTCTGTATTATCACTTATGGAATGCAACATACTCATCACACAATTGCATAGAATGTTTTATTTAAGCCTTGCTCTCATCTTGGCCATAACAGCCAACACTTACTGATTTTTTCCATGACTATCAACTTCTTCAGATGTTTAGGAGAAGGATTTCAACTGTCCATTATTGGATGCCTGTTTGCCATGATTGGTGGATTTTAATTTCACAGGGTGAACACAAAGTGGAGCGGATAGTGAGTGAGCGGTGTGTCAACTGAACATTGTGTGCATCACAACACAGACGTGCACCATTCAATTCATATTCTTATTATATTTTGTTTTGTTTTGTTGAAGATGATATGCATCATTTCAAATTTGTTTAATGTGAACACACTTAATTCAAGAGCAATCTGTATGTCATGTTCTATCATGATTTTTATCAGACAAACAGGTTAATAACCCAGCTTAAGATTATAGTAACATCAGACTATGAGGCAGCATTGATAATATTAGATTGAGATTTAAATGTTGTATTTCATTTCAGGTGGTGTGGAGAGCTATGCAAGAGGAATTCATCCGACAGTACAAGTTGATTGACGACCTCATCCATCGCTGTTACCCAGGAGCTATGATCTCTCTTG
>JACEEZ010015277.1:492500-495000 GCA_016584305.1 Chionoecetes opilio
CTCTTCCGCCTTCTCCCCCTTTCTCATTCACCTCCACCCACCCTCTACTCCCTTCCCCCTACTCCCATGACCACGTGGTGATGCCACCCCCCCCCCCTACTCCCATGACCACGTGGTGATGGGGGAAGGGGGTAGTGAGTAGGGGGTGGGTGGTGGATCCACCCCCGTTTTAACCACTCACACCCCCAACAACGCCTTCTCCATCCCCCCCCCCCCGTTTCCCCACCAACACCATCACCCCCTTCTTTATTACAACCCCCCTCCCCCGTTTCCCCACTTCTCCATTACCAACACAACCCTGTTTCTCCCACCTTCATCTCTAGCCCCCCTTCCTTCTCCATCACCATGGCAACACACACCCACGTGTGAGGCATGAGGCATGGCTCTTGACGCTATCGTGATACGTTCATGGCACCGTCATGGCACTGTCGTGGTTATCGTAACTCTATCGTGACGACAAAATGACCGTTGATTTTCCATTCGTGACATTGTCTTACAGCTGTCATGACTCTATCGTGACCATCTTACGACCGTCATGACACATACTTACAGGCAGCGTGACATTGTTGTGAGGCTATCGTGGTCTGCGTTTGTCGTGGACAAATTTCACGATAGCGTCAATAATCAAATTGGTGGCGCAATCGTGGCTCGATTATGGAATGTGTGAAGGGAGCTTTCCCCAAGTGATCAAGGGGAGAAGGAAGAACTCTAACCCAGTCATCCCTGCAAACGCAGTCACCCGTTTTCTCTCGAGCCTCGGAGAGAGAAAACAGGGACTCAAAGCTGGCTACGTGCCAGCTTCCTGTCTCCCCACACAACATTACCACTTGTGAGTGTTATGCATGTTTTATGTTTAATTAATGTACAGTTATGTTATTTTGTGTGCTATTTTCTCTTTCAGAATGCTTTTTCTACAGAATAGGTAGTACAGTGTGGATAATATAGACGCTGTGTGTTTGTTGTGTTTGCTATAGTTTATTTTAGCTTGAAAAACATGTCTTTTTTTTCTTTCTTTTTATAATTGATGGGGTCCTGGAACCAAACCTACAGTTTACCATTAGTTATGTGTTTCGTTATACGAGATTTCGCTTTACGAGTATGCCAGGTGGAACCTAACTGCTCGTATCTTCGGGACCTCCCTGTATATATATATAGTTGGTATTCTTAGGTAGATACATCTTGACATTTCAGGGTGACAAAGACACTCGTCATTCTTGGGGTTGTTTATGTGCAACGTTTCGCCACAAGACACTTGGCATCATCAGGCTAAAATAGTTAAAAAAATTATCTGTATCTGAGCATAAAGGTGTTTCTGCACGTACTGGTCGACCCATTTCTTCACCTTCGCAATCTGCAATCCGCTCACACTCACATGATTTAGATCACCTTTTTTCTATGAATGACTTTAGTATCCTATCCAAGGCATATATATATATATATATATATATATATATATATATATGAAAGCCGGCAAATACGTTATATATATATATATATATATATATAAGCCGGCAAATACGTTATATATATATATATATATATATATATATATATATATTATATATATAATATATATATATATATATATTATATATATATAACTTATTTGCCGGCGCATAAGACGCACCTCTGCATAAGACGCACCCGTATTTTACGTGATGATGACGTTGATGTTTGAAGAATATTGTCAGTTATCGACGCAGCTGAGATGGATCTCCACTGTAACCAGACAGCTCTCTCTCAGACTACCCCTAGAGAGCTGTCTGCTAGTGCTTATAGTGTTGGCCGAAGCCAGCACCCCGGGAGGCGGGTTACAAACCCCCGGCTAAAACCCGGTACCCATTCACTGCTGGGTTGACAGGGGCTCGGGTTTTAAGGAAACAGCCCAACTGTTTCCGCTCCACCCAGGGATCGAACCTGGGACTTCTCAGTTGTGAACCGAGCGTGCTTCCCCTACACTATGGTCCCCTCCCCGATACTACGTAAATATTTTGAGAAAAAAAATTATTAGTGTTCTGAGGACATATTTACTTTTTGTAAATTTATTAAGAGTTATATAAAAAAAAAGGTTTTGTAAGGCAAAACAAGTGATTTTGAGCATATACCCAAATACAATATTCACAGTGCAGTGAATGTGAATAAAAAATTATACTAGTTAAAATGTAAAGAGAATGTGTAGGGTAACCAAAATCGGTCAATTATTGCAGGATGCTCCACGAATTGATATTCTAATATTATCTACCTATGACATTTAGCTTAGATTTAATGTTTGCTATGTGTTTAAACTTTGTGGAAAATTTGCAGTAAATATAATATCATTTCGGTAGTGGGCTTTCAAAAGTCCTAGGTTCTTACCTCCATTATCGTGTATCTTTCTTCATTCTGTGTATTTTGAGCCCCATTTCTCATGACGCAATCGAATATACATGGCATTACATGTACTACCGAAAATCTACTGTTATTTCAGCCAGAAAGTTAAGTAGGTTAAATCAGATTAGGT
>JACEEZ010015277.1:500000-520000 GCA_016584305.1 Chionoecetes opilio
TCAAGCTGGAAAAGCGTAGAATTAGAAAGGAAATAGGGAAAAACTGGTTCACAAATAGGGTGGTGAATGAATGGAATGGTCTCAGTAGACAGGTAGTTAGTGCGGAGTCATTAGGGAGCTTTAAAGAGGAGCTGGATAGGTTCATGGATGGGGATGAAAGGTGGATGTAGGTAGTGTTAGGCGACAGGAACTACCACGTGTAGGCCTCGCGGCCTCTTGTACCTTCCTTATTTTCTTATGTTCTTATATCAAGTCCCATACCCCCAGCATTGGGCTCCCATACCCCCAAAGGGTATGGATACCCCCGGTTAAGAACCCCTGGTCTAGAGCGTTGGTTCCTGGAACATTTCGGGCGTACGGCGTTTGCTGTGGATCGCGCACCTCTGCCGGAGATGAGGGACCGTCTCACCACATCCACCTGCGCCCCGACGCCCGGCCTCACGCCGTGTACTCCCCAGCGTCAGTCCCTCACCACTTCTTCGACGAGCTACATAAGCAACTTCAGGAGGACGTCAGGAGGGGCATCGTCGAGCCCGTACCTGTAGGGGAGCCCACGGAGTGGTGCTCCCGTATGGTGGTGGTCCCCAAGAAGGATGGGCGGCCGCGCAGGACGGTAGACTTTCAGCGGCTCAACCAGGCAAGCCTGCGGGAAACTCACCACACCCGCCCCCCGTTTGACACAGTCACCAGTGTGCCCCATCACACTTACAAAACAGTCGTGGACGCCTACTCTGGTTACCACCAGATACCCCTGGACGAGGAGAGCAGGAAGCTAACGACTTTCATCACCCCCTGGGGTTGTTTCCGCTAACTACGCACACCCATGGGGCACTGCGCAGCGCAAGATGTTTTCACCAAGCGGTTCGATGACGTAACTACGGGCGTTCCTCGGAAGCTGAAATGTCTGGACAACACATTGCTTTACGACCACAGTATTGCTGACGCTTTCTGGCACACTTACCGGTTCCTGTGTACGTGTGCCGAAAATGGGATCACGCTAGGCCCGGACAAGTTTCGTTTCTGCAGGCGGAATGTGTTGTTTGCGGGTTACCTGCTCGACTGGGAGGATTACCGCCCTAGCCAGGATCTCATGTGCAGTATCACGAAGTTTCAAATGCCTCCTCGCCCATCGTTGACGGACATCAGGTCATGGTTTGGGCTGGTAAACTAGGTAGCCCTGTTTCTCAGCACTGCCTCCCTCATGGAACCATTCAGGGAGCTGTTGAGGACACTGTCAGGCAAGGTAATTTATTGGGACAGCCAGTTACAAACCATCTTCGAAACAACGAAGGAAACCATCGGCAGGCTCGCAGCGGAGGGCCTTCAGTACTATGACATCACACGGCCGACAGCAGTGTTCACAGACTACAGCAGGCTGGGCATCAGCTTTGTCATAATGCAGCAACACTGCCAGTGCGTGTCACCAGAGACTCCTTTGTGTTGCAGGGCGGGTGGAAGTTGGCGCTGTGTGGCAGCCGCCACCTGACGTCGGCAGAGCAGCACTACTCAACGCTAGAGGGCGAGGTCCTCGCCATCACTTGGTGCTTAAGGAAGGCGCGGCTGTTCCTCCTCGGCTGCCCTAACCTCACGTTCGTCACGGACCACCGCGCACTCACTAAAATCTTCCAGGATAAGGAGCTGAAGGACATCTCCAACCCTCGCGTCCTCAATCTGAAGGAGAAAACTCTCATGTACTCCTTCCGCGTGAAATACTTGAAAGGAGAGGCAAACCGCGCAGCTGATGCACTTTCACGATACCCTGTGCTGCGTGGTGAGCCTGACGAAACTGATCTGGCAGACGATGAGGTCACAAGCGCAGGGGTAGTAGCAGCCACGGCCTGAGCCCTGGAGAACGAGGAAGGAGTCATTGTGGACCTCCGCAAGGTGGAGGAGGAGGCCTGTCGGGATGAGGATTACAGGCTTCTCCATGCACGTGTTTTCACTGGGGACTGGGCTACCCAGAAGGATGGGGAGCTGCTGCCGCTACGCCCCTACTACCAGATAAGGCGGCATCTGTCATGCCACGGGGACATCGTGATGTACGCAACCGAGGAAGGGCACCTGCGTGTTGTCATCCCCGCGGCCCTGCGGTGCGTGGTTCTAACCAACCTCCACTCAGGCCACCAGGGCAAAGACTGCATGCTGCGCCGTGCCAGGCAATCCATCTATTGGCCGGGCATCGACGCTGAGGTCGAGCAGAAACGACGGCAGTGCCGAGTATGCGAGGTCAACGCCCCGTCGGCCCCCGCGGAGCCCCTACTGCCCACACCGCCACCCAAGTACCCCTTCCAACAGGCGGTGGTGGACCTGTTCCAGCTTGCCGGGGAAGTGTATGTAGCCTATGCAGATAGGCTAACTGGTTGGCTGGAGGTGGAGCATCTGCCTATGAGCTCTACCAGCACCCGGCTCCTATCTACGTTCAGGAGGTGGTTCCGTAGGTTTGGCATCCCGGAGGTCCTGTCGTGTGACGGGGGCACAAACCTCGTGAGTGAGAAGACCAGGACTTTCCTCTCTACATGGCGTGTGCAGCTGCGTGTCTCGTCTGCGCACTACCCGCAGTCCAACGGGCGCGCCGAGGCTGCTGTTAAATCAGCCAAGAGGCTCCTGAGGGGTAACACCGGCCATGGGGGGTCCCTTGACTCTGACGCAGCTGCTACAGCCATCCTCCAGTACCTTAATACCCCACTGCAAGACACAGGTATCTCCCCCGCCCAGCTGCACATGGGGCGGCAGCTGAGAGACTCTGTGCCCACCGCCACTGAGCGCTACCGTGTTAGCGGGCGGTGGGCGAGGATGCTGCGGGATCGTGAGCGGGCCATAGTGCGCACTGGGGCCGATATGTCAGCAAGGTTCGACAGGACGGCTTACGACCTAACCCCACTCACTCCGGGCCAACAGGTCCGCTTACAGAACCAGGAGACAGAAAGGTGGGACCGCGTCGGCACTGTGGTTGACGCCCCGGCTCCGAGGCAGTACCTGGTACGGCTTCACGGCAGCGGGCGAGCATCACTCAGGAACCGGCGACATCTCCGACCATCTGTGAATGACGCGGGGCAGCCGGCAACTCCGGGAAGAGAGGATGCTGCCCGGGGTGCAGATGCTGAAGGCGTCCGGGGTGAGGGGCCTAAATTGCCTTCCCAACCTTCGGCCAGACCGCAGCGCACGAGACGTGCTCCTGAGCACCTCGCGGACATAACCTTGGGTCATCTTATTTGTTATTGCAGTTTGTACCCTCCTCCAGTTTCACATGTTTGTCTGTATTTTTGCACTAAGGGGTTTCACTGCAATGAGGGGGGGTGTTAGGGTGTTAACGAGAGGGTTGGGTTGTTAGCCCGCGGAGCTTATATAGCTTACACCGGCACCACCGGGACCAAGGTTAGGCAGTTCAGCCGTGACCATGCACCAAACTGTTAACATACGTACTGTACCTCTTGCTCCATCCTAAATAAACCTGCAGTGGCTGCCCACCTGTCTACTTCACCTCCACTGGTCATCACTAGAACTAAAACTAAACATTTTAAGAGAGTAACTACATTTTAAAATATTTGCAATATTTATATTTTTCTAAATGCTTATTCACACTGATCACTTATTTTAAATACAAGAAAGTATGTTAGTTAATATTTAGAAAAATAAAATGCATCATATGAATGCCTAAATATTTATGTGAATGTCATAAAATATGAAGAAAAAAGTATTTCCGTTAAAAATGAGAAATTATAAAAACGAATAGAATCTTGATTCATTGCTTAGCATTTTGCCAAAAACGTGAATCCGGTGATAAAGATATGAAATACATAATAAACTGTAATGGCAGTTTTAAGTCGTGTTGATGGGTATATAGCGAGTTTCTTCAATTCACATCGGCGAAATCAATATGGCTGCCTACTGGTGGCTCCTCTGTCGCCGGCTACATCATTTACCTCAATCAGAATCAGACATAACCCAAATAATTATGTTCTTGAGCACTGTGTGCTCTATCTGTGGTATCTGTGGGCACTGGCAGCAGTCCATGCAGTTTCAATTTCCTCTTACTGTCTCTATTTTCATTTTCAATCCAAAGCTAGCCTTTGCGTATAATATGTATTGCGTATACGCAACGACATCACTTGCTCTCGTGCCCACGGTCTTGAATTTTCAGGCAGGAAGTCACAGCTATAGGACGGTAGTTTGAAGGATTAGAACGGTCACCCTTCCTATGAACAGGTTGCATGTGAGCTAACTTCTAGCAAGAAGGAACATTGGAAGTAGATAGACAACGACGGAAAAGTTTGACCAGGCAGGGTGCAAACACAGAAGCACAGTTTTTGAGAACAATAGGAGGGACTCCTTCAGGACCGTAAGCCTTCCGAGGATCTAGGCCAGAAAGGAAAAATAAAACATCATTACGAATTTAATAGCAGGCATAATATAGTCAGAGGATGGAGAAGGAGGAATAAGCTCTTTGTCAACTAGAGTGGAATTTTTAGCTAAGGTTTGAGCAAAGAGTTCAGCTATAGAAATATACAAGTGCTTGTGGGCCCTTCGGACCCATGTATTGATGTTTGTAGTAGTAGTATATTTTAAACAACAATGTGAGTGCAAACTCCATTTGTGTTGTTGCTGTCGTTGGTCACTGGTCAAAGTGGCTCGGGGTAGACCACCTACCACCACCGTAGCCTGCCTCACCCCAGCCCCACGCTTGTCTCACCCCAGCCCCACGCCTGCCTCACCCCAACCCCACGCCTGTCTCACCCCAGCCCCACGCCTATCCTGCAAGCACACACACACTCACACACGCACACAAACGGTAAGTCCATGAGTCTACGGAATTAGTGAAATGCGGCAAAACGTTACCGCAGAGTTCATTTATGTAGTCTAATCTCTGAAAAGTGTTTTTAGCCCAAAACCCCCCTTCAAAATGATTCAATCGACACGGGACCAAGCCGTTTACAACCTACGATTTATTTGCGATTTTTTGAGCCTACTCTCATCAAAATTGAATTTACAGTTTCGGCTACCCAAAACAGACAGACAGACAGACAGACAGACAGACACACACACAAACACAGACACACGGCTACTCCTATAGTATATTAGACAAGTGCTTGTGGGCCCTTCGGACCCATGTATTGATGTTTGTAGTAGTAGTATACGTATATTAGACAACATGTGATTGCAAACTCCAATCGTGTTGTTGCTGTCGTTGGTCACTGGTCAAAATGCCTCGGGGTATACGACATTCCGTGTGATTCCAACCCTTTGTGTTCCGTATGATTCCAACACACACACTCACACACGCACACAAACGTCCATGAGTCTACTGAGTTTGTGGAATGCGGCAAGACGTGACCGCAGAGTTTTTCCTGTAATCTAATACACCTTAAGTGTTTTTAGCCCAAAACCCCCCTTCAAAATTATTCAATCGACATGGGACCAAGCCGCTTACCACCTTTGATTTATTGCGATTTTGTTTAGCCTACTCTCATCAAAATAGAATTTACAGTTTCGGCTACCCAAAACAGACAGACAGACAGACACACACACACACGGCTACTCCTATAGTATATTAGGCAAGTGTTTGTGGGACCTTCGGACCCATGTATTGATGTTTGTAGTAGTAGTATATGTATATTAGACAACATGTGATTGCAAACTCCAATCGTGTTGTTGCTGTCGTTGGTCACTGGTCAAAGTGCCTCGGGGTAGACCACGTTCCGTGTGATTCCAACACACACACCCTCACACACACCACCCCGTGGTGTAGGGGAAGCACGCTCGGTTCACAACCGAGAAGTCCCGGGTTCGATCCCCGGGCGGAGCGGAAACAGATGGGTTGTTTCCTTAAAACCCGAGCCCCTGTCCACCCAGCAGTGAATGGGTACCGGGTGTTAGCCGGGGTTTGTGACCTGCTCTCCGGGGTGCTGGCTTCGGCCAACACAAAGCACTAAGGATGAATTATATAAATGTTGATATGTAGACGGGGCCACACGAGCATTGCTCTGGCCCTGTAAAATACAACTAGATGAATACAACTAGATGAATACACACACAAACGTCCATGAGTCTACTGAGTTTGTGGAATGCGGCAAGACGTTACCGCAGAGTTTTCCTGTAATCTAATACTCCTAAAGTGTTTTTAGCCCAAAATCCCCCTTCAAAATGATTCAATCGACATGGGACTTACCACTTACCACCTGCGATTTATTTGCGATTTTTTGAGCCTACTCTCATCAAAATTAAATTTACAGTTTCGGCTACCCAAAACAGACAGACAGACAGACAGACAGACACACACACACACATGGCTATTCCTATAGTATATTAGATGAGACAGATGTGGAGCCATCTGGATGAAGCATAGGAGAGAAAGATGAAGAAGAAAAATTATTAGAGATGTTTTTGGCTAGATGCCAGGGGCCAGATTGTTAAATGTCGCCTTTCCCTTCCCATGACGGGACCACACGACGTGTTCTCAGCGCTACACGGGGACCCAGGGCAGGGGCGTATTTAGGATCTTGAAACATTGGGGGTTTAGCCAGCCAAGAGATCTTAAAATTTTTACAGTATAATTTTCAATTTATTTATGAGTATAATGAATATAAGATGTGAGACACTGTGCTCTACCAATAGGCTCCGGTAATTTGCTTAGGATAACTTTCGAAACATGAAATTAAAATTGAATTAATACAATCTGAGTTGTGGTTCAACTTCGTTATTATTTTTATTTTAATCAGTAGGAGTAAAACCCTAAGAAAAAGAGAGCTTTGGCATGATGAAGCAGGCATCTAGTTTTTATATTCCCAATGCTTTGTTCAGTACTGAAATCTGACCAACCTCGGTCTTATAAATACTTTATTTTTATTTTTACATCACAAATGACTGGCCAAGGACACACAAAAATGCACTTGGAAGAAAATGCACTTGTGTTAACTTTGTGTCTTGTCCATCTGATATTCTCTTCTTCACCTCTCCAAAAGGTCTTTTGGTGTCTCCTCTGTCATGCACTCCTCATCTCCTCTGTTCTCTCCACCTCTCTCATGTCCTGCTCATAAAAAAGATGCCATCAGCATACGCTAAGTAACATCTAACCAAATATCTTGTCATTTACTATAATTTTATGTTGACCCAGTCAAAGCTTATCTAATTTTTGTGAGAGAAAAAAAAAAAAAAAAAAGGTATTTGAGATCCGGGGCTATTCATAAAACATTCGGGGCTACAGCCCCCAATGCCCAGGCCGAACTACGCCCCTGACCCAGGGTAACGTTGAATCCTTCCACGTCTTTTCCCTTCGTGTAGCCCTAGTCCCGTCACGGTAAGGTTGGTATGCCCGAAGGCGTATTATGCCACGTCTGTTCTGTGCAACAATGTATCTCCTTCAGAAAAATCAGTGAAAGTTGTTTGGGAAATAATAGTTAGTGTCTCAAAAACCAGGGAAGTGACTGAATTAAAATACGAAAATACGAAAACTACTGCGCCCCGCCCCACCCCGCCCCGCATCTGCCAGCGCACGTGCCAGACGCCGAATGGTCCGCTCTGCCGGCTGCTGCCTGTGGTATGTGTGTCTGTCATTGGCTAGATTTCAACCCACTCTTTCTATTACGCAGAAAGGTCAATTTCGTCAATAAACAAGTAAAAAGTAACACAAAGTCACTGAAATGTCTTTATCTTATCCAATAATGGGATGAAAAGTACAGAGGAGATCAGCACCAGCGAAGGAAAGGGTGAAGACATGGTGCTTGGTCTACGTTTCTTTACCTTCACCGCGATGCGACGATACTCTTCGCGGCTCAAAACATTTTGACGGTACCAATTACGTGATGAAGTACACTCTTCACCTAAGAGGACATTTGACAATCTGGCCCCAGAAGTCACGAGAGGAATTTGATTCAGAAAGATTTTGACATTTTCTATGAACGAAGGAGTTTTGGTAAGTTGAAGAAAAGATTTGGCATGATTACGGGCAGACATATTATATAGATTGCATGAGTTTCAGGAGATGGATGGTTACGGTACCGTCTGTGAGCCGCCTATCTATCTTGGACAGCGTGAGAACAAGCAGAATTAAAACAAGGTTGACGGGCTATAGTATTATATCAAGTGCGAGGAATGTACGCATCCATGTCAGAGACAATGACCTCAGTTATGCGCTCATTTCATGGAATTAAGTGTAGTACTGCCTTAGGTCATCCCACTTAAGGTGGCGTCACACTAGCACTTTTTCCGTCTATTTTTACGATTTCCGTTGGTTATTTCTCGTTCTGTCTAGTTTTTCCGTCTGATTCAGTCAAACGATCATGACAGTCTTCATCTGGAAAGTTGAAGACAACTTTCATAGTCAAATCAAAATCCATAGTGAGTACTTTAAAGATATTTGATATAAATCAGGATTTTTTTGCAAATTATAATTCAATACTTTGAAAGTATGAAAAATATTCCAGTGACTATTGCACATGTAGATACATTTCAAAGCCGGTTTTATAAAACACCCAACAGTCTCTCGCATGACTCGATTGTTGTGTATATTTTTCAAGACACACTCAAAACTCGTTTCTCACTCTTCAAGACTTCAACTTGTAATTATAGACGAAATGCTGTGGACACGTAGTTCAGAAGAATTTCTCATAAATAAGGAGCAGGAGTGACCTCACGCCCCGCCCACCTGTGAGTTGTGACCTGACTGTTGCTGCGGCTCCAGCGGCGGGCTGATGCCCGCTCATCTATTACTGTTTTTATGTATATATGTGTATGTATTTTAGCTTGTTTGGCTCGTCTACGATTGATAATACACATAATAAGTGTATACCAGCGATAGCCTGCCCTGGCGTCGGAGCCATGTTTGTTTACAGTCGCAGGAACAGCTGACTGGTAGGGCAGGCGAACGATTGTGTTGTGTGTGACGGCTTGCAGTAAAAAAATGGTTAGTTTTTAGAAAGTTGCTTGAAAAAATAGACGGAAAAGTGCTAGTGTGACGCCGCCTTTAGCTGAGTTGAAATGCTAGAAGCACCTCAGCTTAGGTGGGTCTTGGGGCGGCACTGGAGCGATAGGACAGGTTACAGAAATAAGATTGTGTCAGACTGTCTCCCTCTACTACAATGAACATTCTAGGACTATCTTTTACTAAAAATCTGGACTGGAAAGCTCACATCTCATCTCCTACTAAAACAGCTTCTTTGAAGTAAATTATCCTGTGGCGTCTGCGCCCATTTTTTTCTCCATCCCAGTTGCTTGCTCTGTACAGGGGCCTTATCCGCCCACGTTTGGGGAGGCGGTAGCAGAGTGGTCAGCGTCTCCGAGTGGCGTTCTCGGTAACCCGAGTTCGATTCCCGACGAAAACCAAAATCTTTCTACACCGTCGAGTGGCCTAAGAACACCCACATGCCCTGCCCATTAACTTTACCTTCGATTGCGAGTGCATCGGAGGACACATGGGGGCGGCTTGAGCCTCTCTAATCACAGGCGTCACTATAAAAATCCGACCTGCGCCACCACGGGTGAGGGCCAACAATCACAACCCTCAAGTGACAAGTGAACCTCCAGAGCCTACCATCCGAGCCTTAGAAGTCACTGCCTACAGGCGCTATAGGCCAAGATGTAAAAAAAAAAAAAAAAAAAAAAATATGGAGTATGCCTCTCATGTTTTGGGGGATCCACTCGTAGGCTACAGCTCTTCTAAACAGTGTTGAGTCAAAAGCTTTTCGTCTCATCAACTCCCCTCCTCTAATTGACTCTTCAATTTTTAAATCGCCGCCGCAATGTTGATTCTCTTGCTATCTTCTACCGTTATTTTCATGCTCACTGCTCTACTGAACTTACTAACTGCCCGCCTCCTCCTCTGCCGCGGCCTCGCTGCACAAGACTTTCTGCTCATTCTTATCCCTATTTTGTACATCTCCTTAATGCAAGAGTTAACTTGTATCTTTACTCTTTCATCCCCTTCACTGGTAAACTTTGGAACTCTCTTTCTGTTTCTATTTTTCCACCTTCCTACGACTTCTATCTCTTCAAGAGAGAAGTAACAAGACTCATCCCGAACTAAATCGGCCTACCCTTCTTTTTTATGTTCTCCTACTGTCTTCTTTACTGGGACTGCCAATTAAAAGGACATTTTGTTACTTATGTTTGCCCTTGGTCGATTGGCCAAGGGCAAACATAAGTAACAAAATGGCATCACTATGTGATGTAAAAAAAAAGAAGAAAAAATGAGATCTGTGGTTTAGAGCGAATTTTAGACAAATTTCGAAAATTTAGGAGTAGGCACTAGATTTTCTGCTCGACCAAAGACTACTCTATACTGGACTTGCTACTCGTGCCCCGCGCCATGACCAGTGGAGGCCAGTCTTGCGATTCCTGCTATTTTAGAACATCACCCCTATTTCCCTTCCTAAGGTTTATCAGTATATATGATATACCGTTATCTTCGTAAATGTTTGTTCTATAATATTATCAAATAAAAAACAGTAAAATACACTAAAGAAATGCCATTATGAGAGGTTGAAGAAATATGCATGACCTCAATATATACTTAAACTCTTCGCCATTTAATATTTTGCGAGAAAACATTTTAGATGAAACAAATCAATAGAAGCGGATTTTCATTAGCTTTCCATTGATATATTTCGTTTTCCGATAAATTAATTAGAACCATGCATTAATTAGCGTTAACTAAAAAAAATAACATCATCAATCGGATCGGCAAGTAAAAAAGTGTTCCATGAATACAGTAGACTATGGCTTATCAGTATAAATGATACATTGTTATCTTCGTAAATGTTTGTTCTATAATATTATCAAATAAAAAACTATAAAATACACTGAAGAAATTCCATTATGAGACTGAAGAAATATGCATGAACTTATATTCACTTAAACTCATCGCCATTTAATATTTTTCGTGAGGACTTTTTACATGCAACATATCAATAGAAGCGGAATTGTATTAGCTTTCCATTGATATATTTCGTTTTCTGATAAATGAATTAGAACCATGCATAAATTAGCGTTAACTAAATAAATAACATCATCAATCGGGTAATTGTGAGAGATGGCTACGAGTTGTGTGTTGGTCCCCATGGCTCCGGTACCAGAAACACCAACAGTTCTCTGCTTCTGAACATTGCAAAGTCCAGAAGGTTGAGAATTGCAGGTTCTTGGTATCAGAGACCAGAGCTGCACCGCTGGACATGGTATAGTAATGCCGGAGGGGTAGCTAAGGAGATCGACCACATCCTCGTTAGTACTCGTTGGAGGATCCTCCAGAACTGCAGGGTTTACCGGAGTGCTGAGTTCTTTGGAACAGATCACAGACTTGTTGTTGCTACACTTAAGCTTCATGTCAAGTCCAGAAGAATCTCAAGAGGTAACCATACTGTGTTTCATCTTGAGAAACTGAAGGACTTGACATGTGCTCATGAGTATGCGGTGGCAGTCTCAAATCGGTTTGATGTGCTCGGTGCTCTCGGGGATCCTGTAGAACTGTGGGATACCTTCAAACGTGAAACTCTACAGGCTGCCAAGGAGTGTATTGGGGAGCGCCCGAGGTCAAGGCGTGGTTTTGTCTCTACGGAGACGCTGGAGAAAATCGAGGAGAGTCGCGCTGCCAGGCTGGCTGGGAACCGGGACCAGCACAGGGCTCTGTCACGCCGGACTAGAACCCTCCTGAGGAGAGACAAGGAGAGGTATGTCAGGAGTCTCGCTGAGGATGTCGAGGGTCATTTGAACGCTAATGACCTCCGACCCGCCTACCGAGCCCTGAAGAAGCTCCGTTCCAAGTCTCCTTCTCGGGCGAGTGCTATTCGAACAGCAGATGGGCGCCTCGTGTCGGACATGGATGGGCAGATGGCTCGTTGGGCTGAGTACTTTGGGCAGTTGTTCACGGTGGACCCTCCAACTGAGCAGCTTCACACCACTGGGTTACAGGCAGTGGATGCCGATCCTCCCATTGACGAAACCGCACCCTCTCTTGACGAAGTCAGAGAGGCTGTAGCAAAGTTGAAGGGTGGAAAGGCAGCTGGTGTTTGTAATATCAGTGCGGAGCTCCTCAAAGCTGGGGGTGAGGCCATGATCCGCGGGTTGCATGCTGTCCTGACTGCCGTGTGGCAATCAGGTACCATTCCTCCTGACTGGAAAAGGGGGCTGGTCGTCCCTATCTGGAAAGGGAAAGGGGACCGTCAGGACTGCAACAATTACCGCGGTATTACACTGCTCAGCGTACCAGGCAAGGTGCTTGCCCATCTATTGCTGACACGAATTCGCAGTCATCTGGTGAAGCATCAGAGACCTCAGCAGTCTGGGTTCACGCCTGGTAAGTCAACAACGGACCGTATCCTAGCGCTTCGTGTCCTGGTGGAACGCCGACGTGAGTTTCGACAGGGGATGCTTGCAGCCTATGTTGATCTCAAGAAGGCGTTTGACTCAGTGCATCGTGAGTCACTCTGGGATCTTCTGCGACTTCGAGGGATTCCTGCAAGGACTATTGGTTTGATAACTGGTCTGTATTCTGGGACTGAGAGTGCTGTGAAGTGTGGGGCAGGTGTATCCAGCTTCTTTCCTGTGAATACAGGAGTGAGGCAAGGGTGCGTCCTTGCCCCATCACTTTTCAACGCTTGTATGGACTGGGTATTGGACAAGGTTGTAGATCAAAGTGATTGTGGAGCATCCATCGGCAACACCAAGATCACTGGTCTTGTTTTTGCCGATGATGCAGTAATCTTTGCTGAGTCGCTGGAGGTCCTGGTGATGGCTCTCGAGGCGCTGCACGAGGAGGCAAAGCCTTTGGGACTTGAGGTCTCCTGGCTCAAGACCAAGGTCCAGGTATTTGGAGACTTACTAGATGAAGCAGTACAGTCTGTTCATGCGTGTGGCGAGGACATTGAGATCTTGGAAAGTTTTACATACCTTGGTAGTGCAGTCCATAATGACGGCGGGTCACGTCAAGAAGTCTTACGGCGGATTGGCATAGCCCACGGTGTTATGGACTCGCTCAGCGGGAGTATTTGGCGTTGTCGGTACCTGTGCAGGAGGAAAAAGATCCGGATCTTCAAGTCGCTTGTGATCCCTGTCTTACTCTATGGTTGTGAGACATGGACACTAAATAGTGACTTGAAGAGACGAATCAATGCCTTTGGTAATAAGTGTCTTCGCAGAATCATGGGGTATCGCTGGGATGATTACGTGTCAAATCAGCGATTGCACCGTGAAACTGAATCGAGGCCTATTACCTGCATAGTCCGTCAGCGCCAACTTCGGCTATATGGGCATGTGGCACGCTACCCTGAAACCGATCCTTCCCATCGGGTTGTATCTGTAAGAGACAATCCGGCGTGGAGGAGGCCAAGGGGGCGCCCACAAGGCTCGTGGCTGGGGCAAGTTGATGTTTCTTGTCGAGAGCTGCTTGGTATGGGAAAGGAGCCTGCATGGGAACTCGCGCGTGGTGACCCCCGGGAGTGGCGTCGTAGGGTGGGCGAGGCGACGCGCCCCCCGGCGTATGCCCCCAATGATTGATTGAATCGGGTAATTATCCCGATAGATTACGTTTTTGTTTTAGTTAACGCTAATCAATGCATGGTTCTGATTCATTTATCAGAAAACGAAATATATCAATGGAAAGCTAATGAAAATCCGCTTCTATTGATATGTTTCATCTAAAATGTTTTCTCGCAAAATATTAAATGGCGATGAGTTCAAGTGAATATTAAGTTCATGCATATTTCTTCACTCTCTCATAATGGCATTTCTTTTGTGTATTTTACTGTTTTTTATTTGATAATATTATAGAACAAACATTTACGAAGATAACGGTATATTATATATACTGATAAACCATAGGAAGGGAAAAGGGAGTGATGGTCTAAAATGGCAGGAATCGCAAAACTGGTCTCCACTGGAAATAGCCCAAAATGAGTAGCAAGTCCAGTATAGAGTAGTCTTTGGCTCGACATTTGCTGCAATCTCTCACTACAATTCCAATACCGTCGTATTGCTACCGTTGTGGAATTATTTGATTGGACATGCGATTTCTCCATGCGAAATTTCTCCGGCGACATGTATGTTAGCTGACAGCCTTTCGTTAAAACTTGCCATTTTCAATTTTATGTAATGTTAATTTTCAATTGGTTGTGAATGAACATTAATCTTATCCATGCCATTTGTTGATGATCACTGATGCTTTCTTACTATTATATTTGATATCAAGCATTGCCGCTATACTGAGGCTTTTGTATTAAGATTTTCATGACCTTATTTCCAATGCATTTGTAAGCTCTCTGATGTATTCTTGTGTCAGAAAACACCGGCTGACTTGCCTGATGTTGCAGCATGGGGTGAGACTCTGTAAAAGAGCTGATTGAGTTTCCTCAAGGCCCAAGACATGCAACCTGCCAAGTGTCAAATTGTAAGCAGCATCAGGTCTTCTCAGATATCTTCGCTCACCTCTCATTTTGATATGGACTTTCATTGTGTTCATCAAAGATTATACTTCATTATAAATCTAACGTTATTTTATCTTACGGAACAACGAAAAAATATCAAATGGTGTAAATAATTACATACACCAAGAATGTTATGTAAACTTTTCTTCAATTTGCCAAAAACTCCTTCATTCATAAAATATGTCAAACTTTTTCTGAATCAACCTCCTCTCGTGACTTCTGACATCTAGCTAATAACATCTCTAGCATTTCTTCTTCTTCATCTTTCCCTCCTATGCTTCACCCAGATGGCTCCACAGCTGCCTCATCTATTTCTAAAGCTGAACTCTTTACTCAAACTTTTGCTGAGAATTCCATTCTGGTTGATGAAGGGCTTGTTCCTTCTTCTCCTCCACCTTCTGAATATTTTATGCCTGTTATTTAGATCCTTCGGAATGATGATTTCTCTGTCCTTTATGGCCTAAATCCTCGGAAGGATTACGGTCCAGACGGAGTCCCTCCTATTGTTCTCAAAAACTGTGCTTCTGTGCGTGCACCCTGCCTGGTCAAACTTTTCCGTCTGTGTCTAACTACTTCCACCTTTCCTTCTTGCTGGAAGTTTGCTCACATCCAACCTGTTACTAAGATGGGTGACCGTTATAATCCTTCAAGCTACCATCCTATAGCTTTGACTTCCTGCCTATCTAAGACTTTTGAATTTATGCTTAATAAAATTATTCTTAAGCATCTATCTGCTCACAATCTTCTATCTGATCGTCAGTATGGTTTCCGGAAAGGGCGATCTACTGGCGATCTTCTAGCTTTCCTAACTGAATCTTGGTCATCCTCCTTTACGGGTTTCGGTGAAACTTTTTTTGTTGCCCTTGACATATCAACAGATTTTGATAGAGTCTGGCACAAATCTTTAATTTCCAAACTACCCTCATTCGGTTTCTATCCTTCTCTCCGCACCTTCATCTTAAGTTTCCTTTCAAACCGTTCTATTGCAGCTACTGTAGACGATCATTGTTCTTCTCCTAAGTCTGTCAATAGTGGTGTTCCTCAGGGTTCTGTCTTATCACCCACTCTTTTTCTATTATTTATTAATGATCTTCAAGGTCTAACTCAAATCCCTATCCACTCCTACGCTGATGATTCTACCCTGCATTTTTCAATGTCATTCATTATACGTCCAACTCAGCAGGAACTAAGTGATTTACGAAGAGATGCCACAGAGCGCCTAACTTCTTATCTTTCTATAATTTCTGATTGGGGCAAAGCAAACCTTGTTTTGTTCAATGCCTCAAAAACCCAATTTCTTCATCTATCTACTCGACAAAACCTACCAGACAACTATTCCCTTTTCTTCAACGACACTCAACTGTCTCCCTCTTCTACAATGAACATTCTTGGACTATCCTTTACAAAAAATCTTAACAGGAAATCTCACATCTCATCTCTTGCTAAAACAGCTTCTAAGAAGTTAGGTGTCATGTGGCGTCTGCGTCCATTTTTTTCTCCCTCCCAGTTGCCTGCTCTGTAGTGTACAGGGCCTTATCTGCCCATGCATGGGTATTGGGTATATAGTATGTCTCACATGTTTGGGGGGGATCCACTCATACAGCTCTCTTGAAAAAGGGTTGAGTCAAAAGTTTTTCGTCTCATCAACTCCTCTCCTCTGACTGACTGTCTTTAAATGACTGACGAATCTTTAAATCCCCGCCGCAATGTTACTTCTCTTGCTATCTTCTACCGATATTTTTATGCTTTGGGGAGGCGGTAGCAGAGTGGTTAGCGTCACCGAGTGGCGTTCTCGAAGACCCGAGCTCGATCCCGAGTGAGACCCATAAATCCACTTAAAATATTTCTGCACTGTCGAGTGGCCTAAGAACACTCACATGCTGTCCATTAACTCTACCTTCGATTGCGAGTGCATTGGAGGACAAAGGGGGCGGCATGAGCCTCTAATCACAGGTGTCACTATAAAAATCTTGCCTGCGCCCAACCAGTTCGCCCGATAGAGTCCTCTGAGTCCTGGAGAAGAACCCTGAAGGTTGGGCACGTAGACCCATTACATGAGGGAACCCCTTAGATGGGTGTTCAAGGGACTCAGTAAGGTGGGCCATAGGGACATTATTAGGATAGGTTAAGTCCTGCAAGGAGCGACAACGGGGCTGGTTCGACGCCTGGAGGCGGCCAGACATAGCTCTCCCGCTGTCGTAGGATAGAATATACTGGCATTGCGTTAGCTTCACCCCCCCATTTACTTGTTCGTGTTTTGTGTCTGTTTTTGTCGCTACCATGAAAATCGGAAGGTATTCCCGCCCAGGCTTTATACCAGGTGCCAGAACCCGCATACCAACACCCGCGGCTCCAGCACCTGCATCCTCTGCCTCCAGACCTGTGCGCCGCCTGTCCTCTTCCAGCGACGGCTCTACCCCTTCAGAGAAGTCTGCCGCCCCTCCTAAGCCTGCCCCCATGAGATCTAAGAACTCGATCGTTCGATGACCTCGACCGCTGCTCGCCGCCTCTCTTCTACTGCTCATCGTCTGCCTGCTGCCCTATCTCCAGTCTCACAGAGTCTGAGCCATGCCCCGCCAGTGACCTCCGGATCTGCAAGGCGTCCCTCTCGGGCCATGCCGCCGCTTGCTGCTTACCCTTTTGACCCTCCATCTGACGTGTCGGCTGGGAACCAACATCCCACTCCTCGTCCTGCCTCGCCGATTCCGTCCACCTCCAAAGTTGCCCTTCCCCCCCTCCCTCTGGACAGTGCAGACATTGCACCACCCATCCTTACAGTTCCCGCTCACTCCTCTACAAACACTGACGCTCCCGCCCTTAACCACGACGGTGAAGGACGGCTTCGCCGTCATACAAAGGAATAAGAGGCGACAGGCCCCTACATCGTCGCCCCAGTCTCCAACTAAGTAGGGAAACGACCATCGCCCCGCACAACGCCCTGTTCCTGCTCCTGCCCCTCACTCCACCCGGCCTGCGGTGAGTGTGACTCGTCTCTAGCCGCTCTCCACCAACTACCCGGCTTTCCGCGTCCAAAACCAGGAACACTACATCTCAAGCTACGAAGCGGTGGCTGCCCTAGAGGAGAAACACCCCCACTTCCTCATGATAAACCTTATCGGCTGGGACGGGAGCTCCGTCCTCCTACCAAGAAACGAGGAAACCTTTACCACCCTCGATGCACTGGCGACCGACCATACATCCCCGGTCTAGCTCCTCAAGCTAGACCCGCAAACCCGGCTCACCAAGGGTATTGTGATGGGATACCCTTTGCGGTTGCCCCTGTCGCTCCTCCATCGCCACCACCAAGTGGAGGAGGCGACGCGTTGCAAGATGCCGAGAACGCAGGAAGAGACCCGGCAAGTACTGTTCTCCGTCCGGGGTTCCCTCCCCACTCAACTCGACCTAGGGAACTGGGGCTCCTTCTACCTCCGGCCGTACACGCCAGAGCCCCTCCGCTGCTTCAAATGCCAGAAGTTCGGCCACCACCAGGCCAACTTCTCCCGTCCCCCCACCTGCGGCATTTGCAGCGCCCACCACCCGACAGAAACATGTCTGGTAAAATACGAAAGGAAGGAGGAGGTCACTCATCGGTGCCCCAACTGCGGAGGTCGCCACCACGCCTGGAGCAAGGGCTGCCCTGTTCGACAGGAAAAAGTAGAACAAGGCCGCGAGCGGCAAGTAACATGGGTGCAGGCGGCCCAACAGACTGCCGCAGTCCCCGCTCCTCCCAACACTTTTGTCTGGGGCCAGCAACGACACGGCCTAGGGCCCTCCCAACCACGCCCCCAACCGGAGGACTCCCCCCCGCTGCAAGAGCCTGTCCGACCTGTTGCTCCACCCCCACCACCGAGGAAGACGGAGGTCCCACCCCCGCCCCCACTGCCTCAACCTGCCCCTCAGTTCTACCTTCCCAAAGGCAGCCTAATTATCACGCCAAAAGATATCAGGGATCTAGCCAAGGAAATTTCAATGGCCGTGGGGAAGCTAGTGACCGAATCTCTGGGGGCCAAAATCGACCTGACCGCCCTCGAAACGGCAACCACCAAAGTCGCGGACAGGATTGCGAGTCAGGTCATCCTGAGGGCGCGGGAGTCCACGGAGCTCACCCACACAGTCCACCGCTGCCACCACCAACAGTGCCCGGTGCCTCTGGTTCTGTCAATGGAACTGCCGAGTACTCCGCCCCAACAGGGCCCTCCTTCTTACAGGTGGCACGCAGGGATACAGTAGATATATTCCTCCTTCAGGAGACACTGCTGCCTGAGGGGTCCACTTTCTCCCTCCCTGGGTTCCGAGCCTTCCACTGCCCACGTGAACATCAAACGGGTGGTGGACTTGTCACGCTGGCTCGAAACATCCTCCAGTGCCACCAGGATCAGCAGCCTCTCCCTTGTGGTGAAGGGGTAGAAATGCAGGCCGTCACTCTATGCCTCCCCTACCTCGACCTGCTCGTGTACAACCTGTAGCTACCGGCCACCAGAAGCGGTCCTTGACCTGGAGGAACTGTTTGGCCTCGCAGCCACGGAGAGTGTGCTTCTAGCTGGCGACTTCAACGCACATCACCCGTGGCTCCACTCCCCCTCCCCCAACAATGCAGCCAGCCACCAGCTATATGCCTCGTTCAGGGACTGGACACGTCCTACTCCTGAACGATCTCCGGAGCCCGACACACGTCCAGGGGGGGAGGCTCGACCTGGCATTCGCCTCCTCCACCATCGCACCGACTCCGACATGGTCGCTTCACCCCACCCTCACAAGCGATCACTTCGGAGTCCTCCTAGACTTGATGGTCTCACTCGCCCCACCACCACGGCAACCACAACGTTTCAATATGCGTCGAGCGGATTGGGGCCTCTTTAAGGCGACTTCCGAGGCTCTTTTCCAGGAAGCGGACCACGACATCCCACTGGACGACCGTGCGACCCTCCTGAGTGAGGCTATATTCTGAGCCGCCCACCAGGCAATCCCTCTCACCAAAGAACATTCCCGCACATACAAACACGCCTGGATTTACGGCCCCAGGGTGAGTGAGCTAAATAGACGGGTCAATGCGACGCGGAAGGCCCACAGAAGAAATCCCACCCCGTCCTCCCGCTGCTACCTAAGATGCGTGGCCCGTCACGCCCAATCGGAGAAACGACGCCTCCAGGAGGAAGAGTGGCCTTCATGTGGCAGGGCAGCCACACCTAGGGTATCTATATGTAAGAGGGTAACGCCATTCATGGGCCCTATGTTAAACGCTACTGGGCGCCATCTTAGCGCCAAGGCCTCTTCGTTCACTCTAGACCCGGGGAAGTTCTCAAGGCATTACCCCGCAGTATATCATGTTATACATGTATAAAGGATAGAATGTTATCTTCGGAAATGCTTGTTCTATAAGATTATCACATAAAACATATTAAAACACATTAAATAAAGGTCATTATGAGACTCTGAAGAAATATGATGAACTTAACATTCACTTAAAACTCGTCGTCATGTATAACTTTGTGGGACAGCTTATAAGATGGCAGATATCAATAGAAGCAGACTTTTATTAGCTTTCCATTGACATATTTCGTTTTCTGATACATACAGTAGTAGCATGCAAAC
>JACEEZ010015277.1:525000-555000 GCA_016584305.1 Chionoecetes opilio
AGCCCCTCTTTAAAGCTCTCTAATGGCTACGCACTAACTACCTGTCTACTGAGTCCATTCCAGTCATTCACCACCCTATTTATGAACCAGTTTTTCCCTATTTCTTTTTTAAATCTACGCTTTTCCAGCTTGAATCCGTTACTTCTTGTTCTACCCTGGTTAATACCCGTAATAACTTTTCCTACCTATCATTTATTAAATCCCTTTATCCACTTAAAAACTTCTATCAGATCGCCCATTACTCTGCGTCTCTCGAGTGAGTGTAACTTTAATAGCTCCAATCTCTTCTCATAACTAAAGTTACGCATCCCTTGAATAATTTTGGTCATCCTTCTCTGCACTGTTTCTAACAAGGCTATATCCATCCTGTAATATGGAGACCAAAACTGAACTGCATAGTCTAGGCGAGGTCTGACTAGAGCCAGGTAAAGCTTTAGAATAACTTCCGCACTTCTACTTTTAACATTGATGTTTGATGTTTGAATTATTTTGTCTTATCGACGCAGCTGAGATGGATCTCCGCTGTAACCAGACAGCTCTCTCACAAACTACCCCTAGAGAGCTGTCTGCTAGTGCTTATAGTGTTGGCCGAAGCCAGCACCCCGGGAGGCGGGTTACAAACCCCCGGCTAACACCCGATACCCAATCACTGCTGGGTGGACAGGGGCTCGGGTTTTAAGGAAACAGCCCAACTGCTTCCGCTCCGCCCGGGGATCGAACCCGGGACATCTCGGTTGTGAATCGAGCGTGCTTCCCTACACCACGGAGTACCCTGAAACACTTCTGGTAATGAATCCTAGCACTCTATTAGCTCTATTTCTAGCTTTAATACATTGTTTCCTTGGTCGGAGGTCTGGGCTCACCCTCACTCAAAGATCTTTTTCACCTTCTGATCTTTTCAGCGATACATTGCGTATGGTGTATCTATTACCAGGGTTTTTTCTACCAACATTCATAGAAAAAACCATGGTAATAGATACACCATATGCAATGTATCCTTAGATTTTGCAATGATTCGCAATGATTTCCTTAGATTTTGGGTTTCCTTAGAAATTTCCTTCTCAGGCCTAAATTTTCTTGAAATCAGGACATTTCCTTGAAAGCGGAAACCCTGGTTCACTGTAACATCAGGGTTGCCAGATAGTTGGACGAGTTGATGGCCAAATTAACTGATAAAAAAGTATTTAAACTTTTATATAAAATGTATTTAAATACAATGTATTTAAATACTCATAAAAGTATTTAAATACCGTATTTAAATACATGACAACCAATGTATTTATAAATACATTTCTAAATACACAATTGTATTTAAATACGTATTTAAATACAATTGTATTTAAATACTTCCCAACTCTGACTACACCGATGGCTCAGTCGGGGCAAATGGCGCGGTGGGCGCGGCATTTGTGTATGGGGCCTACACCGAAGCCAACAGACTCCCGACCTACACCACGGCCTTTCAGGCGGAACTAGCGGCACTGCTACTGGCCCTAAAGCACGCATCAGAGGCCCGTCACAACACCATACACCTCTTCTCGGATTGCCTCACTGCGCTTCACGCTCTCAACTCCACACCCAAGTAAAGGACAACATTGAATTTCCATCTGCCATCCACTACCAGTTGGCCCTCATCTACTGTGACGGCACCAGCACCCACCTATATTGGGTCCCGGGGCACGTTGGTGTCCCCGGGAATGAGAAGGCAGACACTGTGGCTGGACTTGCTGGAGAAAGAGAGCAAGTCACCTTCTCATTACTCCGCAGCGCCTCTTCCATCAAGGCTGCAGTGGACAGAGCGGCACTGAGGGCCACCCGCTGCCTCTTCGAGGATCCAATGGAGGAGGGGTCAAGGTCGGTAACGTGGTATGCCACAGCGACCCGACGAGAACCCCTCACCTTTCCACCAGGTTTACCTCCAAGGGTGGTGTCCCGCCTAATCCGGCTTCGCCTTGGTAGTCCGGCAGATAAACGCCAAATATGTGCTTGACCTCTTTTTGGAGTATAAAGTTTTTTTTAATGTTGATTATTGATGGTAAGGGCATATATATTCAGAAACTGCCGGATGACATCTTGTCATACTTGAGCAATTTGTGCTAAGAGGCGAAATCCAAGATCGTCGCCATCGAATCTGGGAAAGTCTATTTTCCTCATATCTTCGTAACTATATGAGATAGAAACACGAATGAAAGGTCCTTTTATATGTTTTCAGGCATCAAGAGTACAATGCTGCCATTATTTTCTCAATAAAACACACACAAAAAAATAGCAGCCATAAATGTGTTTTTCATTGCAGAAAATTGACTTTCTCAACAACCATTACTAGATCTGATTAATGACATGCACTAGCACGGATTGGCAAGGTCTGTGTAGTATTATTCATAAAATAAACGCTTATTTGTATATTATTTTGCATTTATTGCAACGACGCATGAGTTAATTTCTGGTTAAATCACATGAGACACAACTTGCTGGTTTAATCACTGAAAACATTTATGCATTCTGTTAAACGTAAGATATGGATTTTGATTTTTCGATTAATAGTCACTGTCACAAGTCACAAAGCATTTGTGTTGCAGCAAATTCCATCGTGACAGGCACAGAACATTGTGCACGACAGATTGGCACTCCGGCAACCACATCTGGATGAACGACAAGGTGTGTCACTCTCGAATCCACACCTGATCAGTCGCAAGACAGCATCTGGTGCAAGGCTGACTGTATCCGGGACTGTCGTAGGTACAAGTGATCTGTTGGTTTCATCTTTCTTCCATTCATATTTTTCAACGTCCAGTTCTGGTGGATCCGCGTCTTTCACGGCGCGCCATATGGATGCTTGATGATGCGCACGTTTCACGTTTACCTCGAAGGCCTCGCTGGTCGGTGGTAGAGAGCATAATTTTGGTGTTGATGTATACCCTTTGCCTGTTTTTGCTGCCCAAGCACTGAGTCGTGCATTTGACATCGTGTCACTGTTGTTCTGTCCATAGCAAGCAGTCATGAATTTCGTTGCCTGCTATATCACCGAGGGCAGCGAAGCATCAATTTGTCCCAGAAGTGACAGAAGAAGTCCACTTCTTACAACTTTCAGAACAGTGCTTTTTCCAATGCCGAAACAGCAAGCAACTGTGTCGCAACCAGAAAGTGCATGAGCAGCTAGGATTTCTGGTATGATATCTATGTGCTTCTCAACGGTCTTGCCGATATCGACTATTGCTCGATCTTTGATTGGAGATTCCATACTCACCATGAACTGAAGACCATCTTCCAGATAGTAATGTAGAAGCAGTACAAACACGTCTGTGTCATCTGATAAGACGGTGATGCTTGTGGGTTTCTTGCTCATGCAGCCATGAGCATTTGTTGAACGATGATGATATCTGCCTCTTCATGTGTAGTGTTCATATCCCCTCTGTTGATGATAAGTCCTCCATTGCTGATCTCAATCGGAGTTTTGTCTTGGGATATGATGATCAGCTTGTGATTCTGTATGTGGTTTCGATGGAACGAAACGTCTCCTTTGAGTTCAGTGCAGACTATGTCAATGAGCTGCTTCTTGTTTTCAATGACAGTCAGGATTACTTTCTGTGATGGCAGCTCCGTTGTAACCTTGAGCTGGTGAACTCTACTGGCTTCAGTGTTCCTCGCACTTCTTGTGACACCTTTTGTGCTGTACTCATAGTACCGATCAAACACCAAGTACACATCTCCTTTTTGCAGCTTTCTCTCAATATGTTGTCTGAGGTTTGACACATACGTTTTTACTGTGCCACCCACAGGCCAATGTATCACCCAGAGGAGAGCAGAACCATCGATGATTGTGATGTCTGTGTTTGGTGTCTGCATTTCCATGATACCATCAACAAAAAGATCACGACCATGGCAGTGACTAGGAAAAGTGTAATACTTGGTGAAACAAAAGTGTTTGACACCAGCCTCATCTACTCAAGAGTAGTAGGTCTTCAGGCCAGTTGCTGTCAAGTGGACATCAAGGAGGTTCTCGCACATGAGCTGGCACCAATCCCAACATCAATGTTCACAGATGGAGGAGAGATGAGATGCTCAACAGGAAAATCCGTGTTGAAGACTCAACTGAAAGTTGAGGTCTCATCCAGAAATGCACCAAACACAGACATCACAATCATCGATGGTTCTGCTCTCCTCTGGGTGATACATTGGCCTGTGGGTGGTACAGTAAAAACGTATGTGTCAAAGCTCAGACAACATATTGAGAGAAAGCTGCAAAAAGGAGATGTGTACTTGGTGTTTGATCGGTACTATGAGTACAGCACAAAAGGTGTCACAAGAAGTGCGAGGAACACTGAAGCCAGTAGAGTTCACCAGCTCAAGGTTACAACGGAGCTGCCATCACAGAAAGTAATCCTGACTGTCACTGAAAACAAGAAGCAGCTCATTGACATAGCCTGCACTGAACTCAAAGGAGACGTTTCGTTCCATCGAAACCACATACAGAATCACAAGCTGATCATCACATCCCAAGACAAAACTCCGATTGAGATCAGCAATGGAGGACTTATCATCAACAGAGGGGATATGAACACTACACATGAAGAGGCAGATATCATCATCATTCAACAAATGCTCATGGCTGCATGAGCAAGAAACCCACAAGCATCACCGTCTTATCAGATGACACAGACGTGTATGTACTGCTTCTACATTACTATCTGGAAGATGGTCTTAAGTTCATGGTGAGTATGGAATCTCCAATCAAAGATCGAGCAATAGTCGATATCGGCAAGACCGTTGAGAAGCACATAGATATCATACCAGAAATCCTAGCTGCTCATGCACTTTCTGGTTGCGACACAGTTGCTTGCTGTTTCGGCATTGGAAAAAGCACTGTTCTGAAAGTTGTAAATAGTGGACTTCTTCTGTCACTTCTGGGACAAATTGATGCTTCGCTGCCCTCGGTGATATAGCAGGCAACGAAATTCATGACTGCTTGCTATGGACAGAACAACAGTGACACGATGTCAAATGCACGACTCAATGCTTGGGCAGCAAAAACAGGCAAAGGGTATACGTCAACACCAAAATTATGCTCTCTACCACCGACCAGCGAGGCCTTCGAGGTAAACGTGAAACGTGCGCATCATCAAGCATCCATATGGCGCGCCGTGAAAGACGCGGATCCACCAGAACTGGACGTTGAAAAATATGGATGGAAGAAAGATGAAACCAACAGATCACTTGTACCTACGACAGTCCCGGATACAGTCAGCCTTGCACCAGATGCTGTCTTGCGACTGATCAGGTGTGGATGCGAAAGTGACACACCTTGTCGTTCATCCAGATGTGGTTGCCGGAGTGCCAATCTGTCATGCACAATGTTCTGTGCCTGTCACGATGGAATTTGCTGCAACACAAATGTTTTGTGACTTGTGACAGTGACTATTAATCGAAAAATCAAAATCCATATCTTACGTTTAACAGAATGCATAAATGTTTTCAGTGATTAAACCAGCAAGTTGTGTCTCATGTGATTTAACCAGAAATTAACTCATGCGTCGTTGCAATAAATGCAAAATAATATACAAATAAGCGTTTATTTTATGAATAATACTACACAGACCTTGCCAATCCGTGCTAGTGCATGTCATTAATCAGATCTAGTAATGGTTGTTGAGAAAGTCAATTTTCTGCAATGAAAAACACATTTATGGCTGCCATTTTTTTGTGTGTGTTTTATTGAGAAAATAATGGCAGCATTGCACTCTTGATGCCTGAAAACATATAAAAGGACCTTTCATTCGTGTTTCTATCTCATATAGTTACGAAGATATGAGGAAAATAGACTTTCCCAGATTCGATGGCGACGATCTTGGATTTCGCCTCTTAGCACAAATTGCTCAAGTATGACAAGATGTCATCCGGCAGTTTCTGAATATATATGCCCTTACCATCAATAATCAACATTAAAAAAAACTTTATACTCCAAAAAGAGGTCCCATGGTACTTCTGCCGGACTATTGCTACCGATGCACCTCACAGATCCTGCAGGCTGCCCCTGAGCCCTGCCCGTACTGCTTCCAAACCGAAGATGATCCCCTCCACCACTACATCCTTCGATGCCCAGTGACCCAGGCCCTCCGCCACCGTGTGGCCTGGATCCCGGAAACAGACAACGAAGCAGCGGCGCTAGCAATAGCCTCCGCCTCAACTTAAATGCTGGCAGATCTGTGTAACAGACACCCCCTCCATAAAAAATAGGCCGTGAACGCAGTCACCCCCTACGGCCTCCTTGTTAGCCCGTGTGCACCCCCAAAAAGGGAGCACAATAGAAAACAATAACACCACGGGCTTGGGCCAACCATCACAGCCCTCAAGTGAGCCTCCAGGGCCTACCATCCGAGCCCTGGAGGTCAGGTGCTATAGGCATAAATGTAAAAAAATATAAAATAAAATAAATATTCACTGCTCTTCTGAACTTGCTAACTGCATACCTCCTCCCCTCCGGCGGCCTTGCTGTACAAGAACTTCTACTCATTCTCATTCCTATTCTGTCCATCTTCCTAATACAAGAGTTATAATCAGTATTTTTATTCTTTCATCCATTTTACTGGTAAACTCTGGAACTCTCTTCCGGCATCTATTTTTCCACCTTCCTACGACTTGAATTTTTTCAAGAGAGGAGTGACAAGACACCTCCCGAACTAAATTGGCCCAACTTCTTTTTTTTATTCTCTTACTGTCTTCTTTATAGGGACCAGCAACTAAGCGGGCTTTATGTTACTTCTTTATGTTTGCCCTTGGCCAGACCTTTGTGATGTATACACACAAAACAAACATCGGTTCGGTTTGTTTGTCTGTCTACGTAGTTGTTAGCACGATTGCGCAAAAAATGTTACAGACCGATGAATTTACATGAAATATTTACCCGAGATGAGCCTTAGCCTTTAAGAAGTTACAATTTTTTGGATTCGATCTGGATCCAGAATATTTTTTAAGGCTATGATAGGGAGCTTGGCGTCTGCCGCTTTTGTGGTGGAACCTAACACAATGGTCATCTCAAGAGCCGTTAGCTAAGGGTTTGAAGGCCAAATTGGTTACAAAGAAAGATAAACTTAATCTTAGAAGAGTTTTGTGTAAAAAAAAACCGTATTTTTCAAAATCATATTTTATAACAGTTAAGAATATTTTCACCCTTCGCAGAGGTATGCAATTTCGGACTGCTCTTTTTATCTATTTTTTTTGGTTCTTTGTGAGTTAGTGTGCTGTTGTTTGACCCCTTCTGCGGTATTTGGGTAGAATGTAAATGTTTTTTGTCTTGTTTGTGCGTGTTTGTTCGTATTATAATCAAAATTTCCTGAATAATGTTATTGATTTGAATGATTTCGCTTATATGTTTCCTTGCAGCATTTGTTCGTCCCGTGGTTTCCTCTTACTGTTCATCCTCACATCGCCTTTCTATTTCTCCCCAATACTGTATTCTTACACATTAAATATTTTTTCCTGCCCTGTCTTTTCTTCTCCCCAGCTTTCCCTTTCCCACACACTCACTTATAATGCACTCTTCCCCCCATTCTTCCTCAACCCCCCCCCCTCTCTCTCTCTCTCTCTCTCTCTCTCTCTCTCTCTCTCTCTCTCTCTCTCTCTCTCTCTCTCTCTCTCTCCCCTCTCCTTCATTACAAGTCAATTTCACACATGGACCCCTCCATCCCTTTGCATTAATTTCACAATAATTTCAGAGAACATTTGGTCGTTGGGCCTCCAGGGAAAAGTAAAAAGTTTTGGAATAAAAATATTCTAATTTATTCTTGGTCCCGACGGAGTCGTTCCTTACCTGCTGCATGTATCTATCATCCTCATTTGTTTCTGGGATCTTCTTTTAAACTCATAAAAGTTAATGATTACTGTGTTTTCTTGTTTTTGTGCTTAAGATTCCAGAGAGAGAGAGAGAGAGAGAGAGAGAGAGAGAGAGAGAGAGAGAGAGAGAGAGAGAGAGAGAGAGAGAGAGAGAGAGAGGAGAGAGAGAGAGAGAGAGAGAGAGAGAGACAGAGAGAGAGAGAGAGAGAGATATTTGAGCTATATACTCATAATACTTGTAGGATAAAAATAAACTAAAGAAAGACTCGAAAGACTAATTCGACAAGAAAAGTCACACCTTCACGCTTTGCAATGAGTTGAGAAGAGTATTGACATCGTAGTATTGCATGACTTCTAAAAGCACAAGACTGATTAAGGAGATTGTGGATTGAATCCTCTGTATCATACAATATAAAATAATATATCAACAGATTTCTCAGATATTGGTATAGCGACGAGGATGAATGAGATAGGCGGCCTACTTGGTTGTTAACTCCAACACTGAGTCAATAACGAGGCCTTAATTGCTATAATTAAGCTACCGACGAGGCATATAGGATCATTACGTCTTTAATTACTCGTTTACTAAACTTAGTAGTTAACATGATGATGTATTTTGCCTCTATGTGATGGCCGCGGGGCACACACATATATATATATATATATATATATATATATATATATATATATATATATATATATATAGAGAGAGAGAGAGAGAGAGAGAGAGAGAGAGAGAGAGAGAGAGAGGGGGGGGGGGGTGAGCAGTGTTGATGGATAGTAGCAGTAGGTAATGTATCGGGGGGGTATTGAGGGATGTGTTGGTATGGTTAGGGACTAGGGTGTCGGGTAGAGGGTGTTAGGGAACTACTGATCAGGTCGAGGAGAGTGAGATGTAGCTTGGTAGGGAGGACAGTAAGGTGTAGGAAGTTGCTAGATGAAGTGAATAAAGTTTATAGAATAAGATACGTACTATTTAGAATACTTACTTGATTTATTATCTGAAGCTTAAGATTATACATTTACATCCGCATATATATATATATATATATATATATATATATATATATATATATATTATATATATATATATATATATATATATATATATATATATATATATATATATATACATATAAAATATAATATCTAGTCGCAACAATTACATTTAACGATGTTTAAGGGGCACTGAGATACTCAAGGTGGGGGACACATGAATCACAGTGAGCTAGAGCTGTTGCAATGGTGCTGCTACCTGCTGTATAATTTAAACTGTCTGCTATGCATGGTGAGGCATCCTACGTGAGGTAAAAGAAAATGGAAAATTTCATATTGTATTGAAGGAAAAAAATATTTGTGCTAGAAATGCGTTTGTATATAGTAAACAATAACAATATATCAAACTTTAGAATTTTGCAGGTGGCCGTACAATACGTAGATATTAATCAGTTAAGGCAGTACGTAGTTGCATTTTTTTTTTGTTATTCTATTGATGACGAGTACTCACAGTGTATATTATACAATATTTGTGAAGGATTATTTTGTTAGAAGATTTTCGAAGAATATGCATAAGAAGAAAACAATATATTAATGAAAAAAAGGCTGCAACAGAAACACACACACGCACATCACAACACAACACAACACAACTTAACTCCACACAAAACAATAATCCATATACGTATTAGTCGTATTATATGTCATGATAATACACTTGGTAGTATCACCCTTAATGTTGCGTGGCAGAGTTCAAACAAAGTTATATTAGCATGTGACGCACTATTCCCTCTTCATTTACCATCCCCAAACCACAACACAGTCAACCAAGGAACATCCAGTCGTCAGCGAATCACCCCCCTCTCTCTCTCTTTCCTTCCCATAGTGCCAGGAGATGCTCCCTACAAAGTTTGGCAGATTCGATTGGTGTAATTGAATTGTCCATTTGGGAGAGTTTGCCGCTTACCTCTTCTTCCTGTTTTTGGCAGTGTTGAATGAATGGAGTAGACAAGATGAGTCGCGAGGGCAAGTAAAGTGAAAACAACAACTTGTATTTTATAGTATTAGACACGTACATAGATAGATAAGAGAGAGAGAGAGAGAGAGAGAGAGAGAGAGAGAGAGAGAGAGAGAGAGAGAGAGAGAGAGAGAGAGAGAGAGAGAGAGAGAGAGAGAGAGAGAGAGAGAGAGAGTGTGTGTGTGTGTGTGTGAGTGTGCTGGAAGGGATGAATTCTCTGTACAACCCACCGGGACCGAAGACTCCTGTGCTTCGCTGCAGCAAAACAAACACAAAAACACTCTCAAAACAATAGACACAACGCACCCTTCCCCCACTTCACTTCCCAACAACAACAAAATCGTTTCAACACTTACTAATCGTTATTTTCTTTATGACAAGTGGCAAGCGTTCATAGTTCACGCACACAGACAACAAGAGAAAATAAAAAACAATCTTAAGAAAAAAATAAAAATAAGATTTCAAAGCTTGATCTCTACAAAACGAGCATCACCAGGGAAGAAATTAGTCTGCGTAGAATGAAACAAAATGATAAAAAATGACTGTAATAAATGAGGCCGGTATTGATGGTGGCGGCGGGAACTAATTTACTCTCCCGGAACCCAGCGCTGATTGCTTCTGGCGGGGCAGGGTGGCGCTCCCTCGATAATTACCACATCCAACTGGCAATTACCCGAGTCAACATTTATAGTCGGCCTAATATCCCTCAGGAGGACGAACAGATGGAGGAGAAGGAGGAGGAGGAGAGCACCTAGTAACAACAATTATAATAGTAATAGTCATAATAATAACAATGATGATAATAATAGTTATGATAATGATAATAATGATGATGATGGTAATGACAAAAACAGTAGTAATAATAGTAATGATAATGATGATAAGAAGAGGAAGGAGAAACGGAAGATCAAAGCAAGAAGGTGAACGAGACAGAGAGGCGTTGACGTATAACTTTTCCACATTTCATTCTTTCACGTCTTTGTTTTTGTTATCAATTTTTTTTTTAAATCTTTTCATTAAGTTTTTCATCATGCTGCACCCTCCTCTCCGCAAGTAAAATATCGGAGTAAATGTCGGAGAACTGTCGACATACTTCGTAAGTAATATTTTTACTTGTATGATAATATTATGTATCATTATTTTCAGTTTCTTAGCTTTTATTATCAATATTTTGAGATGTCTTAAATGTCAAATATTTGTTTCCCCATCACAACACTGTTTTCTGTTCAGTCGTTGTATTTCAACATATGTTAGTGTTGCGCACAGGGCCCTCACACTCACCGCCACGACTTCCCGTCTTAACTCACCCCCAAAGGCGCCCCACGTAACCACTTACCTCCTGACGAAGGTCCGGTAGATTAACCTGTAAGTAATCGTCCAGACCATTTCATCATTCCTGATTTAATGCAATCAAATCATAGCCATTAACGAGTATATCAACAATACATCGTCACTTTTTGTATCCAGTCAGCCGTTTTTAAATAATCCGCAATCAAAATCTGCAAATTCCCCGAGTTTTCAAAACGCTCTCAAGGTTTGCAGACGCTCAGGCTCAGGCTCGGTGACGCAGCATCAGGGAGGTTCATCTTCCCGCGCTTGATCAGAGGCACGTAAACACAGAGATAAATATAGTACTTGAAGATATTTGGGTGTTTCTGATAGATTTGTTTTGCTATATGCCACATGCATGCATCCTTTATGGGTGCAGCAAGACAGCTGTGCCTTTTGAGAAAAGTTTGCACACGGAAAGGAGTGGCGTGTGTAGGAGTGGAGTGGCGGAGTGGCGTGTGGTGATTCACGCCTATAGTGTGTTGGGGCGAGCAGTTGTGTTGAGAAACGGTGTGTAGTGAGGGTAGCGATGGACCACCACGACTGTGAGGCTTTGCCTCTTAACAAGACCAAGTAAACCAAGTAAACCAGTTGTGGAGTGGGCGTGGGCGTGCCCTGTGGTGGTGTGGCTGTCACACTTTCTGCCTTCCCGCCCGCATATTTTCCAACTCTTTGCTGTAGTTAATGCTAGTATGTGGTTTCCGAGTAATTACGTTTGACTGTAGCTCCAAAACTAACCATAGGATTTTCTCAAAAGTACCTTCATTGTGATTCCCACACACACATGGTTTAACCTTATTTACCAATCCATGTTTTGGAGAAGTGCCAGGTCCTCCTGCTGAACCTCAGGCTCTGCTAACACCTGTTCATCCACCTCGTACTCGGGCTCAAACATATAGGATCCCATGACAATCTGAGGTTCGTTTTCCTCATAGTATACGCGACCAGCGTCATTTCTTTCGGTGTCAGATTGAGCATCGTACTCTAGATCTGTCACAGCGACAGATTCACTGTCTGACACCGAAGTACAATCGCTCATCATAACATTTGCCGACAGGTGTCAGACAGTGTCTGCGGGCGTCCCTGTTCTGACGTCATCAATAACAGTCGTAGCCCTGTTGGAGGGAAGATTTTTTTTTCGTGCACTTTTTACAAAAGTCGTGTTTTTACGGAAATAAGGCCTGGAAATCAATTATTTTTGGTGGATTAGATGTTTTGAATGTACATTCAACATAATTCGGCAAAAAAAATTTGGGTCTGGACGATTACTTGAAGCGAGCAACGGTGTATAACACGTAATCAATCACAAGGCGGATAGAGGACACTGACACTCACTGTACAACTCTACATTTAATGACGAAGGTCACACCATACACGGACTCAACTCCTGAAGGTGGAGAGGGTGAACAAAGTACACACATAGTTACATGGTCCAAGAATGCTTCCCTAACATACAAATACACGAGGCTTCACTTGAGACACTGGGAGGCAACACACACACACACGAAGGTACTGCTTAACGCACTCGAGGCCTCCTGACGAAGGCGAATGCCTTCAGGCGCGTGGCGCTCTGCCCGACGCAAGACACTCTGCTCGTCTCTGCGGCCCGCTCCATTCTCCCCGCTACCCAGGCCGCGGGCTTCTCCCCTCTTCTGCCGCCGCCAGCTAACCAGCCAATTCCGTGGCTGCATTACCGTGCGCGACCCAATCAGTATGCCGCCGCGAATGACGTCACCCTCCCTTTGTGAGAGGAGCAGTAAGTACCCTCACCACGTGCCGCCCGGTGCCAGGCGCGCCCACACACACACGCCTCGACAAACATACAGACACCACTCAACCTGCCTTCCCCCTACCCACCACATGCAATAACGCCAAGCGCGTAACATTATCCTCCTTCCTCATAGAATAGTGACCTCACTGTTAATTCTATCCTAAATCCTGTATTCTAAAAGTACATAAAAGAAAACAAAAATATGGAAACCATAATTGAAACATACAAAATTAACACACACAAAAATCCTCAAATGAATGGCAGCTCGCCCCATCATTTAACACACACACAAGACCCAAACATTACCATCCAAAGCCTTACAGCTACTATTAAGTCCAATCATCGCCTTCACCCGCCGCCAACACAGCACTGGGAGGTCGCACCAGGCCGCTCTCCCCTCTTCGCCCGCGAGACCCATAAGCAGGTGACCCCCCTGCACCCTCTTCAGGCGCCACAAGTCTCAGAGGACCCTCCTCATCCCTGGGCTCGCCTCAAAGGTGACCACGGCCAAGAGTCGCTCTCCACTGGCCCCGTGGTTCTCCAAGGGCGCCACACAAATCCCAGGGGAACGTACTCTCTACCCTGGGATCGCCTCAGAGGTACCCACGGCCAAGAGTCGCTCTCCATTGCCCCCGTGGTTCTCCCCTCTGCTCCAGCTGCTCGTCTCTGCGACAAAGGGCACCACGACCTCCCGACCGACCATGCCCTCCACTGCAAAGCGCCGGTGACGGAGACAGGACTTAACAGCAACACGCTGTGGCCGGTGCTGCCTGGAAGAGGGCACAATGCATCCCTCCACCGTCATCCACCTGCCACAGCCTCGGGGGGGGGGGGGGGGGGGGCATACACTGCGCTTGCCATCCTCCTGACGGCGTAGCAGAGGCAGGTATGGGGACGTCCTCTTCGTCCTGGCCCTCCGAGGCCTTCCCTGCTTGTTGCGCGGCTTCCCACGTTCACCACGCCGGCGGGTCTTCGGTCGGGGCGGCAGGCTTCAGCCGTGGGCGCTTGATCCGCAACTGCCGGAGTGGCAGGCTCCCAGCGCGGCCCTTCGCCGTTTGCCAGCGCCGCGAGACGGGCCCGGCAAGCCCTCCACGCCGCCTTTCCATCAAACAGCGACGATCCACGCCGCCCCGAACGGCCACACACCGCAGCGCGGCCCTGGGGTGACGAAGGCGAAGCAGGGAGGCGAGGAGCGGAGCGCCGCTCAGATTCCTCCTGACAAAGCGGCCGATACGCGCGGCCCGCCGTCTTAATTTCCACGCTCACTCCCTCTGCAGGGGCGTCACCTAGGGACAAGGGCAGCTCTTCCTCGCCTACCCTTAACAACTTCTTCCCCGGATCGACGCACGCCCCACCCTGCGTCAGGTCTGCAGGGGCGTCACCTAGGGACAAGGGCAGCTCTTCCTCGCCTACCCTTAACAGCTTCTTCCCCGGATCGACGCACGCCCCACCCTCCGTCAGGTCTGCAGGGGCGTCACCTAGGGACAAGGGCAGCTCTTCCTCGCCTACCCTTAACAGCTTCTTCCCCGGTTCGACGCACGCCCCACCCTCCGTCAGGTCCTGCCTCGCGTCAGCCTGTACCTCATTATTTAAGCCTCTCCTCGGTGTATCTCTCATTTCCCTTAAATTCTGTTTCATTTCACTTACAATTTCCTTTTGTTTAACCATTTCCTTTCTCATTTCTTTCCTCATTTTCCTCATTCTCTCATTTTCACTCATCATTTCTCTCATCATGTCTATGATCTTGTTCGTGTTCACTCTCTTTCTATCCGCCATTAGAAGCGCGCCAAGTGCACATTCCTCAGTGACGTCACAAGGCTTCACCTCGCCTTCCCCTCTGTCTCTCTCTCTATCCGCCATCTTAACCGCGTGTTACACAGCCATTACCGGCCACAGATTTTTCTACAATTAATCCCACTACTGACACCAGTGTTGCGCACAGGGCCCTCACACTCACCGCCACGACTTCCCGTCTTAACTCACCCCTAAAGGCGCCCCACGTAACCACTTACCTCACCTCCTGACGAAGGTCCGGTAGATTAACCTGAAGCGAGAAACGGTGTATTACACGTAATCAATCACAAGGCAGATAGAGGACACTGAAACTCACTGTACAACTCTACATTTAATGACGGAGGTCACACAATACACGGACTCAACTCCTGAAGGTGGATAAGATAAGATAAGATTTTCATCCTATCTAGACACTTTGCAAGTACCAACTACAAGGTTATTGACTATACAAAGCGCCGCCACGTCAGCACGAACTAGGCGGACTCGAACCGCTGACCGAATGCACAGGGACGCTGCACATTGCGAACTCACGTCTCTACCAACCTTGCCACCCTGACGGGCTCCTGAAGGTGGAGAGGGTGAACAAAGTACACACATAGTTACATGGTCCAAGAATGCTTCCCTAACACACAAATACACGAGGCTTCACTTGAGACACTGGGAGGCAACACAAACACACGAAGGTACTGCTTATCGCACTCGAGGCCTCCTGACGAAGGCGAACGCCTTCAGGCGCGTGGCGCTCTGCCCGACGCGAAACACTGCTCGTCTCTGCGGCCCGCTCCATTCTCCCCGCTACCCAGGCCGCGGGCTTCTCCCTTTGTCTGCCACCGCCAGCTAACCAGCCAATCCCGTGGCTGCATTACCGTGCGCGACCCAATCAGAATGCCGCCGCGAATGACGTCACCTTCCCTTTGTGAGAGGAGCAGTAAGTACCCTCACCACGTGCCGCCCGGTGCCAGGCGCGCCCACACACACACACACACGCCTCGACAAACATACAGACACCACTCAACCTGCCTTCCCCCCACCCACCACATGCAATAACGCCAAGCGCGTAACATTAGCAATAATCTTCCTTTAAATAAAATATTTTGAGCAAGGAGGAAAATACATTATGGAATATTTTCGGTCTATTTTTTATTCAACGTCTTTTTTGATACATTTTTCGTGTAATTAAGAAAAAAAGCTACGTGCAGGCGTGTATAATGGTCACTCACCTCACGGCACGTTATTACTTGCTTACAAGCTTCACATGAGGTAAGTTTAAGCACTACACACTTAATCGATTCAGCTTTGACTACTTGTTCTATTAACTAGCAGACTTTTACCATTAGCTAATTGCCCATATGGTGCACTTGTTTTAGGTGATTAAGGCGTGTAGTTGTAGTGGATTGCAGGGCATGTGTAAGCAGCCAGGGTAGCGGGTAGCAGGTAGCGAGCTGGAACAGGCTGGGAGGACCCGTGGTAATTCTATCACGTCCTTTTCAAGGACGCGCCCGGTGAGTGACAATAAGTTAATTACCTCCTGATTTGTAGTGATGATGATGCAGGGATAGTACACATTTCTTGAGGTGTATGTATATTTGTACAGTTAATGAATGTACACGTGGAGGGATAGAAGAAGCCAAGACAACAGGTCCGGCCAGCTCGGCAGAGCCGAGGCGAGTGAGAATGAGGTCACGGGGCAGCTGCTGACCTGCGCTTCCCCGACAAACAAAAGGCCTGTCGCCAAGCGTACAGTCAGCGGTTGCCAGCATAGCAACATTACCAATTACCACCATTACATTCCTCCCCCCCCCCCCATGAAAAAGGACAACGTGACCACACGTTATACAACAGAAAGGGACATGAACAAATAATAAGTGAACAAGGTACATAATTGCCAGATAGCAAACATAGAAAACAAATAATTGAATTGCAACACCAAAAAGGGATAATAAATTGCACATACAATAAGCTATATATGGAAGGAAAGGGAGAAGCAAAACAGTCAGAATCACAGATGAGAAGCGAAAGAGAACGAACAGCGGGTCGAAAACTAAGGTAATCACAACGAGAAGTGACATGCAGAAAGGAAATGTTAATCACAAGAGAAGTGACAGACATCGAAAAGGAGCCAATTACTAGAACAAGGAGCCACGTGCGTGTAAAAGAAACTACAAAAGGGACTAAAGCAATACCAAACCACAAAATATACGAAGTAGAGGAGAAAGCTGAGCTAATCAAATTAATAAGGGAAATATAAATAAACCACGTGCGAGCACATAAATAAAATGCATGCAACATAGAAGGTAAATGATCAAAAGTCAGATCATGCCACAATAGGGGGGCGCACCACATTTCCTACACCATGTATTGTGCATTTCCTACACAGCACATCTACAAATTTAGCAGATTTTAGAGTAGTGACATATTTCCTACAGATATACAGCATATCTCCTACACACAGTAGGTGTAGGAGATATGCTTGACACTTGTTTTTGTGTAGGAAATATGACCGCCTATGTGTATTGTGTAGGAGCTGTGACAGTATGTAAATATGTGCATCTGTAAAGCACATTAATTAAAATGGCACTTTTTATTTCTTACTAAAACATACGTATACGTATACAATGAAACATTAAAACATTAAAATGGCACAACTTAAATGAAAACCTCAAGCCTGTCATGAATGGCAGTAAGACAAGTGGGGCATGTTGCAGGGTTGTTATTATCTGCTGCTGACACAAGGATAGTTATGCAATTTGCACAGGAGGACGCGTGTCTGCAGGGCAGAAATGCTGAAACAGAGCTCTCAAATGTGTAAACGACAGCATTGATGTATTGGGTCAATGTGTATGTTCCATTCTGTAAGTGTTCGTTCAAGTTCTGCCTGCGCTCAATGTTTCTGACAAACTTCTCCCTTTTCTGACGAGTGATGTCCAAGCCAGCATCCAGACTAAGGGGGGTGTAGGAGATACGCTGTATCCTAAGGCCTCTTCCATTTGCGACATTTCAGGAACCAGTTCACGGAACCCAAGAATTCAGGCGTTCCATTTGCGCACGAAAACCTGGGTCCGAGGCGACGCGCGTAGTGACTCAGCAAAACCCTTGAACTTTCTCTACCCACATTGGGACGTCGGTAGCCTGGGTAGAGTTTTCAGTTCATAACAAACAATGGCCGCCTTGGGCCCTATTTCTCTTATCGTGAAGGGTTTTCCGCATGCACGAGTCGGAGAGGATGTCAGACAGGCCTACAAGGGGCACTGGTGGAGGAAAGCTGTCCCGCGATCTTAAACTTGATATGATCCCTTCCAAAGACTACTCTATACTGGACTTGCTACTCATTTTGGGCTATTTCCAGTGGAGGCCAGTTTTCCGATTCCTGCCATTTTCGAACATCACTCCCTTTTCCCTTCCTATGGTTTATCAGTATATATGATATACCGTTATCTTCGTAAATGTTTGTTCTATAATATTATCAAATAAAAAACAGTAAAATACACAGAAGAAATACCATTATGAGAGAGTGAAGAAATATGCATGAACCATGCATTCACTTGAACTCATCGCCATTTAATATTTTGCGAAAAAACATTTTAGATGAAACATATCAATAGAAGCGGATTTTCATTAGCTTTTCATTGATATATTTCGTTTTCTGATAAATGAATCAGAATCATGCATAAATTAGCGTTAACTAAAAAAATTACATCTATCGGGATAATTACCCGTTTGATGATGTTATTTATTTAGTTAACGCTAATTTATGCATGGTTCTAATTCATTTATCAGAAAACGAAATATAGCAATGGAAAGCTAATACAATTCCGCTTCTATTGATATGTTGCATGTAAAACGTCTTCACACAAAATATTAAATGGCGATGAGTTTAAGTGAATATAAGTTCATGCATATTTCTTCAGAGTCGCATAATGGAATTTCTTTAGTGTATTTTACAATTTTTTATTTGATAATATTATAGAACAAACATTTACGAAGATAGCAATGTATCATTTATACTGATAAGCCATAGTCTACTGTATGCATGGAACACTTTTTTACTTGCCGATCCGATTGATGATGCTATTTTTTTAGTTAATGCTAATTTATGCATAGTTCTAATTCATTAATCAGAAAAAAAAATATAATGGAAAGCTAATGAAAATCCGCTTCTATTGATATGCTTCATCTAAAAAAAATTCTCGCAAAATATTAAATGGCGAAGAGTTTAAGTATATATTGAGGTCATGCATATTTCTTCACTCTCTCATAATGGCATTTCTTTAGGAATATTTTACTGTTTTTTATTCGATAATATTATAGAACAAACATTTACGAAGATAACGGTATATCATATATACTGATAAACCTTAGGAAGGGAAATAGGGGTGATGTTCTAAAATGGCAGGAATCGCAAAACTGGCCTCCACTGGTCATGGGCGGGTTGGCGCGGGGCACTAGTAGCAAGTCCAGTATAGAGTAGTCTTTGTCCTTTCACATCACAACTGAGTTACCACTTTTAATGTTTCTCTCTCTCTCTCTCTCTCTCTCTCTCTCTCTCTCTCTCTCTCTCTCTCTCTCTCTCTCTCTCTCTCTCTCTCTCTCCCTTCCTCTTGCCTCGCCAGCTGAGTTTGTTTGTAAACAAAAATTAGTTTGTTTGTAAACAAAAAAACGGGGTTTTTGCGTTCCATTTGTGACACGCAAATCCAGAACCAGGAACTGAACCCAACCCTGAACTGAAAGAACTGGTTCCTGGAACTTGGGCACAAATGGAAGAGGCCTCTTGTAGGAAATATGTCACTACTCTCAAAACTGCTAAATTTATAGGAGGGTTTTGTGTAGGAAATGTGCTGGATACTTGTTTTGCTGTAGGAAATGACAGCCTATGTGTAGGATATGTGGCAGTACTCCAACTATTGTAGGTTTGTAGGAGATGTTGAAATTATCGCCCATCGACTGATGGACGACAACAAACTGTTGAAATTATAATATTAATTAACGTGAACTCACCTTGCTATTAACCCAAAACCTACCTAAACTGCACTGATACCCTATTTAGACGCTAACTAAGGTATACTCAGCAGTGACAGATGGGTTGATGTTATGAAGGCTTGATCATTATCTTGAGGGAGTATTGGTGAGACGCTGTGGTACACAGAATGGCAGAGTGGCTGGCTGTGGCAACGTAATGGCGGCGCGGAGTGATAGGCCGGCGGAGTTGCCAAGGATAACTTTCCAAGTTACCTGGCGCGGCTCGTATCTTGTGATGTTTTTACCACTTTGTCCAGCTTTTAACCGATTGATCGATTACAGTTTACTCATATTAATATGAGGTTGACTACACCTTAGTGTACAATCAAAAGCCTGACTACAACTTCATAGTGTAGCTGATAACGCGTGACTAATGTCTTGACTACAACTCCTTCTCAAGACAGCTGGAGCAAGCTCACACGTGGAACGTTCCAATAAATATAATTTACTTTAAAATCAAGAGTAAAATGCCAAACCACATGGTAAGAAGTGGACAAACGAAACATGCAAAAGAAGCAGTAAGGGCGGAGGAAGAAATGCATAAACTAGAAAGTCACGAAAAGGTAGATAATGACACGATAAGCAAAAATAAATAAATAATATATATAAATAATATACGTGGAACTTTCCTCACAATTCTTATATTATGTTAATCCTTTGATTAATTGTGGTATTATAGGTATTATAGGTATTATAGGTATATAGTATGGTATTATATATAATAATATATACATAGGTGGAATTTGTGGTTACATGTCAAATTGTACTGAAGCGATTGTTAATGAAGTCATTTGATCCACAAGACATTTACGTCCCAAGTCATATAAGACACAAGACAATTGGGTATCAGGTCAAACCGTACACTGGCCATCTCGTACACTAGTCAATTTGTCCCTCGGACAAACCGTCATCAAGCCATCCCTCCTCAAGCCGAATTGATCGCGCGTTTATCCATAAAATGTCGTCACAGAGAGAGAGAGAGAGAGAGAGAGAGAGAGAGAGAGAGAGAGAGAGAGAGAGAGAGAGAGAGAGAGAGAGAGAGAGAGAATAAAAAGAGAGATTGCGATGAGGGAAAATGGGAGAGAATGAGAGAGAATGATAGATAGATAGATATAAGAAAGAAAAAAAAACGAAAAAAGATAATGAGACAATGAATGAATGAAAGAAGACGTAATGAGAGAGAATGAGAGTGAGAGGAAAAGAGAGAGAGAGAGAGAGAGAGAGAGAGAGAGAGAGAGAGAGAGAGAGAGAGAGAGAGAGAGAGAGGGGGAGAGAGAGCCATACAATGTGTGTGTGGGTGTGTGTGTGTGTGTGGGTGTGTGGGTGGGTGTGGGTGTGTGAGGGTGTGTGTGTGTGTGTGTGTGTGGGTGGGTGGGTGGGTGGGTGGGGGTGGGTGAATGGGTGGGTGGGGGTGGGGGGTGGGTGGGTGGTATGTGTGTGTGTGTGTGTGTGTCAGATGAGGATGGAGGGAAGGGTGGAGGGGAGGTACTAAGAAGAAAGGTCAGGTCTACACTCTGTGGTCAGGTCATGGTTAGTATCTCTCATCCCACGTCTTTCTACACACACACACACATACACACACACACACACACACAAGCACACACACACACTGTGTTCACTGTGTCAAGTGTCACTGTGTTGTGGGGGGGGTGGCCTCGATCCGCGGGCGGAGCGGAGATAGATGGGCGGTCTTCTTAAAACCCGAGCCCCTGTCCACCCATCAGTGAAAGGGTAGGGTGGGTTGGGGAGATACCGTACATGTGGATGTAACGTACAAATGCTCCCTTGGCCATATTTATAGGTTTAGGATAGTTACCGTATAAATGTAGTAAGAGAAAAGGGGTTCGATCAGCTGAGCGGGAGAGATTTGGATGGTCGGCGCTTGGATAATTTTAGAGGTGAGTTTTGTTGTTTTTGGCATGTCCCATGTAATATTTGGCCTCCATTTCATGGTCTCTTGTGTTCATGAATATGCCAGCAGTGTGGGGGTAAGGTATTAAGTATCGAAATGTGTTCAGTTGTGATGTACCAAAGGGATATAAAGACATTCCAGCCACACGAACGATCCGAAATGTTGGTTTACATGTGAATGGCGTCATGTGGACACTTCGTACAGTGTGGTTTTTAAATGTAGGTAACATCCACAGTGTAAACAAAAAATTTAAAATTCTGGTATGGGTTATGTGTTTTCAATAATGTCAAGTAGGATGCAGCAACATAATATTAGATAGTGACACCTATCACAGTAGTGATTTCATTCATCTGTTCATAATCCTTGTGGTGTTTTACCAGTATGTTTCCATGCTTCCATCCATGCTTGTCAAGATTGTGTAGCCTAATGAAACTAGGCTATAGGCCTATATCTACATTCTAAAGGTAATTCCAAGCAGTGTTAAGTTCAATCAAATTAAAATATGCCAAATATTGCATTAAATCATCTGCATTTATTATAAATAATTATTAATTTATGTTTCCCTTCTGGAAGTGCTACAGAAGCACTTCCATGATTAAGTACATTATGTAGGGTAATGAAAGTATTAATAGGATTGCAAATATATTAAAAAAAAAAAATCCAGGAACTTCAAAGTCAAAATTTATTTTCACTTATTTTTACTTTCACTTTTTAATTGATTAAAATTGCTTGCACTATTATATTGCTAATATAAATTGATTTGATTTCATCACTAGGGTCCATTTCATGAAATGTGTTGCCCTAATTCAACTGTGCTTGATTTTTTTATTTTCAATTTTTTTTTTTACTTATCGATAAATATCTCTGTATGGAGCGTCCTCACCTATGGATGGTCCGTACGTTTTTAGTTTTTTTTTTCGGGCCTATTTTTCAGTTGCTTTTATCATGTTGCCAGAGTTGTGCCTTACACATAATGTAGTCCATATCTTATATTTTGTAATACATAATAAAAAAATTCAGATTTCACTCAATTTTTTTTTTCCTGATTTAAAAAAAAAAAAGTGTACGGTACATCCCCAACCCACCCTACCAGGTGTTAGCTGGGGGTTGTGACCCGCCTCCTGGGGTGATGGCTTCCCCCAACACTAAACACTGAGGATGAATGATAAGAATGTTGATATGGAGACGGGGCCATACGAGTTTGCTCAGGCTCTGTAAAATACAACTAGATGAATACAACTAGATGAATACACACACACTATTAGGGAGAGAGGGAAGGAAAGTGTTGATATGAAAGTTGTGGCTGTGTGTGCATAGATGCAAAACATTAATAAATATATAGTAATAACATCAAAACTCGAAAATAATAGTTATGATGATTAAGATAGTATTTGGTTATCTTGATATAAATGTTATCATCACTAATATCATTATGAATATAATTATTATTATTACTGTTTTATCATCATTACTATTATGATTATCATTCTCGAAATAATGACATTAATAATTGTTATTGACAATGATAATGATATCAATAATTGAAAGATACGGATAAAAAAAAAAAAAATCAGAGAGCGAGAGAGAATATATTTTAGAAGTGGCTGTACGTATAGTACGTACGAGTAGGTAGACAGAAAGGCAGGATGAGAGCTTGGAATGTTCTTTATCGTCCTGCTAATCCCTCGGTCACTTCCCAGAGTCCTTTCCAAACCGAGTCAACTGTACCTCTCTCTCTCTCTCTCTCTCTCACACACACACACACACACACACACACACACACACACACACACACACACACACACACACACACACACACATAGGGGTACTCCGTAGTGTAGGGGTAGCACGCTCGGTTCACAACCGAGAAATCCCGGGTTCGATCCCCGGGCGGAGCGGAAACATATGGGCTGTTTCCTTAAAACCCGAGCCCCTGTCCACCCAGCAGTGAATGGGTACCGGGTGTTAGCCGGGGTTTGTGACCCATCTCCCTGGGTGCTGGCTTCCCCCAACACTAAGCACTAAGGATGAATGATAAAAATGTTGATATGGAGACGGGGCCATACGAGCGTGGCTCAGGCCCTGTAAAATACAACCAGATGAATACAACTAGATGAATACACAAACAAACACACACACACACACACACACACACACACACACACACACACACACACACACACACACACACACACACACACACACACACACACACACACACACGCACACGCACACGCCACACCCCACACGCACACGCACAACGCACACGCACACGCACACGCACACCACACACACACACATACCCCACAGGTTATTCTTCACGACTGCTAGGACACAGAAACACTAGTGTGGCAACGTTCTTTACTTGTGAAGGACGAAGAAGCATGCAGCGGCAACGTCTGTCCGTGGGCCCGAATAGAAGTGCAGCCGGACTAACTCTGTCGCGGTGGGCTCTCAACCTATGGAGCGTGAGCTCGTCCCTGAAGCATCTCGAAACAATCGAGCCTAACATTTCAAATGCTAATAACACATAAACATCTCCCCCGAAGAACATTAAACACTCCAAGAGAATAAAACATATGATCTTAGCAATGAAATTATAACAAAATCACGAAATTACTTAACCATAAATACTCGACATACAATGGTTACAAAAAGAGCTAAGTGTATGAAGCCACAGGTCCCCAAGTGACGTGCAGACGTTCAGGAGGTTGGCGTAGGCGATTACTACGACGGGGAATCTTGTCTTCCTTGACGGCTGATGTGGTGTCAGACTGGGCAGGCGACGTAGGCGGCGTTGTTAAAGTCTCCATGGCAGGATGAGACGTTGCAGGCGTAGTCGGGAGCAGGGGCCGATACGGACGCAGAAATCGGCGATTTCTCCAATAAAGTCTCCCACTACCCAGCTTTACGAGGTATTTTCGCCTGTCGCCAACTCCGACCACCTCGCCTGCACGATCCCATAGGCCTGTAACGTTGTTCTGGACATCAACCCTGGAGCCGATGCGTAAGCCATGAAGTGTACGGGCGGAGCGGTCGTGACGCTGCTTCGTCTGATGCCGGAGATTGTCAGCTCTGGCATCACACTCATCGGCTGCGCGCTGCCACTCTAGGGCAAACGCACGGTGATGAGTGGGCACCCCAGATCGCAACGGATGCCCGAAGAGGACTTGCGCGGGTGATCTTCCGCTAGCGCGCGGCGTATTCCGTAGCTCCAGGAGACCTCGTTCGAATGCATCGTCGTCTAACTGCCTACCGGTCGTTGCTGCCATAATCAATTTTTTGACAGTCTTCACAGCTGCCTCCGCGTGACCGTTAGCTCTGGCGTAGGTCGGCGACGACATCTCGATAATATTAAACAAGTAATATTAAATATTAGTTTTAAAATAAAAATAAATTAGTTAAAAATAATAAGTAAAATAATATTTAAATTTAATGTTTTTAATATATATTAGATTTGGTTAACACCAAATCTATGAAAATTGAACCATGGAAATTTTTCATATATATGACTTACTTTTTTTTCATGCTAATGATAAATAAGGCAATCATCATCTAAAATGGAAAAACGCGACAGTTGGCCAACCTAACCCTATGCATTATTGCAATAGCCTGTGACTGATTAAGTGATTATTTACGGGAAAATGCTATTGCAAATTATTGGGCCTGGCTATAATATTGTATGCAGTAAAAGTAGAAAATATTGTGTACATAGCCATCATACAGGTATCAAAATATACTGCAAACACTGATCTTATAAGTGAGATTAGTGCAACATCTTGTAGAGAAAGAAATATATACTTGAAGCTCTTTTTACTCAAACGCATTATAGAAAGGAAAAGGAGTACAAAAAATGCAAAAAAATTTTTTTAAAAAGGTGACATCTAAAAAAAAAGGGCTTTTAAAATTGCTAGGAAATGTTTAAGAAAGCCCAAAAAAATAAAAAAACCTGGTTTAGTTAAGCATTAAAAGCCAAACAACGGAAAAATAAAACCCCTAATTTTTTTTTTTTTGAAAACGGGAAAAAGATAAAAGGGACTTTTCCTAAAAAAAAACCCGTTTACACACAAAAAATAACGCAGTGGCCAGGGGGAATATGAGGGCCTAATTCCACTATAAAATGACGGGCCTAGATAAAGCTAATTCTTTTTTATTATGCTTCCCAAAATCCAGTAGCAAATATGGAAATATTTATAGGGCAGTAATATACTCCATCCCTTCTTTTCCCCTCCCTTATTCTTTAGCCTCCCTTTAAACACAATCTGTTTTTTACATACACTTTAAACTTTTAAAATAACACTGCTGTAAAAAACATTGTGTAAGCTAGGCCATGCAAAAAAGGTGGGAAATGATAATGCAAAAGGGGTATAAATAAGAAAAACTGAACCCCCTATAACCTCCCCTTGTGAAAAATTATTTTACTTTTTTGGCAGAAAATGCCCAAAAAAAATATAATATCTATTTAAATTTATTTCAATTTTTCTGTGAGAAAAAAACCTAAAAGTTCTTTTGGCCAAAATTGCTGTTTTGAAATTTGGGTTTCAAGTAAAATACTTAGGGGGAAAGGCAATGTATATTTTTGAGAATGAAGGTATAAACAATGTCAAATAAACGGATGTTTGGGGAAGGGGAAACCCTTGAAAACCGGGGGCAAAATATGGAAAAAAAAAAGGAAACACAACAGGAAGGGCTGTAGCTTCAGAAAAATGTTGAGAGGCAGTGAGGAAAGAAAAACACAGGAATGGAAAAAAGGACTCAGGAATAGCTAAAAAAACTAAATAAACTGTCCTGTGGGGTTTTTTAAGGGAACCTGACAACAAAATTAATTAACCCCCCCTGCTTTCTTTTTCCTTTTCATTAAATCTTTTGGGGGTTTTTCCTCAGCCTGATTTTTCATGTTGTGGGTTTGTTGTAAAGAGCATTGATTTCCAACATTTTTTTACAGTTTCCCAATGGTCGTCAAGCCTAGTTTCCCATGAAGAACAAAAAGGGGGGAAAACCCAGCCTGTGTTTGTGTTTGACCATTTTTTCCGCGTCCCATTTTCCAAACCTTCCCCCTGTCTTTGTGCCCAAAAAAAAAATTTTTTTTAAAAAAAAACAGGGGTTAAATCCCCCATTTAAATTAAAACCCAAAAGGGTTGGGCCTAAAATTTGCCCCCGGGAAAATTTGGGGTGGGCCCCACATAGGGGAAAAAAAACCACGGGGGTTTTGCTTTCAAAAAAGGTTTCGGGGGTTTTGGGGCCTCCTTTTAAAAAAAATTTTATTTTTGCTAAACCCCCTGCCGGGCGATTAAAAATCGGCAAACCGGTGGTCCCTTGGCCCCCGGGAAAAAGGGGGAAAGTAGGGTTTGGGCCACCTTTTTGGGCCTTTTTCGGGGATTAAACCCCTTTCCGGGCCCTTTGGGCCCGGTTTGACCCGGGGACAAAAAAAAACTTTGGGGGGCGGAAAGGGTTTTGCTGAGGCCGGTGGGGCCCCTTTGTTGTTTTTTCCCTTTTCGGGGGAAAAAAAAAAACCCGACCCCGGGCCGGTGAGGCCCCCTTAAACCCCCGGTTAAAAAAAAAAATTTGGGGTCCTTTAAATTTTTTTTATTTTTGGGGTTTACTTTTTTTTTTGCAATTAGAGGGGGCCCCCATTTCATTTTTGGTTAAACCAGCAGTTTAATTGGGTTTTTTTTTAAATTTTGAAAACCCATCAATTTGGATAAGTTTTTTTTATTTTTCCCCAAAAAATTAGGGGGGCCTTCCCCCCTTTATTAAAAATTTTTTTTTTAAGGAAAACCCCCCCAAGGTTCCTAAAATTAAACCTTCAAAAACCGGGGGGAAAAAAAAAAATTTATTAAAAAAAAGGGTTAAAATGAAGGATTAAATAATTTTTACCTAATTAAAAAAAAAAAAATTTAAATTTAATAAAAATATATTAGTATATATATATTATATATATATTTATATTAATAATAAAATTAAAATAAAATATATATAAATAATATATATAAAAATAATATATATTAAAAATTTTTGGAAAACATAAATTCAATGATATCGGGTCATTGTTTTACTTCCAAACCTTTAAACCCTAGAACTAAAAAAAAATGGAAATTAACAAAACGGGGCCACCCGGTGGTTTTTTAAAGCCCCGGTTCCACTAGCCCGCTTGAAACGGCTGCCGTACAAAAATGAAAAAACAATGACGTCACCAAAAGTCGCCGCACCCCCTTTCCCCATTTGTACGGCTCCCGTAAAAGTTAAAATAAAATTCATCTCCCCCACTCGGCGGGGTTTCCCTCGGGAGGTGAAAAACTGGGGCCCGGTTCCCACAATCCCACTAAAGCGGTGATAAATTGGTAGCATTTTGGGGGGTGTGGGCCCAAAAGGCCCCGGTAAAGGGGGCTAGTGGGACCGCCTTAACCCAAACAAAAAAGGGTGCCTACTTTGCTCTTGAACCGTCGGGTTTTAGGTTTTTTTTATTCACGGTGTTTTCCTTAAAAAATATGTTCCCTTTGTTTGGGAATCACAATGATGGTATTTTTGAAAAAATCCGAGGGTTGCTACAAAGCGACAGTCAAGCGTCTTCATCCGGGAAGGGGGGACCCTTTCCAGACTTGGGAATAAACGGGCCCCCCTGCTCCGGCTAGTTTGGCGGGGCCCCCAATCGGTTTGGGAAAATTTTAACCCAAAAACTAGGGTTTTAATTTTTAGGGTCCAGAAGTGAAAGGAAATTTCTACATAAACGCCGGGGAGAAGAACTACATATACACAAATCGTGTTATTAAAGGGTTTTCAGTGGGGAAGCCCCTTTGTCTTAATAAAGTGGGTTTTTATTTTAAACAGAACTTTTTGGGTTTCACTGGCAAACCCCCTAACCCAAAAAAAATAAAACCCACAAAAATTTACACTGTTTTAAATTTTCTTTATATAAATTAAAATCACAACCACCTGTTAGTTCCTAAACCGGGAAAAATTCGCTTTAAACAACGCTCCCCCCTTTTTTTAGATGAAAATATTTTTTCGGGTACATTTTTTTGTGTTTTTAAAAAAATTTTAATGTTTGTTTGTTTTAAAATTCGCTTTTTCGCCCCTGCCCTATCTACTTTCTACTTTTTGAAGGACCAAAACTTTTGTCTTTCAGTCCCTTTTACTAACCCTTCCCAAAACCCCTTGCAAAACTGTTCCCTTTTATGAAAAAAACGGAATAAAAATAATAAAATAAATGGTGAAACTCCCGGCCCTCGCCATCAAAAAAACCCGTCAGTGACCGCGGGCCAATCCCCCCCTCACTGGGCAGCACCAAGGGCTAGGTTAGGTTTTTTTGGGTTTAAAGGTTTAAAGGGTTTAAAGGGTTAAATTTGGTTTTTGTTTTAGTTTTTAAAAAAAACCCAAACTTAACCTTAACCTAAACCCCCCTTTTTGACCCAATTTAAAAGTTTGCCAAAAGGCTTGAAGGTTGTAAAAAAACTGTAAAGACAAAAGATTAATCCTTCATAAGTTAATAAAAAAGATATATGGGAGGGTTTATACAACAAAACTTAACTCCTAACCCAACCTGGGCCATTGGTATTTTTTTACACTAGGCCCGAAAATTTTTTAAAAATAATGGGGACCATGGGGTTTAAAGTTTTTTCCTTTTAGGGTTCTAAAAAAACTCTCATGGCTTTTCCCTTGTAATCAAAACTTTTTTGGGATACGACAAATGACAAAGAGAAAAAAGGTTTATGTGCGCCTCACTCTTCTTTTTTCTTTTGACCTGCATCGCCTCAATTTTTCCCCCTTTTCCGCGGGCATTTTTTAAAAGCGAATTTGGCTTTATTTAGGTTAAACCCTTGGGGTTAGGTTTTGATGGTATTCAACCAGTAAATTTTGGGACGAACTACACACAACCCTCGTTTTCCCGGGCTAATGGGGGGGCACTGGGCCGGGGAACCGCAAAATCCCCGGGAAACGGGAACAGCCGAGGCCATTACTCACCCCCGGGCGTTTTTCCTACTCTAGTTTTACTTCCCGGCCCAACCCCCAATATCAGCTACCCCCCCCCGGACTCTTTCCCTCACTTTGTTTTTATTTTTAGTGCTGCGAGGATTCCTTGGGGAAACTATGAGGGCCCCGGGGAAAGTTTCCCAGATGCCCATCACCCGCCTGTAGTTGCCCCCTTTTTTCCCCCAAAGGAAAAGGTGAGGGGGTTTACGCGTTTTCCCGGGGGGGGTGTGTGTCTTGGGATTTGGGGTCGTGTACCCAAATTTAACAATACGGGCCGCGGCATGCGACCCTGGCGGGAGGGGCGGCACGACCAGGTTTTGACGGAGACGCTCGGACCCCCAACAACTTTTTCAATTTACGGAC
>JACEEZ010015277.1:560000-561755 GCA_016584305.1 Chionoecetes opilio
CCCCCCCCCGTGGGAAACACCTCATATGGCACATTTTTGGAACCGGATTGACCAGGGGAAGGTTTAAGCCCATTATGAGATGATCCGATCATTTTTTTTTTTTTTTTTTAGCAGGCTATTAGCGATAATTGTGAAAAAAAGTGGGTTGCGAGCATTGAGGAAACCTTGATTGTAGGGGTGATGGGTAATGGGTGAGTGAATGGGTGGGGTGATGGGTAATGGGTGTGGGGTGATGGGTGAGTGAATGGGTGGGGGGTGATGGGTTGGGGGGATGGGTGATGGGTGAGGGAATAGATGGGGGTGATGGGTAATCTATAATATATAAGCGAAGTGTGTCTGTCTGTTTGTCGTCTGTCTGTCTGTCTGTGTGTGGGTGGTGTGTGTGTGGTGTGGTGGTGTGTGTGGGTGTGTGGTATAGGTTCCGCCCCCCGTGGCGCAATCACCTCATATGGCACATTTTTGAACCGGGTTGACCAGGGGAAGGTCATAAGCCCACTTATGATGATTCGATCACTTTTTTTTTTTTTTTTTTTTTAGCAGCCTATTAGCGATAATGTGAAAAAAAAGTGGGTTGCGAAAATTAAGGAAACCTTGATGTAGGGTGATGGTAATGGGTGAGTGAATGGTGGGGTGATGGGTAATGGGTGTGGGGTGATGGGTGAGTGAATGGGTGGGGGGTGACGGGTTGGGGGTGATGGTGATGGGTGAGGGAATAGGTGGGGGTGATGGGTAATGGTAAATATAAGGAAAGTGTGTCTGTCTGTCTGTGTGTGTGTGTGGTGTGTGTGTGTGTGTGTGTGTGTGTCTGGTATAGGTTCCGCCCCCCGTGGCGCAATCACCTCATATGGCACATTTTTGGAACCGGATTGACCAGGGGAAGGTTTTAAGCCCAATTATTAGATGATCCGATCACTTTTTTTGTTTTTTTAGCAGCCTATTAGCGATAATTGTGAAAAAAAGTGGGTTGCGAGCATTGAGGAAACCTTGATGTAGGGTGATGGGTAATGGTGAGTGAATGGGTGGGGTGATGCGTAATGTGTGTGGGGTGATGGGTGAGTGAATGGGTGGGGGGTGATGGGTTGGGGGTGATGGGTGATGGGTGAGGGAATAGATGGGGGGTGTGGATGGGTATGGTAATATAAGCGAAAGTGTGTCTGTCTGTGTCTGTCTGTGTGGTGTGTGTGTGTGTGTGTGTGTGTGTGGTGTGTCTGGTATAGGTTCCGCCCCCGTGGCGCAATCACCTCATATGGCACATTTTGGAACCGGGTTGACCAGGGGAAGGGTTTAAGCCCAATTATGAGATGATCCGATCACATTTTTGTTTTTTTTAGCAGCCTATTAGCGATAATTGTAAAAAAGAGTGGGTTGCGAGAATTGAGGAAACCTTGATGTAGGGTGATGGGTAATGGGTGAGTAAATGGGTGGGGTGATGGGTAATGGTGTGGGTGATGGGTGAGTGAATGGGTAGGGGGTGATGGGTTGGGGGTGATGGGTGATGGGTGAGGGAATAGATGGGGGGTGATGGGTAATGGTAAATATAAGCGAAAGTGTGTCTGTCTGTCTGTCTGTCTGTGTGTGTGTGTGTGTGGTTGTGTGTGTGTGTGGTGTCTGGTATAGGTTCCGCCCCCCGTGCGCGCAATCACCTCATATGGCAACATTTTTGGAACCGGGTTGACCAGGGGAAGGGTTTAAGCCCAATTATGAGATGATCCGATCACATTTTTTTTTTTTTAGCAGCCTATTAGCGAAATTTGT
>JACEEZ010015278.1:0-22500 GCA_016584305.1 Chionoecetes opilio
CTCTATCTCTCTCTCTCTCTCTCTCCTCTCTCTCTCTCTCTCTCCTCTCTTCTCTCTCTGTCCTCTCCTTCTTCTCTCCTCTCTCTCTCTCTCTCTCTCTCTCTCTCTCTCTCTCTCTCCTCCTCTCTCTCTCTCTCTCTCTCTCTCTCTCTCTCTCTCGCGCCAACACACCGGTCACTCAAGATTGATAAAAGTACGAGGAAAAATTCAATTTAATATTTAAAAACACTCGTGGGTACAAAAATAGGAGGAGAGGGAGGCGGAGGAGGAGGAGCGAGGAGGAGGAGGAGGAGGAGGAGGAGGAGGAGGAGGAGGAGGAGGAGGAGGAGGAGGAGGAGGAGGGGAGGAGGAGGAGGAGAAAGAAAGAGGAGGAGGAGGAGGAAGACACAGGACACAAGGCACAAGACAAAGACTTAAAACAAAGAAAGGAAGAAACATTGGCTATTGCACTTCCGCAAATAGAAAGCGAAATAAATTTTACATATATAAAGAAGTTAACATTACAGTAGTAGTAGCAATAATAATAGTAGTATAGTAGTAGTAGTAGTAGTAGTTAGTAGTTAGTAGTAGTAGGAGTAGTAGTAGTAGTAGTAAGCCTAGTTAGTATAGTAGTAGTAGTAAAGAAAACAACAGTATATACCGTTCATTACACCAAGACCGAGACCACAAAACAAGAAAAAGCGTAGTAGCCCTTAAAAAAAATGCAGTGCAACATTCTTCCCATTTATATGTGTCCTGCTGTGCCGGAGACCTGCTGGCACTTTGTGGGCCCACGGCTCATCTGGGCGCCCTCAAGAGAACACTAAAGTCACAATCCAATTTTAGAATCCCGGGATTGTTGGTTAGTAATAATAAACACTCGCTGCTTTTTACCGCGCACTGGAGGATCTCATGCAGCGCCGGGGAGATTGACGTCCCTTTCTCCTTACTTCTTGCTTTCCGCGCACCGCCCCCGGGAGATGACGCACCTTTCCCCCTTCTTCTTCCTTCCACGCACCAGCCCCGGGAGATGACGCCCCTCCCCTTCCTTCTTTCCTTCACACGCACCAGACCGGAGGATGACGCCCCTTCCCCCTTCCTTCTTCCTTCACGCACCAGCCCACGGGAGATGACGCCCCTTCCCCTTCCTTCTTCCTTCACGCACCAGCCCCACCGGGATGAGCGGCCCCCTTCCCCCTTCCTTCTTCTTCCGAGAACCAGCCCCGGGAGATGACGCCCCCTTCCCCCTTCCTTCCTTCCTTCCACGCACCAGCCCGGGAGATGGGCCCCCTCCCTCCCCTCCTTCTTCCTTCACGCACCAGCCCCCGGGAGATGACGCCCCCTTCCAACTGCTTCTTCCTTCCAAGCACCAGGATGCTCCGGAGATGACGCCCCCTTCCCCTTCATTATCCTTCCACGCACCAGCCCCCCCCGGGAGATGAAGCCCCCTTCCCCCTGCCTTCTTCCTCCAGCAACACCCCCCCCCCCCCCCACACCAGCCCCCCGGGAGATGACGCCCCTTCCACCTTCCTTCTTCCTTTATACGCGAACGGCCAGCCCCCGGGAGCTGACGCCCCTTCCCCACTTCCTTCTTTCCTTTCCAACGCACCAGACCCGGGAGAGACGCCCCTTCCCCCTTCCTTCTCCTTCCGCGCGCCAGCCCCCGGGAGATGCTCTCCCCCTTACAGAGCCCGGCCGCTTTAGTCCAGTGGCCAAACCCCCATATTTAGGGCCGATCCTTTGAATTTGTGTGCAAATTGTTTTTGTGGATTTGATAGCCGAAAACTCTAGTTTGGAATCGGTGGTGCAACTTTGTCGCATCCTTGAGCATTTGCAAAAATGACGACTGAAGATAAGGAATGGGAATCACTGTTGGGACTGAAAATGCAGGTAGGGGTAATAAATAAACGGGCATAGATCAACATTTACAGACTTTTGACAATGTTTGAGAACTACCAAAATGTTTGTATGATTAGCTTTATCACCCAAACTAGATGATATATGGAATTTCGTTACAATAAGGTCAATAGGAGGTCCAAAGGTCACAACTTTTGGCGTGGAAATTAATTCAACGAGCTGCGACTTTGCCTTTCCTTTAGTGTACATAGTTTAAATGCTGCCCGCGGCATAAATGTGACATGGTAAAGTCAAAAAAACAGCGGCAATTTTGCTTGGTGCTGTATCGAATTGTTGTTTGTCTGTTGTTTTATCAATAGTGTTGATATTTAGTGATTACTGTGGCAATGGCACGGTAATTTGGAAGGCTTACACTGGGGTGTTTTTAGCATTTTGGTTATCTGTTATGTAGTTTTCTAATTTAGGGGCTTCTGTTGTATGAAATCGAGAAATTAGAAAATTTTTGGAATCTATATTTTAGTTTACTTTAACTCTTATTATATTAGTCAATTTTTTTTAGTCTGCCTTAAGTATTTTATCTAACAATTATTGATTGTTATGTTATCATCGACAATAAAATAACAGAATGGTATTGTTTGATAACAAGTGCTACAGCTTAGGGCTTTTTGTGGGTTAGGGGTCGAAACAGCTGCATAGTTGGACATGTGACATGTGCTTTAATGGGATCGTTGGGTATGTGTCTTAATTAATTAATTATACCTAACAATCAGTATGAAGTTAATTGAAAACTTTATAAAGGGGTATTTTTATTTAGATTTAAACTGCGCCATTTTTGAAGCAGTAGTTTATTATGTTTTATTGTTGTCGTGTTATACCATATTTATAAACAGTTTATTTTTCTGTATTTACATATATATATTTTAAAAACTAATTCTGACCTGTTATCTTTTACATTTGAGGTGACATAGTCGTGATGTGTGAGCAGTGTTTTCGTCACATGTTCCGGCAGTGGGTGGCGTGGTAAATCAAAGGCTACCCGTGTGATTAAAGGAAGTCAGAGCAGACGGTGATGGCCCATCTCAGCTCCAGCCGCCTTCGTTGATGTAATGAGGACTACAAAATCATGTGTCACAGAGAATACATCAGCACTTACACATCTACGGGCACAGCTCACGTAAGTCATGTGGTTCAGGTTTTTAAACTGGGAAGAGAAGCAAAAGTGCGCCAGCTCCCACGATAAAGAACGCTTGCGTCAACTCTGCAAATCATAATGACTTCAAAACAACACACTTTTTTTTCTGTGGTGAATTCTGTAATGTGTACGGGATCAGAAAAACCCTTCACGGTTGGCGCCCAACATTTGTATGCAGAGCAGCTTGAACCGTTAGACAAACTTTGTCTTTTAAGGACTCAATCTTAACAACATGTGAAAGCACGTGGGAGATGGAGATGAATGGCTAGGCAGGTCGAAACACGCGAAGCCAAGGTGGGGCAGTGAGGACCAGTTCATGCTGCTGAAGCCCAGGTACCACACGGACGTAGAAAAAAGTTTATGGTTGGCCGAAAGATCCAAGGATCGGCAGCCAGACCCATGACAAAGGATCTCGGAGGAATGCATTGGCCAAACTCATAGGATAACCTTGAAGCCCAACACGAGATCAATATCTCGAGAAGCAACCAGTTTATTGCAACAGCTATAGATGAAAGTTGGACAACAACGGCAGGCATGTCAGATATCCGATACAGACAGGGATCTCCAGCACGGGCAGGAATAAAGTGCTGCGTCAGTTCACCAACTGAAAAACTCATCCTCCTACAATGTGAAGCGTTTGTCGAGAACGTGAAAAGGGCACATTTTCAAGCATGCATTTGGAGGTCGGCACTGACTGGCGAGGCACCAGATATGGACCCTCTGGAGAACCGCTGGGTATCTGATGACGATTTCGGTGTATTAATGCCAGTGACCCTCCCACCACAAACGAAAATTGCTCCAGCAGCTGTTATGAAGCTGATCCAATGTGGCTGCTCAAGCGAAACACCATGCTCAACTGAGAGGTGTGGATGTGTGGCTGGTCAGATGTCCTGTTCTGTTTTTTGTCGCTGTCGAGCAAAAATATGAACATGTCGAAATCTCTGGACATTGCTGAAACAACGGATAGAGGATGCCAATGACTCGGATGAAGATGTAAGTAATGATGAGGATGACAGTGATGGCTGATGTGTTTGATTATATGAGAGTTTCCTCATTGGACGCTACTGCAATAGATCTCGTCTCTAAGACATTTGTGTATTTTGTTATGTTCTAGTGGGAATATATTAGCTTAATCCCTTGGATTCATGAAATTCTGTGGATATAAAGCTGATTATTCTCTGTAAATATATTAATGTATACGCTACTCATTTTTGCGGCCATCCTAGATTGGGTATTCAGAAATATTGTTATTGTACTTTTCCCAGTCTAATTGGATGGTTTAATCTTATTTTTTGTTATGTATTATTAGTTTAACAGACCGTCTATTTTTTCAGACCGAATGTGAATAGAAGTGTCTATTGTAAATTCATTGGTGTTATTGGGTTCCTTGACCACAAAAACCTATGGTAGACACCAAAATGACTGTTGTAAGTCAAATATTAAAGAAGTTATCAATATAAAACCATTACTACGTTGGTGTATTATGTATATTAGCCGCCATCTTGAATTTCTCAAAATGCTCAAGGGTGCCATAATTGCACCCGACGGATTCTTATTAATGGCACACACAGTGATCAAAATCCGCAGCGAACAATTATGCACCACAAATTCCAAGGTTCCCCCCTGGCTGCTGGACTACTTCAGGAGGAAGAGATGTTGGTTTGTTTATGCGAGGGTTGTGCGGGGGAAGGAGATAAGGATGATTGGTGTGTGTGTGTGTGTGTGTGTGTGTGTGTGTGTGTGTGTGTGTGTGTGTTTTTGTTTTTGTGTGTGTGTGTGTGTGTGTGTTGGTGTGTTTTTGTGTGTGGTGTGTGTGTGTGTGTGTGTGTGTGTGTGTGTGTGTATTCATCTAGTTGTCTAGTTGTATTTTTACAGGGCCTGAGCAACGCTCGTATGGCCCCGTCGCCATATCAGCATTTTTATCATTCATCCTTAGTGCTTTGTGTTGGCCGAAGCCAGCACCCCGGAGAGCAGGTCACAGACCCCGGCTAACACCCGGTACCCATTCACTGCTGGGGGGACAGGGGCTCGGGTTTTACGCTCCGCCCTCTCTCTCTCCTCTCTCCATCTCTCTCTCTCTCTCTCTCTCTCGCGACAACACACGGTCCTCAAGATTGATAAGTCGGAAAAAATTCAATTATATTAAAACACTCGTGGGTACAACAATAGGAGAGGAGGAGTAGGGAGGAGTATGAGGGTGCGGTAATGAGGTTGTCTGACCAATGAATGTAGTCGGCGGAGGCGTATGTCTTCTTCTTATTACTATTTTCTTCTTCTTAGATCCCTACTATCTTCTGCTTCGTGAAGCACACAGGACACACTTCACAAGACAAAGACTTACAACCAATAGCAGGCATAACATTGGCTTATTGCACTTCCCAACAAATATGAAAGCGAAATAAATTTACATTATAAAGAAGTAACATTACAGTATTAAGTAGCAACTAATAATAGTAGTAGTAGTAGTACTTAGTAGTAGTAGTAGTAGTAGTAGTAGTAGTAGTAGTAGTAGTAGTAGTAGTAGTAGTATTAGTAGTAGTATAAGAACCACAGTATTAACCGTCATACCCCAAGACCGGACCCCAAAACAAGAAACCGCTAGTAGCCCTTAAAAAATTGCAGTGCAACAATTCTTCCCCATTTTCTATGTGTACCTGTGTGCCGGAGACCTGCTGGCTTTTGTGGCCCACGGCTCATCTTGCGCCCTCAGAGACCCACTAAAGTCACAATCCATTTAGAACCCCGGGAATTGTTGGTCTAGGTAAGAAATAACACTACTCGCTTGCTTTTTCCGCGCACTGGAGATCTTCATTGGCAGCGCCGGGGAAGATGACGTCCCTTTCTCTTCCTTCTTGCTTCCTCCGCGCACCAGCCCCCGGGGGAGATGACCCCCCCTTGAATTCCCCCTTCCTTCTTCCTTCCACGCACCAGCCCCCGGGAGATGACGCCCCCCTTCCTCCCCTTCCTTCTTCCTTCCACGTCACGCAGCCCCCGGGAATGACGCCCCCTTTCCCCTTCCTTCTTCCTGCCACGCACTCAGCCCCCGGGAGATGACGCCCCCTTCCCCCCTTCCTTCTTCCTTCCCGCACCGCCCCCGGGAGATGGCGCCCCCTTCCCCCTTCCTTCTTCCTTCCACTCACCAGCCCCCGGGAGCTACGCCGCCCCCTTCCACCTTCCTTCTTCCTTCCACGCACCAGCCCCCGGGAGATGGCGCCCCCTTCCCCCTTCCTTCTTCCTTCCAACGCACCAGCCCCCCGGGAGATGACGCCCCCTTTTTCCCCTTTCTTCTTCCGTCCACGCACCCCCCCGGGAGATGACGCCCCCTTCCCCCTTCCTTCTTCCTTCCAGCACCAGCCCCCGGGAGATTGACGCCCCCTTCCCCTTCCTTCTTCCTTCCCCGCACACAGCCCCCGGGAGATGACGCCCTCTTCCCCCTTCCTTCTTCCTTCCGCGCGCCAGCAGCCCCCGTGAGATGACGCCCCCTTCCCCTTCCTTCTTCCTTCCACGCACCAGCCCCCGGAGATGACGCCCCCTTTCCCCTTCCTTCTTCCTTCCGCGCGCCACCCCCGGGAGAATGGCTTCTCCTCCCTTACAGAGCCGGCAGCTTAGTCCAGTGGCCAAACCCCATATTTAGGCCGATCCCTTTGAATTTGTGGGCATAAATTGTTCTTTGTGGTTTTGATAGCCTGAAACCATACTAGTTTTTTGGAAATCTGTCGGGTGCCACTTTTGCATCCTTGAGCTTTTTGCAAAAATGACGACTGAGATAGGAATGGGAATCCACTGTTTGGGACTCAAATTTGAGGTAGGGGTAATATAAACGGCATAGATCACGACATTTACAAGACTTTTGACAATGTTTTTTACTACAAAATGTGTTGTATTGAATTAGCTTTATCACCTCAAACTAATGATATATGAATTTCGTTAACAATAAGGTCATAGGAGGTCAAAAGGTCCAACTTTGCGTGAAAATTAATTCACGAGCTGACTTTGGCCTTTGTCCTTTTAGTGATACATATTACCATGCTGCCGCGTCATACATGTGGACATGGGTAAGTCAAAAAAACAGCGGCATTTTGCTTTGGTAATCGAATTGTTGTTGTCTGTTTGTTTTCTAATTCAATTAGTGGTTGATATTTAGTGATTCTTGTGGGCAATGAACGGTAATTTTTGAAGGGCTTACCTGGGGTGTTTTTTATTCATTTTGTTATCTCATGTATTTTCCTATTTAGAGGGGCTTTCTGTTTTGTATGAAATGAAGATTAGAAAATTTTTTGGAATCTATATTTTAGATCCCCAATACTTTACCTCTATTATATTAGTCAATTTTTTTTTTTTAGTCTGCTTAATTATTTTTATCTAACAATTATTGGATTGTTTGTCTCTTCAATACATCGCACAGAATAAAATAAAGAATGTATTGTTTGATAACCAATTGCGACAGCTTAGGGGGGGGCTTTTTTTGGTGGGTTTAAGGGGTCGAAATACATCAGCTGCATATGTTGGCACTTTGACTTGCTGCTCTGCTTTTACACTGGGATGTATGGGATGGTGTCCCTTTAATTAATTAATTATCCCTACCAATCTAGTATTGAGTTAATTTGAAACTTTATAAAGGGGTATTTTTTATTTAGATTTAAAACGTTGACACTGCGGTGCCTGCGCCATTTTTGAGCAGGAGTTTTTATGTTTTTATATTGTTGCCATACATAAGTTATAATAAACTTTTATTTTTCTGTATCTGTATTTTACATATATATATTTTTAAACAAATAAAACTAATTCTGTTTAAAAAAAACTAATTCGTCTGACCCTGTTACTTTTTTTAACAGTTTGGCAGGTGACATAGTTCGTGATGTGTGAACCAGTGTTTTTTTTTCGTTCGGGTCCCATGTTCGGCAGTGGTGGTGGCTTGGTTAACTCCAAAAGGCTAACCCGTGACCCTTAGTGATAGTAAGTCAGCGCAGGAGGTTATGGCCTCTTCCCATATCTTCAAGCTCCACCACCATCCCTGCTCGTTGAATGTAAAATGAGGACTTACAAAACAATGTGTCCCACAGAGATTACATCAGCACTTTTACCATTTTTACGGGTGGCACATCTCACTATCATGGTGGTTCAGGTTTTAAAAACGGAATAGAAGCAAAAGTGGCGCCATCCCCACGATAAAGAAACGCTTGCGGTCAAGTCTCGTGCAAATCATCTTACTTTCAAAAACACACTTTTTTTTTCTGTGGGTGAATTCCTGTATGTTGTACGGGGATCCAAAAAAACCCTTCCCAACCATTCCACAACCGCGACACGACGGGTGGGAGGCGCGCCCGGTGCAAACTTTGTATGCAGAGAGCACGCGAACGTAGACAAAACCTGGGTCTTTTAAGGAACTTCCTCAATTCCTTAACAACATGTGAAGCACGGTGGAGAATGGAGAGAATGGGCTAGTTAGTTAGGCAGAGTCGAAAGAAACAAAAACACAACAAAAAACGAATCCAAGGGGGCATGAGTGACCCGTCAATGCTAGCTGAGCCAGGTACCGGACCCACAAAACGACTTTCTGTAGAAAAAAGGTTTTATGGTTGGGGAGCCGAAAAGCTCACGAGAATTTTTATTCCTTCTCCTAGGGCTTTCTTTTTCTTTGTCGGCAGCCCAAGATAAAGAGACCGGCAAATGATCTCCTGAGAATTGCATTGCCAAACTCATTGAATCACCTGAAGCCCAACCCGAGGACAATAATTCGAGAAGCAACCCATTTTATTGCAACATGTGCTATGGAGAGAAAGTTGGATGGAGACCAAAAACGACACAGCAGTCAGATAAATCCGATAAAATCAGACCAGTGGATCTCCATCCCCGGCGGCAGAAAAAAAAGTGCTTTTTGGTCGTCAGTTCACATCATTCACCAACTGAAAACTCATCTCCTCCACCAATGAAAACTCTCCCCCTACAATGAAAAAGCGTTTGTCGAGAACGTGGAAAAGAAGGGAAGGAGGGCAACATTTTCACCACAAGGCATCAATTTGGAGGGTCGGGGCAACTGACTGAATGGCGAGGCCAAACCAGATATGGACCCTCTGGAGAACCGCTGGGTATCTTGAGATCTGATGAAGAATTTTCGGTGTATTAAATGCCAAGTTGTTTGACCGACAAACCTCCCCCCAACAAACTGGAAAATTGCTCCAGCCAGCTGTTAATGAAGCGGATCCACAATGTGGGCTGCGTCAAGCGAAACCACGCGTGCTCAACTGGAAAGAGTGTGGAATGTTGGCTTGGTCAGAATGTCAAGCTGTCCTGTTTCTGTTTCTTGTTTTTTTTTTTTTTGTCAGCTTTGGGTCGAGCAGAAATAAGAACATGTCAAACAAAATCGCTGGACAACGCCCAAATTGCTGAAAACAAACGGATAGAGGGATGCCAATGCCGAACTCGGATGAAAGATGTAAGTAATGTAATGAGGAAAATAGGACAGTGATGCACCGATGTGTTTGATTATATTAGAGTTTCCTCCGCCCCTCATTGGAACTGCCTAAAAACTAGCAAATAAGAATCTCGTCTCAAGACATTTGTGTATTTTTTTATGGTTCTAGTGGGATAGATTAGCTTAATCCCTTGGATTCATGAAACTCTGTGGATCTCAAGCTGATTCTTCCTCTGTAAATATGTTAATGTATACGCTACCCATTTTTGCGGCCATCTTAGATGGGTATTCAGCAATATTGTTATTGTAATTTTCCCAGTTCTATTGGATGGTTTAATTATAATTTTTTGTTATGTATTATTAGTTTAAAAGACCATCTATTTTTTTCAGACCGTAAAATAAAAGTGTCTATTGTAATTTCTTGGGTTATTGGATTCCTTGACCACAAGAAACCTAATAGTATACACCAAATGCTGCTGTAAGTCAAATATTAAAGAAGTTTCATATAAAAACCATTACTACGTTGGTGTCTATTATGTATTAGCCGCCTCTTGAATTTCCTCAAAATGCTTCGGGTGCCATAATTGGCACCCGACGGCTTCTTATTAATGGCAACACTTACAGTGATCAAAATACGCAGCGAACAATTATGCACCACAAATTGCAAGGTTCCCCCCCCCTGGCTGCTGGCTACTTCGGAGGAAGAGATGTTGGTTGGTTTATGCGAGTGGTTGTGCGGGGGGAAGGAGATAGGATGATGGTGTGTGTGTGTGTGTGTGTGTGTGTGTGTGTGTGTGGAGTGTTTGTGTGTGTGTGTGTTGTCTTTGTGTGTATTCTCTAGTGTCTCTTTGTATTTTTACCGGGCCCCTTAGCACGCTCGTATGGCCCCGTCGCCGTATCAGCATTTTTATCATTCATCCTTAGTGCGTTTGTGTGGCCGAAGCCAGCACCGGCGGGAGAGACAGGTCACAAACCCCGGCTAACACCCGGTCCCATTCACTGCTGGGTGGACAGGGGCTCGGGGTTTTTACGCTCCGCCCGGGATCGAACCCGGACTTCTCGGTTGTGAACCGAGAGGGCTAACCCCTACACTACGGAGTGATTTTTGTGTGTGTGGTGTGTGTGTGTGTGTGTGTGTGTGTGTGTGTGTTTGGTTTGTGTGTGTGTGTGTGTGTGTGTGTGTGTTGTGTGTGTGTGTGTGTGTGACGTGTGTTTATTGTTCTATTTTACGTAAATGGATTTTTTTTATATTATCTCTCTCTCTCTGTCTCTGTCTCTGTCTCTGTCCGCTGTCTCTGTCTCTGTCCTGTTCTGTCCCTCTGTCTCTGTCTCTGTCTCTGTCTCTTGTCTCTCTCTCTCTCTCTCTCTCTTCTCTCTCTCTCTCTCTCTTCTCTCTACCTCATCTCTCTCTCTCTCTCTCTCTCTCTCCTCTCTCTCTTCTTCCGTCTCTCGCTCTCTTCTTTCTCCCAGGCATATCGACTTATATTCAGGCAGATAGGGTGTAACATTGTGGGTTTTATACGTACAAGCAATGATATTTGGGCACAGGCATAAGGATAATGTCCTCATGAATAATTCCCAGATATGGACCCACCGAGAAAACTTCCTATGGTCGCCGTGGCGGCTATTTTACAAAATGCCCGCTTTTATCTAGTGGCTAGATAGGGTCTCGTGGCACCCCCCCCGAAATTACTTCTCATTGGTGTCTATACGATAGGAAACGGTGTAGAAAGATTTGCTTTTAGTAAATATTGAAAAATGTCCCACGTAGCATTTTATGCAAATTAGTGCTGCCATTACCAAAAACTCTATTATCGCCTATATCTCGGCCACATATTGCAGATCACTGAGCAAATAAGGTGTCTAGAACCTATGTTTTTGAGGACAGGATTTTATATAAAACCATTTAAAAGTGATCTTGTTTGCACCAAAGAGTTTTGCATATGAACCTTTGTTAAAGAAAAAAAAAAATTTTACATTTATTAGTGTCCATGGATAGTGAGTGATAATATTTTTATCTATTTATTGCAACTTGTTTATCGTATCCTATTTGTCCCATATCTTATCATATCTTTTTTTTTTTTTTTTTTTTTTCTCACTGGTGTTTCGAACCGCGAAATATCTAAGAGTTTATTAGCTAGTGGAATCCACTGCACAAACCTGGACATCAAGCACAGTACAGACGGATTGGACAAGTGCGTTTTTGTGCCAAAAAAAAAAATCACGCGGGACAGTTTGCAAATGCCAAGCAGAATCAAAACGGCACGATGTTGGAGTTGGTTATTCTAACCATTGCCTTCAACATCAGACGTTTCAATGAACTTCACGAATTACCGATCCACTAAATTTGGACGCCTTGATGACGGGATGAAATTTAAGCACGTTTTTCTGGGAGAACAATGCAAGTAGGCTACAAATCCTGCCATACAAATTCCATAATAAAACTACACGAGCAGAAAAAAGGAAATCACACAGGGTTGCGACCCTGATGCTACTAACATCCAGAAATACACTCGTCAAGTCGCTCATCATGAAGTGGCACATTCGATGTCTGTTTTTTTTATGCGAAGATGTGTCCAACTTCCGAACCACGGCAACACGCCGTGCGGCATCAACGTTTTCGTCTAGACTCCGCGTACGAAGATGTGCATTAGACCTGCAGGACGAGAGGCTTACTTGCAAAATTGAGTGCATGGGGACATGGTCGCACAGATGCAAAATCATCATCCAAGGTGTCTTGTTCCACTTACAACAAAACTAAATCATTACAAGATAAAAGAAGATGGACACAACTGATAAAGTCAACCATGGATTGCACTATCGAAGTTGCTGTCATTTTATTCGTGAAACAAGAATAGATGAAGAGCATGCCCTGTCCTTTAAAACTTGCCAGATCTCGTCAAAACTGTATTTTAATCGTCTAGAACAACTTGGAGTGGAGGCATGGCAGAAACATAGCCACAATTTAAAAAATCGTATCCCTTGCCCAAATCCCATACCTTACGGGCTCATAAGGAAAGGGCGTGAAATCTACTTGCATTTGATAAAGATGTAGGACCTGCCCATCCGTAAAGTCTACAAAGAGGACTACGTGAACGAAAGCATATGTCTGCAAGGGCAAGCGCAATAGTACGTAGAAAAAATTTCCAAACTGCAGCTACATTCACAAGGTTCATTTGATGAAGACTGCCAAGAAATCAGTACCTCAGTCACAATCATTGACTTTGTGGCCATGCGCCTCGACGGCCCCAACATCATGTCTCAATCAGGTGATGGTGTAACCCAAGCACCCTCAGCACAGCTCAGTTGTTGCAGTAAGCAATAGCTCCATCCGTTCGAAGAGTGGGTAGGACACTGTGCGTCACCAACAAAGACAGAGAACCCCCATTGGCCCATCTACGTGGGACTCACATCCACTCAAGACTCGGAAACGTGACCTCATTGAGAGCTTGTTTGCTGACGAAAGTGTATTTATCTCTTAGCCACCAATAATTTGCTCATTACTAAATTTTGTTACTTTTAAGTCAGGCAGATAGGTGTATCCAATATCCATCATAAGAATTGTGGTTTATACGTACAAGCATGAAATTTGGCACAGTCATAGATAACACTAGTTGGTTTACTTAACATAAATATGTACTTTACCTGTCAACCGTTAATTTTGGTCCTGTAATTTACTGAAACATTGACTCCTGAACGCGGAGGTTCCGAAAAATTTTGATTGAGTTCAGCACTTATTACGCTCCCTGGTGGGTTTAATTGACATTGTGGCAACACAAAATGCAAATGTGGTCATTTGGAGAATACATTATGGCCTATATTTGTACTAGAGTCATTTCATTAGAACGTAAAAGAAGCAGTTGTGTCGTCCTGTTTTAAAATAATCGCGGTCAAACGGTTACTTTGTAAATGGCCGCCCGGCTTAACCATAGAACGTTTTTTCGGGGGGGGGGGCGGTGGGTCCCATACTGGAATTATTCATTAGATTATTATCTATGACTGTGCTAATTTCTGCTTGTCGTCTAAACCCACAATTCTTAATGATGGATACACCTATCTGCCTGACTATTAAGGGTAGTAGTTAAGAGATTTCGAAATTTTCATGTACATTGGCGAAAAGCTGATAAAATGTTTTAAAGATGTGTCTCCTGTAATTGGTGGCAACAGTTCCTATAAAGTCGTATTACGACTGTATCTGTTTTTCTAAATATTTTTTTAAAGAATATATTAGAAAAATATTGGGAACCTTTGGCAAACCCTCCATGTGCATACAATACTGCGTTTTCTGCGGGGTTTTTGGTTGCAATCGGAAAATTTTCGGTTGCAAACGTCACAACAACAACACAAACGGGCAATCATCTTCCCTGGATGGGTTTTGAACAGGGATCGAAATTTGAGCAACCGAAAATTTTGTTTTTTTTATTTTTTGTTGTATTTTGTTTGTTTCGTTGCAATCAGGATCCCCGCAGAAAACGCCTACCTACTACAATGGCTTGCAATAGCCGTAAATATAAAAGCTATTTTTGTCTCTTGCAATAAGTACTTTCTTGGATGCTTCTCTGACAACTTCCTCACAGCAGCTAATAGTGACAAACGTCACGACACCCTCTCAGGAGATCAAAACCTTCAAGAAGCGAGGACTGGTTCGCTGCTGGTCCCTCCCTCCCTGACTCCCTACCCACGTAATAACGCTTATTTTCTGTTCGTAGGCAGGCGTAGGTCCCCCTGCTGTCACCATGGTGGGGTAAAAATATGATAAGAGTGCAAGAATGCCCGTACATGGAAGAAGAGAAGGCTGGAGGAGGACTATTATTGATTAATATAATCATTGATTATAAAATTGGTTACCAGGAGGATTGTTCTATCTCTACTTAGCGAACCGCGCACGCGTCTACAACAGTTAAACCCTCGAAACGAACAGTCAGAATAACGGGATCAGGATGGGTGCAAACAGAAGCGTAAAACAAGCCCAAGGACGCTGGGAGTGACTATGAGGTCGGGCTTTTTAAAATGGTGCGCGTAAGTTTAAATGTCTTCCTCCTGTAAAGTCAAGGTTTTTCTGCTTTTCCTTAGTCTATTCTCCATTTATATTTGACCAATTTTTAGTAGGGTTTTTTTTTTTTTTTGTTTGAAGATAAAACCTTGCAATTTATTTTGTTAAGACATTAAAGATAGTTGTGAGTGATGAAATTTTGTACAGTTTTTCTCTACAATTTTACATGATTTTTTTCATTATTTGAAAAAGAAAAAATCATTATAAAAAAAGAGGAGAGATGGAAGAAAGTGATCTTTAACCAAGTTGTTACCAAGGTTCACATCTATATTTCGCCTCTAACTGAATGATGTGGTACGCTATGTTCCAGTTATATTCATTTTTTAAAGATTGCCTTTTTTTTACTAATTATATTAACTACACAGGATACTAACATTGAAATGAATAATTTCTGTTGGAATTATACGCTATTGGAAATGTAGGTATACATAAGTTCACCGTGATTGAAAGAAACCTGAATGTCACCTTCACCCTATTCGACCTGACTACACACCCAACACACATACAAAAAACCAAAATACACACTACAATACATACCAAATACAATCTACAAAAATAAACAACACAAAATACAACAACTACAAAACACAAAACAACAATACAATTACAAACAACACAAACTGAAAAATACCACGATGCATACTACACGAAACACACGACAAAACACAAAACTACAATACACACACAACAACAACACTACAAACATATACATACAAAAAAAAACAACAAAACAACAACAACAACTACAAAAACGAGTAACAAATAACAAACATCAAACAATACAACACATACACAAACACAAACCATACAAACTACAACAACAAAAACAACAAACAATACACAATACACAAATACAAAACAACAAATACCATACAACAACAATAACAATACAACAAAACAAACACATATACATACGATAACAAACAAAACAATACACAACAAAAGACTACAAAACACACTACAACAACAAACAAACAAGATACCACCGAAAAAATACAAATACAATGTACATACCAATACAAAACACATACATCAATACAAAAAACACAATTGGACAGAAACATACAACAACAAACAAATACAAAAATACAAAACCCAAAAAACAACAAACAATTACAAAAAACACAATAACAAAACATACAAACCACAATACAATACAAACACAAAAATACAATACAATACAGAACAACAAACAAAACAACACAAAACAAAATACAACATAGCAAACACAACAAAACACAACAAAAACAAATACAAAACATACATACAAAACAAAACGAAACACACAACATACAAACAAAACAAAAAAACAACAACACATACGAAAAATACAAAAAACCAAACAATACAAATACCAACAAACATACATAAAACAAAATACAACAACACAATACCAACTAACTACAAAAAAAAACAAAAAATTACAACAACATACAATACAATACAAAAACACAATACACAACCAAACTACACAATACAGTACAAAACAAAGGGTACACAAACTAACAACAGCTACTACAACAACAACCACCAAACTACATACAAAACAACAACAAAAAATATACAACAAAAACACACACTAAGACCACAACATACAACACATACATACAATTCACCAATACAAAAACACAACAATACAAATACAACAACAAAAACAAGTAGCTACAAACAACAAATACAAAAAAACTAACACAACAAAACACCATACACAAAACATACATACAAAAAAAAAACTACATACACACTACAATAAAACAACAACATACAATACATACAAACAATACAATACAAAAACACAAAACAAACACATCCACAAAAACTACCAAAAACAAAGACAAAAACAAAAATTACCTAACAAAAAATACCAACAACAGAACAAATACAAAAAACTGTACAACACAAAATACAATACAAACACCTACATAAATACATACACCTAACACAGTACATACACCAGCAAAAGATACAAAAAAACAAAAAAGCCTTTAAAAAAACATTCTGTCTGTTATATTATGAGTTACATTTATTGACCTGACCTTGACCCGAACACACGCTCACACACACAACAACACACAACACACACACACACACCCACCACACACACGACACACACAACACACACACACAACACACACACACACAACACACACACCCATACACACACCGACCAAACACACACAACGAGGGGGGGGGGGGGGGTTTGGGGGGGTGGTTAGCCGGGGGTTTGTACCCGCCTCCGGGGTGTGGCTTCGTTCGGCCAACACTACGCAATAAGGATGAATGATAAAATAAATGTTGATATGGAGACGGGGCCATACGAGCGTTGCTCAGGCCCTTGTAAAATACCACTAGGATGAAAATTTTGTTTTTTTAACAAAACCCCAAAAACCCAAACACTCTATAGCTTCTCAAAAAGCCTCCACTTCCTGATCTTTTTTGCATTTCCATTTTAAACTTTCCCTGCGAGTTAATGGCCAAAGAAGGGACCATTAGTCACCTGGGAAGGACGTGGTGGAGGGAGGCTGTTGATTTCGGCCGCGGAACTCTCCGTCATGAAGATGTTTACCTCGCCAGGTGTGTTAGTTTGATGGAAACAGTGTGTGTTGTGTATGTGTGTGTGTGTGTGTGTGTGTGTGTGTGTGTGTGTGTGTGTGTGTGTGTGTGTGTGTGTGTGTGTGTGTGTTGTGGGTGTGTGTGTGTGTGTGTGTGTGTGTGTGTGCGTGGGGAAAGGGGTTTATATGTGTGTGTGTGTGTGTGTGGTGTGTGTGTGTGTGGTGTGTGGTGTGTGTGTGTGCGTGTGTGTGTGTGTGTGTGTTTGTGTGTAGTGTGTGTCTTGTGTGTGGCAGGGGGTTTTGGGCTTTTTTCCCCGGGGGGGGGGGGGGGGCTTGGTTGGGGGGGTTTTTTATCTTTCTTTTTTATCGGGGGGAGGGGTTTGGGGGGGAGTCTGGGGGGGGTTTTGGGTGTAGGGGGGGTTCTTTCCTGGGGGGGGGGCCGGGGGTTTGGGGGCCCCTTTGGGGGGGATGGCGGGGTCTTGGGGGGGGGGGGTCTTGGGGGGGGGGGGGGTTTGGTTTAAATGGGGGGGGGGCCCGGTTTTGTTGGGGTTTATTTTGGTTTGAGTCCTTGGCTCCTTTTTTTGTGCTTGGGGGTCCGGGGGGGGGTCGGGGTTTTTTTTTGTGGGGGGGCTTGGTCTCGTGTTTAGTCTAGAATTATTGTGTTGGGTGTTTAGGTAAAAATGAGGGGGGTTTTAAAAATTATTCTTTCTTGGGGGGGGGGTTTGGGTGGGGGGTTGGTTGGACGGGGTTGGGGGTGTGGTTGGGTCTTGGGGGGGGTTGGGGTGTGGGGGGGTATGTAGCCAATTCCAGTTATTATACCTTTTTAACAAACATTTTTTTTCATTTACCTTCCCATCTCTCCTTACTGCAACAACAACAGAAAACACAACAACAATAAAAACACAAAATACATCCATGTATTATATCTAATACAGGGCCCTTACATCCCTCATCATGCACATATAATAACAATACATAATGAAATAATAATAAAATAAGTATAATAAAAATTTAAAAAATAAATGACAAAAATTTTAACAATAATAATTACAAAATTCACATTTTTTTTTTTACTGCCTTCTTTGTACTGTTGCCCCTTTCGTTTACTGGTTTTAAACTTTTACATGTGATTCACCTACAAATACATCATATTCTATCAAATAAAATACACAAACTTTACATAAATACACCATAAAAATTACATACACACATACATACAATCACACATACATACATACACATTACACACATACAACATACATACATACCATACATACACACATACAATACTAAAAATACATACATAACACACATACATTACATACATACAACACATACATACATACAAAACATACCTACAACACACATACATACACACATACATACAAATACATACACACAAACATACATACACACATACAATACATACATACATATACAAAACATACACACATACACACACTCACACATATATACAATACATACACAACATACAACACATACACACCCCCTACACCCACATACATACAACATACACACACTACAAAATCCCTACAACATACCACACATACATACAACATACATACAACATACACATACACAAAATACACAAAACAAAAAACACATACACAACATACAAAAACATAAAACACATACATACATACACACCATCACTACATACAAACATACATCACAAAACATAAAAATACATACATACATACATACAACATACATCCAATACAACATACATACACACATACAACATACAACAACACACAACCATACACACATACATACAATACCAACATATGCATCATACATACAACAACATACAACATACTACCAACATACATACAAAACATACATACACACATACATACATACACAAAACACACACATACATACACACATACACAACAACTACATAAAACATCAAAACATACACTACACATAACATAAAAACATACACACATACATACATACAACTACATAACATACACATACATACAACATACATACACACATACATACACACATAAAAACATCACACATACAACATTACCCCCACATACACACATACAATCAAATAATTACAAATGTAAAAGTAAAATAGATAATATGTATAAAATCTTGCCCCCCCCCCCCTTTAAATTAATCCCATAATAATTATAATAATATATAACATAATTTTTTCACTTTTTCCCTTTTTTATATATAGATTGAAACCAAAAAAAAGTGTCCAAGTGAAATTTAATAAAGTTTTTTTTTATATTATTTCTTACAATGCGAAGAAAAAGATTGACGAGGGGTGGAGGGGGTATTGGGGGGGGGGGGGGGTGGGGGGGAGGGAGGGGGGTTATTGCACGTGTATATATAAAGGAACAGGTGGGGGAGAGAGGGAGGGGGGAAGGGAAAAGGAGAGGGAAAAAAGGAGAGAGAGAAGGGAGGGAAAAGACGAGAGGGAAGGGAAGGGAAAGGGGAGAGGGAAAAGGGAGAGAGGAAGGGAAAAAGAGAGAGGGAGGAAAAAGAAGGGGAAAAGAGAGAAGAGGGAGGGAAAAGAGGAGAGAGGAGAGGGAGGGAGAAAGGAGAGGAGGGAGGGAAGGAGAAAGAGAGGGAGAGGAGGGAAAGAGAGGGGGGGGGAAAAGAAAAGAGAGAAGAGAGAGAGAGAGAGAGAGAGAGGAAAAGGGGAGAGAGAGAAGAGAGAGGAGAGAGGAGAGGGGAGAGAGGCGAGAGGTGAAGGAAAGGGAGGAGGGAGATAAAGGCTTAAACTTTGTGTGTGTGTGTGTGGGGTGTGTGTGTGTGTGTGTGTGAAGATAAAGAGGGGGGGAGAAGATGCGTTATTATTATCATCGCATTTTTATTTATTATTATTATTATTGTTATTATTATTATTATTATTATTATTATTATTATTATTATTATTATTTATATCGAATTATATCTCTTGCTCCCTTCTTCTCTTCCCCTTTCCCCCTCTCTTCCTCCTCCTCCTCCTCCTCCTCCTCCTCCTCCTCCTCCTCCTCCTCCTCCTCCTCAATTGATTTTTCCCTCTCTTTTCCCTCTCATAAGCAAACACACACACACACAAACCACACACACACACACACAAAACACACACACACACACACATCACACACACACACACACACACCACAAACACAAACTAGGGGAGTGGAAAAAATCTAGCCATTGGAATGTGAGGAATCTCTCTCTCTCCTCTCTCTCTCCTCTTCTCTCTCTCTCTCTCCTCTCTCTCTCTCTCTCTTCCTCTCTCCCCTCTCTCCCCCTCCTCTCTCACACACACACACACACACACACACCCCACAACACACACACACACACACACACACACACACACTGGATCATAATGCTATATATAATTATGTACACGAATATTTATAAATGTCAATCGGTAAAATTTTCTCATATATATATTTTATTTTGATTTTTATTCATCATATTTTTTCGATAGTCAAAAAATTGCACTTTAATTACTTATGTTGTCACTTATAAGTACAATGACCTCCTTAATTAAGTGTACTGAACCTTTAAGTAGTAGTGGTAGTGGTGGTAGTGGTAGTAGTAGCAGAAAAAAAGAAAAAAGTTGTAGTAGTAGTAGTAGTGGTAGTAGTAGTGGTAGTAGTAGTCGTAGTGGTAGTAGTAGTAGTAGTAGTAGTAGTAGTGGTGTTATAAGTATGACTACAGCAAAACACACTAGTAGAAGTAGATAAGTAGATAGATAGTAGTAGTAGTAGTAGTAGTAGTAGTAGTGGTAGTAGTAGTAGTAGTAGTAGTAGTAGTAGTAGTGGTAGGGGAGTAGTTAGTAGTGGTATAGTAGTATAGTAGTAGTTTAAAAGTGGGTAGTAGTAGTAGTGTATAGTAGTGGTAGTAGTAGTAGTGGTAATAGTAGTAGTAGTATAGTAGTAGTAGTAGTAGTAGTATGGGAGTAGTTTAGTAGTATAGTAGTGTAAATAGTGTAGTAGTGGTATAGTATAGTAGTGTAGTAGTATAGTGGTAGGTAGTTAATGTAGTAGTAATCGGTTTGTGGGTTAGTAGTAGTGTAGTGGTAGTAGTAGTAGTAGTAGTTATAATAGTGGTAGTAGTAGTTAGTAATAGTAGTGGTAGTAGTAGTAGTGGTAGTAGTAGGTAAGGGTGGTGGTGATGTAGATTAGAATGCCTAGGTCCACACACACACACACACACACCACACACACCCCACACACACACACACACACCACACCTACGCAACACACCTACATACATATTTACAAATACGCAATACACAAAATAAAATACACACACACACACACACACACACCCACACACACACAAAACACACACACACACACGTTTACACATGTCAGTTATGTATGTATTTTGTTTTTGTTGTTGTGTGTGTGTTTGTTTTGTGTGTGTTGTGTGTGTTTTTCTTTTGGTCATCTTTGAGAAAACACATAAAAACCTACAAAGAAACTCTCTCTCTCTCTCCTCTCTTCCTTCTCTTCTTCTCTCCTCTCTCCTCTTTTCTCTCTCCCCTTCTCTCCTCTCTCTTCTCTCTCTTCCTTTCTTTTTTTTTTTCTAATATGTGTTGGGGCTTATTATAATATTGACTATATATTACATGATAGGGAGAAATAATAATTATAATAAATAATATAATAATAATAATAATAATAATAATAATAATAATAATAAATAATAAAGAAAAAAGGATAAGAAAGGAGAAGTAAGGAGAGAGGGGAGAGAGAGAGAAAAGAGAGAGAGAGAGAGAGAGAGAGAGAGAGAGAGAGAAGAGAGAAGGAGAGAAGAGAAAGGGGGAGGAGGAGAGAGAGAGAGAGAGAGACAGAGAAGAGACAGACAAAAGAGAACAGACAGACAGACAGACACAGAAAACAGACAGACACAGAGAGAGAGAAACACAGCGAGAAACACACAACACACACACACCACACACACACACACACACACACACACACACACACACCACACAACAACACTAATCATAAGGACAAAATGCTCATCGTCGCAAAACATTTCACAAAACCTGGAAACTTTGATAAGATTTCCAAGCCGCTGCAGAGTTCTTGTCCCCGTATTCCAGGCAGTCCGGGGGGAGGGGGGTGAGGGTGGGGGGGGTCCGGGGGCTGAGGGAGGACTGGCCTGACCCCCCCGAGGACCCCCCCAGCGCCAGGGAGGGGTGGGGGGCGGTCATTTGTTGGCCCCCTCCGCCTCCCATGTGGTTGAGAGAGGCCATAGAGCTCACCTAGAAGAGAGTTATGGAAGTTATAGTGGTGTTAGGAACGTTAAGAGTGTTAGGAATGAGGTGGTGTTAGGAATAGTAGTAGTAGTGATGTTAGGAACGTTAGGAGTGTTAGGAATGTTTATTTGTGTGGTAGGGGGTAAAATAGGTAAAAGTTTTTGGGTGTTAGGAGTATGTTAGGAAGGGGGTTTA
>JACEEZ010015278.1:37500-65000 GCA_016584305.1 Chionoecetes opilio
TCCTCCTCCTCCCCTCCTCCTCCTCCTCCTCCTCCTCCCCCCCCCCCCCGTCAAGTACCTGAAGGGGCAAAGGGAAAGGGAAAGGGCCTCACCTCTATATTAATTAGCACAGGTCGTGAAGATACTCAAGTCATCTGATACATAAGTAATTAATGTCATTCCGCTGCCCTCAAGTGTGTGTGTGTGTGTGTGTGTGTGTGTGTGTGTGTGTGTGTGTGTGTGTGTGTGTGTGTGTGGTGTGTGTGTGTGTGTGTGTTCTATCTGTCTGGTGTGTCCCGTCTCTTTTTTCTCTCTGTCTGTCTATATTTTGATCTAACTGTCTATCTGTCTGTGTGTCTTTCTATCTCTGTCTCTCTGTCTGTCTGTCTATCTCTGTCTCTCTGTCTGTCTGTCTATCTCTGTCTCTCTGTCTGTCTGTCTATCTCTCTGTCTCTCTGTCTGTCTGTCTATCTCTCTGCCTCTCTGTCTGTCTGTCTATCTCTCTGTCTCTCTGTCTGTCTGTCTATCTCTCTGTCTCTCTGTCTGTCTGTCTATCTCTCTGTCTCTCTGTCTGTCTGTCTATCTCTCTGTCTCTCTGTCTGTCTGTCTATCTCTCTGTCTCTCTGTCTGTCTGTCTATCTCTCTGTCTCTCTGTCTGTCCCGTCTATCTCCCCCTGTTTTCTCTCTGTCTGTCTATTTTTTTTCTTCTAACCCCGTCCTTCTGTCGCTGTGTTCTTTCTGCCTCTGTCTGTCCTGTCCCTCTGTTTTGTCTGTCTGTCTTTTCTAACCCGTCTTCTGTCTGTTGTCTTCTTCTGTTCTTGTCTGTTGTCTGTCTCGTCCTACTGCTGTCTGTCTAATTCTCTGTCTTTTGTCGTCTGTCCCTTTATCTCTTCGTCTGTCTATCTCTCTTCTATCTTCGTTTCTATTATCTAAATCTACCCCCTTTTCTTCTTCTTTTTCTTTCCCTTCCTTTTTGTCTTCTATCTATCTACTTCTATCTTCTTAATTCTGTTTCAAACTATCTTCTTCTATCTTCTTCTATTATCTGTCTATTTCTCGCTTTATCATCTATCTTCTATCTATCTATCTATACATCTCTACCACCACTACTACCACACACCACCACCACCACATATCACTACCACCACCACCCACACACACAAACACCACTTATATGCCTACACTACCCCACACCACACAACAGCCACTACCACCACCACCACTACCACACACACAACCACCACTACTACCACTACCACACACACACCACCACCACTACCACCACCACCACTACCACACACACAACCACCACTATCTACACTACACACACACACCACCACCCTACTACTACCACCACCACACCACTACTACCAATACCACACACTCAACCAACACCACGCACCACCACTACTGACTACTACTTACCACCACCACCCCACCACCACCACCACCACCACCCCACCCCACACACAACCACCAACACCACCCCACCACTACCACACACCACCCTACCCCTTTCTACTACTACTACTACTACTAACGACTACTACTACTACTACTACTACTACTACTACTACTACTACTACTACTTACTACTACTACCACCAACCACCACCACCACCCCACTAACTACTACTAACTACTACTACTATACTACTACTACTACTACTACACTACTAACTAAACTACTACCACCACCACCACCACCTCACCACTACTACTACGTACTACTACCTACTACACTACTACTACTACTACTACTAATACTACTACTACTACTACTACACGACTACTACTACTACTACTACACACCACCACCACGACACCACTACTACTACTACTACTACTACTACTACCACTAGCTACTAACTAGACTTCTAACTACTACTACTACTAACTACTACACTACTACTAATAACTACTACTACTATCTACTACCACTACTACTACTACTACTACTACTACTACGACTAACTACTACCTACTACTACACTACTACTACTATATACTACTACCCTGCTACTACTACTACTACTACTTACTCTAAACTACATACTACTACTACTACTACACTACTACTACTACTACTACTCTACTACTACCACTGCTCTACTACTACTACTACTACTCTATACTACTACTACTGATACCTACTACTACTACTACTACGACTACTACTACTACTACTAACTACTACTACTACTACACTAACTACTATCTACTACTACTGACTACTACTACGACTACTACTCTACTATACTAACACTAAACTAAACTAAATTTAAACCACAGGTGAAATCAAGGCACCATCGCTACTCGTATTACAGACCTCGGACATTCGCTGACCAGGGTACGTATGGTCCTTCCGGGGCTCACCGTGTTACCCCCGGTGGGCGCACGGAGGCCGGTCACCGCCGCCCCCACGCACTACCCACATCACCGGTCTAAACCGTCATCGCTGTATACCGCCCGATGACGAAGGGAGTTGTCAGCGCCATCGGCACATAGATGACTTGGATGTTAGGGCGTTACGGAGGTAGATCGCGTCGCCTATACAAGTCCTCCCGGCCCTGTGCTAGTTATTATGGAGGAGGAGAGGAGGGGGATATGCCCATGGCTTCTGGCCTGGCCCTCTCTTGCTCCATATACAGGACTAGGAATACAGGGTTACATCAGGGTAGCAATACATTAGGATCCCCTGGTCATATCAGATCCCCAGGTATAAACAGGTCCCCATACCAAGGAAAACCCAATGTACCCTCTCATTCTGCGTCTCCTAGGCCTAGTATATCCCTCCATAGGCCTCCTTTACAATCTAACACAGGAAAACAGTCTGTACTCTCTCATTCTGCGTCTCCTAGGCCTAATATATCCCTCCATAGGCCTCCTTTACAATCTGACCCAGGAAAACCATCTGTACCCTCTCATAGGCTTAATATACCCATAAATAGGCCTCTAAGACAATCTAACCCTGTGCTAGATAATGGTAGGCCTGTAGCACACCCACACACACCAAACAGGCCTATACAGTACCTAAATAGGCCTCAATCACACTTAAATGTTACTCTACCCTCCCTCCCTCCACCCCTTCTCCTGATGGCTACCCAGGCCTACTAGCAGACCCCCCCACCCTCCCCCCTCCTGCCTCAACACTAGTATGTTCTCCAGCCAGGCAGAGGAAGAAGAGGTGAACCAGTTACTAGGGAGTCTAGATGATGAGTCAATTTTTGGAGATTTTTAGCAGAGTTTTTTATTTTTTATTTTTCAATTTTTTTGGTAAGATTTTTTTTTTTTTGGGGGGGTAATGGGCGGGTGATTTTTTTTTTTTTTGGGGTAATGGGCGGGCAATTTTTTTTTTTTGGGGTAATGGGCGGGTTTTTTTTTTTTTTTTGGGGGTAATGGGCGGGTAATTTTTTTTTTTTTTGGGTAATGGGCGGATTTTTTTTTTCCTTTTTTTTTTTTGTAAGGGTGGATTTTTTTTTTGGGCGGGGGTGGTGTAACATTTTTTTTTTTTTTTTTTTTTTTTGTAAAGAATGGACATTTTTTTTTTTTTTTTAACAATAAGCATATAATAAAGTGACTATTTATTATTGATCTCAGTTCCTATTAAAACATATATACAGTTATACCTATCTTACAAATTACTATACACAATGAAACAATGTATGATGTATAATTATATTTATTCCTAAGCCTTCCTTCCCTATCTGTCATTCATATTTTTTACATTTAAGGCGATGAATACACGGATTGTAGGAATGAATGAATGAGTGAAGAAAGTGTGTATAATGTATGTGAGTGACTAAAATAGGGCTTGAAAGTGAATAATAGCCTGCGAAAGTGATTTAAATAGGCCTTGAAGTGAATAATAGGCCTTGAAGTGATACATAGGCTTGAAAGTGACTAAATAGTCCTTTAAAGTTGTTAAATTAGGCCTTGAAAGTGAATAATCGGCCTTGAAAGTGAATAAATTAGCCTTGAATGAATAAATAGGCCTTGAAAGTGAATAAATCGGCCTTTAAAGTGATAAATTATAGGCCTTTGAAAGTGAATAAATAGGCCTTGAAAGTGAATAAATAGGCCTTGAAAGTGAATAAATAGGCCTTGAAAGTGAATAAATAGGCCTTGAAAGTGAATAAATAGGCCTTGAAAGTGAATAAATAGGCCTTGAAAGTGAATAAATAGCCTTGAAAGTGAATAAATAGGCTTGAATTGAATAAATAGGCCTTGAAAGTTAATAAATAGACGCCTTGAAAGTGAAATAAATAAGCCTTGAAAAGTGAATAAATAGGCCTTGAAGGTGAATAATAGCGTGAAAGTGAATAAACTAGGCTTGAAATGAAATAAATAGTCCTTGAAAGTGAATAAATAGGCCTTGAAATTACAAAATAGCCTTGAAAGTGGCATGACAAATCCCTTGAAAGTGATAAAATAAATAAATAATCCTTGAAAGTGAATTAAATAAGCCTTGAAAGTGATATAGCCATGAAAGTGAATAAATAAGCTTGAAAGTGAATACTAGGCCCCTTGAAAGCGATAAATAGGCCTTGAAATTGAATACATAGGCCTTCGAAAGTGATAATAGGCCTGTCCAAGTGAATAAATAGGCCTTGAAAGTAATAAATAGGCCTTGAAAAATTGAATAAATAGGCCTTGAAAATTGAATACATGGCCTTGAAAGTGAATAAATAGGCCTTGGAAATGAATAAATAGGCTGAAGTGAATAAATAGGCCTTGAAAGTGAATAATAGCCTTGAAAGTGAATAATAGGCCTTGAAAGTGAATAATAGGCCTTGAAGTTAATAAACAATAGGCCTTGAAAGTTAATAAATATGCTTGAAGAGTGAATAATAGGCCTTGAAGAGTGAATAAATAGGCTTGAAAGTGATGATAAATAGCTTGAAAGTGCTAATAAGCCTTGAATAGTGAATAAATAGGCTTGAAAAAGTTGATAAATAGGCCTTGAAAGTGAATCAATAAGCCTTGAAGTGAAATAAATAGGCCTTGAAAGTGAATAAATTAAGCCCCTTGAAAGTGAATAATACGGCCTTAGAAAAGCGAATAAATAGGCCTTTAAAAAAGTGAATAATAAGGCCTTGAAAGTGAATAATACGCTTGAAAGTGAAATAAAATAGGCCTGAAAGTGACTAAATAACCTGAAAAGTGAATAAATAGGCGCTTTAAGAGTGAATAAATAAGCCTTTTAAAGTGAATAAATAGGCCTTGAAAGCGAATAAATAGGCCTTGAAGGTGAATAAATAAGCCTTGAAAGTGAATAAATAGGCCTTGAAAGTGAATAAATAGGCCTTGAAAGTGATAATAGGCCTTGGAAAGTGCAATAATAGGCTTGAAAGTGATAAATCGCCTTAAAGTGATACATAGCCTTGAAAGTGAATAATAGGCCTTGAAGCGAAATAAATAGGCTTGAAAATGATAATAGCCTTGAAATTGATAATCTGGCCTTGAAGTGAATAAATAGGCCTGAAAGTGAAGAAATAGGCCTTGAAAAGTGAATAAATAGGCCTTGAAAAGTGAATAAATAGGCCTTGAAAGTGAATTACAATAGGCCTTGAAAGTGAATAAATGGCCTTGGAGTGAATAAATAGGCCCTTGAAAAAGTGATAAATAATCCTTTAAAGTGAATATAGCCTTGAAAGTGAATAAATAAGCCTTGAAAGTGATAAATACCATTGAAAGTGAATAAATAGGCCTTGAAAGTGAATAAATAGCTTGAAATTGAATAAATAGGCCTTGAAAGAGTGAATAAATAAGCCATTTGAAGGAATAAAAATAGGCCTTGAAAAGTGAAATCAATAGTCTTGAAAGTGAATAAATAGGCCTTGAAAAGTGGAAATAAATAGCCTTGAAAGTGATACATAACCTTGAAAGGTGATAAATAGGCTGAAAGCGAAATAATATCTTGAAAGTGAATAAATAGGCCTGAAGTGATAAATAGCCTTGAAATTGAATAAATAAGCCTGAAAGTGAATAATAGGCCTTGTAAGCGAATAAAAAGGCTTGAAATTGAATAAATAAGCCTTGAAAGTGAATAAATAGTGCCTTGAAAGCGAAATTAAAATAGGCCTTGAAAGTGCATAAATAGGCCTTGAAGTGCATAAATAAGCCTTGAAAGTGAATCAATGTTCCTTGAAAGTGAATAAATGCCTTGGAAAGTGAATACATAGCCTTGAAAGCGATAATTAGGCCTTGCAGTTAATAAATAGCCTTGAAAGTGAAAATAGGCCTTTAAAAGTGATAATAGGCCTTCAAGAATAAATAGGCCTTGAAAGTGACTAAATAGGCCTTGAAAGTGAATAATAGTCTTGAAAGTGAATACGTAAGCCTTGAAAGTGAAAATCGGCCTTGAAAGGCGATAATAGGCTATTGAATAAATAGTCCTTGAAAGTGAATAAATAGGCCTTGAAAAAATGAATAAATTAGGCCTTGGCAGTGAATAATAGGCTTGAAAGTGATAAATAGGCCTTGAAAGTGATAGTAGGTCTTGAAAGGAATAATACATTGAAAGTGATAAATAGGCTGAAAGTGAATAAATAGGCCTTGCAAAGTGACTCAATAAAGCCTTGAAAGTGAATAAATATGCCTGAAAGTGAATATCAGCCTTGAAAGTGAATAAATAGGCCTTGAAAGTGATAAATAGGACCTCGAGATGAATAAATAGGCCTTGAAGAGTGAAATAAATAGGCCGTGAAAGTGAGTACATAAGCTTGAAAGTGAATAAATAGGCCTTGAAATTGATAAATAAGTCTTGTAAAGTGCATAAATTCGGCCTTGAAGTGAATAACTAGGCCTGAAATTGAATAATCAGCTTGAAAGTGACTAAATAGGCCTTGAAAGCGAATAAAATAATCTTAAAGTGAATAAATCTAGGCCTTGAAAGTGAAATAAAATAGGCCTTGAAAGTGATAAATAGCCTTGAAAGTGAATAATAGTCTTGAAAGTGAATAAATTAGTTGGGGGGGGAAAAGTTTGTTGTTAAAAAAGGGGGGGGGAAATTTTATGGGGGGGGGGGGGGCGGGGTATTTTTAGGGGGGGGATAGGGGGGGGTAGAATTTTTTGTGGCGGAGGGGCTAGTAGAATTTTTTTTTGGGGCGATGGGGGTGGGATAAAATTTTTTTTTTTGGGGAAAGGGGTGGTATTTTTTTTGGGGGGGATGGGGGGGTATATTTTTTTTTTGGGGGGGTGGGGGTGGTAATTTTTTTTTTTAGGGGTGGAGGGGCTGTATAATTTTTTTTTTGGGGCGTGGGGGGGGGTATAATTTTTTAGGGGCGATGGGGGGCTAGTATAATTTTTTGTGGGGGAGGGGGGTGGTATAAATTTTTTTGGGGGGGGGAAAGGGGGGCTGGGGTGCTTTTTTGGGGGGCTGTGAAGGGGTGGGATAATTTAGGGGGGGGTTGGGGGGGGTATAAATTATGGGGCGGAGGGGGCGGTAGAATTTTTTGGGGGTGATGGGGGGCAGTAGATTTTTTTTTTTGGGGGGGGGGGTGGTATAATTTTTTTTGGGGGGATGGGGGCTGGTTAATTTTTTTTTGGGGGGGAGGGGGGCTTGTTAATTTTTTTTTGGGTAGGGGGCTAGTAGAATTTTTTTTGGGGCGTGGGGGGGTGGTATAAAATTTTTAGGGGGGGGATGATGGGGGTGGAAAATTTTGGGGGGCTTGGGGGGGGATAAATTTTTTTTGAGGAGGCGGAGGGGGGGGTAGAATTTTTTTGGGGGGGCGAGGGGGCTGGTATAATTTTTTTTTGGGGCGGAGGGGCTAGTAGATATTTTTAGGGCGATGGGGGGGATAATTTTTTTAGGGGGGGGATGGGGGCTGGTTTAATTTTTTTAGGGGGGGGGATGATGGGGCGGTAAATTTTTTGGGGGGCTATGGGGGCAGTAGAATTTTTTTGGAGGAGGGGGCGTAGAATTTTTTTTGGGGGGGATGGGGGGCTGGTAATTTTTTTTAGGGGGGTTGGGGGCTAGTAGAATTTTTTTTTTTTGGGGAGGGGGGTGGTAAATTTTTAGGGGGGCCGGGGGGGTGCTATTTTCCGTTTTTTGAAATTTTGTATGTTTGGTGGGGTGAAAATAAATTTGGGATAAGCTTTTGGGTCTCGGGTAATAAAGTTCTCGTGGGTTTCCTAATTACATTTAGTTAACCCTTTACGCCCAGGATCTTTGCTTGGCTATATAAAAGTGTCTGTAGTAGTAGTAGTAGTTGTTAGTAGTAGTAGATTATTAGTATAGTAGTAGTAGTAGTAAGTAGTATTAGTAGTGGGTAGTAGTATTAACTTCAAGCGCCCAGACTTTCCTTGGCTATAAAAAATCCTTATGTTGGTCGACCATAAATTAACGATAAGAGTCAATGATTCACCACCAGTTAGTTAGTGGACAAGATACTATAACAGGTCAGATCTATAAAACATTGCTGTATACTCAACTACAAATTGTCTATGGTTAACCCAAATTAACAATGCCAATTACGTTTCTGGGCCCTCAAAACATGCTTATAGTCCCTAAAATCGTCTAGTGGTACCAACTTTACAATGGCAATTACGTTCTGGGCCTCAAAAACATTGCGTATAGTCACTAAAAATCGTCTAATGGTACTCCAAATTACAATGGCGAATTACGTTTCCTGGGTGCCTCAAAACCATTGCTTATAGTCCTAAAAATCGTCTAATGGTACCCAATTACAATGGCAATATTACGTTTCTGGGCCTGCAAAACATTGCTTATAGTCACTAGAAAATCCGTCTAATGTGACCACCAATTCAATGGCCAATTATTTCTGTGCCTCAAAACATTGCTTATATATTCCCACTAAAATCGGCTAATGGTACCAAATTAGCAATGAAATTAAAAACGTTCTGGGCCTCAAAAACATTGCTTATTTAAGTCACTAAAAAATCGTCTTATGCCCCAAATTACAATTCAACTTACTTTCGGGGCTCAAAAGATTGCTTATAGTCACTAAAAAAAAATCGTCAAATGGTACCCAAATTACATGGCAATTACGTTCTGCTGGGCCTCAAACATGCTTATAGTCACTACAAATCCGTCCTAATGGTACCCAAATTACATGGCCAATTAAAATTACGTTCTGCGGGGGCCTCAAACAATTGCCTTATGAAGTCACTAAAAATTGTCTCATGGTACACAATTAAATGGCAATTACGTTCATGGGCTCAAAACAATTGCTTATAGTCATAAAAATCGTCTTAATTGGCACCCAAATTACGATGGCAATACGTTCTGGTCCTCAAAACATTGCTTATATCACTAAAATCGTCTTATTGCACCCAATTTACAATGGAAATTACGTTCTTTGCCTCAAACATTGCTTTCTAGTCAACTAAAAATTGTCTTCTGGCAACCCAAGTTTACAATGGCAATTACTTTCTGGCCCTCATAACATTGGCCTTATAGTCACTAAAAATCGTCTTATGGCAACCAAATTACTAATGGAAATTACGTTCTGGGCCTCACACATTTTGCTTTATAGTCACTACCACAAAAATCGTCTACTGGTACCCAAATTACAATGGCAAATTACGTTCTTCTGGGCCTCAAAACCTTGCTTATCGTCACTAAAAATCTCTATGGTACCCAAATTACAATGACAATTACGTTCTGTGCCTCCACATTGCTTATTTAGTCACTTAAAAAATCGTCCTACTTGGCACCCCCATGACAATGGCAATTAACGTTTCTGGGCCTCAAAACATTGCGTGATAGTCCACGAAAAAGCGTCAAATGGTACCCAATTCAATGGCAATTCATCCTCCGTTCTGGGTCCTCAAACCATTGCTTATTGTCACTACAAATCGTCTAATGGTACCCAAATTAACAATGGCAATTTACGTTTCTGGGCCCAAAACATTGCTTATAGTCACTAAAATTTGTCTAGTGGTACACAAATTACAATTGCAATTACGTTCTATAAGGCCTCAAAAACATTGCTTCTAGTCACTACCAATCGTCTATGGCGACCCAAATTACAATGGCAATTACGTCTTGTGGCCGCAAAACCATGGCTTATAGTCACTAAAAATCGTCTTATCGCACTCAAATTATCCAATGGCATTACGTTCTGGGCCTCAAAACGTTGCTTATAAAGTCACTACTTAAAATCGTCTTTATGATGCACCCAAATTACATGGCAATAATTACCGTTTCTGGGCCCACCACATTGCTTATATCACTAAAAAAAAACGTCTTACTATGCACCCAATTACAATTGGAATTACGTTTCTAGGGCCTCAAACATTGCTTATAGTCACTAAAAATCGTCTATGGGCACCCAAATTACAATGGAAATTACGTTCTGGGCCGTGCAAAACAGTTGCTTATAGGCACTAAAATCGTCTAATGGTACCCAATTACATTTAAATTAGTTCTGGCCGCAAAACATTGCTTTATAGTCACTAAAAAAAATCGTCTAATGGTACGCAAATTTACAATGGAATTAACGTTCTGGTCCTCAAAAACATTGCTTATAGTCACTAAAATCGTCTAATGGTACCCAACTTAAACAAATGGCAACAATTACTTTTCTGCCTCAAAACATTGCTTATAGTCCTAAAAAATCGTCCTAATGGCACCCAAATTACATGGCAATTACGTTCGGGGCCTCAAAAAACATTGCTTTATTCACTACAAATCGTCTAATGTTACACAACTTACAATGTCATTACGTTTGGGCGCTCAAAACATTGCTTATATGTCACTATAAATCGTCATAGTACGCAAATTACAATGCATTCGTTCTGGGCCTCAAAACATTGCTTATAGTAATCACTTAAATAAATCGTCTAAATGGCGACCCAAATACATGCAAATTACGTCTGTTTGTCCTCAAAACCTTGCTTTATAGTCACTACCAAATCGTCTACTGGTACCCAAATTACAATGGAATTACGTTTCGTGGGCCTCAAAACCATTGCTTATATACTAAAATCGTCTAATGGTACCCAAATTATAACAATGGAAATTACGTTCTGTCCTAAACCGTTGCTTATAGTCACAAACAAATCGTCTAATTGCACCCAACTTACAATTGCAATTACGTTTCTTGGTGGGCCTCAAAACCTGCTTATAGTCACTAAAATCGTCCTAATGGTACACAAATTCAATGGCAATTACGATTCTGGTCTTCAAAACATTGCTTATATTCCTAAAAAAAATCGTCTAATGGCACCCAATTACAATGGCAATTACCTTCTGGGCCTCAAAACATTGCTTATATCACTAAAAATCGTCTAATGGTACCCAAATTAAACAATGGCAATTACGTTCTGGGTCCAAACATTGCTTATAGGTCGCTAACAATCGTCTAATGGCACGCAAATTACATGTCAATTACGTCTGCATGGCCTCAAAACATTGCTTATGTCACGAAAATCGTCTAATGGTACCAAATTACAATGGAAATTACGTTCTGGGGGGCCTCAAACATTGCTTATTTCACTAAAAATCGTCTATGGCCATCACCCAATTACATGAACAATTACGTTTCTGGGCCTCCAACATTGCTTATAGTCACTCAAAATCGGCGTAATTGCACCGCAATTACAGTGGCAATTACGTATTTGGGGGCCTCAAAACATTGCTTATAGTCACTAAAAAAATCGTCGAATGTACCCAATTACAATGGCAATGACGTTCTGGGCCTCAAAACATTGCGTATATCACTAAAATCGTCTAATGTACACCAAATTCCAATGCAATTACGCGTTCTGGGCCCTCAAACTGCTTATGTCCTAAAAATCGTCTAATGCACCCAAATTACAAGGGCAATATTACGTTTCTGGGTCTCAAAACATTTGCTTATAGTCACTAAAAATTCGTCTATTGCACCCAAATTCAATGGCAATTACGTTTACTGTGCCTCAAAAACATTGCTTATAGTCACTAAAAATCGTCTAATGGTACCCAAATTTACAATGCATAAATTACGTTTCTGGTCTCAAAACATTGCTTTATATTCCCTAAACATCGTCTAATGGCCACACAACTTACAATGGCAATTACGTTTTTCTTGGCCTCAAAACATGCTTATAGTCACTAAAAATCGTCTAATGGTACCCACATTCAATGAAATTACGTTTTCTGCTGGGCCTCAAAACATTGCTGATAGTCCTAAAAAATCGATCTAATGGTACACAAATTAAATGGAAATTACGTTCTGGGCCTCAAAACAATTGCTTATAGTCCACTTAAAAATCGTCTAATGGCACCCAAATTAACAATGGCACTTACGTTTTCTCTGCTGGGCCTCAAACATTGCTTTATGTCACTAAAAATCGTCTAATGGTACCCAAATTACAATGGCCAATTACTTCGGGGCCTCAAAACAATTGCTTATAGTCACTAAAAATACGTCATGGCCACCCAATTACAATGGCAATACGTTTCCTTGGCCTCAAACATTGCTTATAAACGTCACTAAAAATAGTCTAATGGGCACCCAATTACATGTTAATTACGTTCTGGGGCCTCAAAAACATTGCTTATAGTCCTACAAAATCGCTAATGGCACCCAAATTACAATGGCAATGGTTAAGTTCTGCTGGCCTCACAACATTGCTTATAGTCACGCAAAAATCGTCTAATGGCACCCAATTACAATGGCAAATTACTTTCTGGGGCCTCCAAACTTGCTTATTAGTCACGAAAAATCGTCCTCATGGCCCCACATTACAATGGCGTTACGTTTCTGGTGGGCCTCAAAACATTGCTTATGTCACTAAAATCGTCTAATGGCACCCAATTCAATGGCATTACGTTCTGGGCCTCACAACAACATTGCTTATAGTCCTACAATCGTTCCTAATGGCACGCAAATTACAATGGCAATTACGTCCTGTTCCTCAAAAATTGCTTTATAGTCCACTACAAAATCGTCTAATGGCACCCAAATTCAATGGCTATTAACGTTATGGGGCCTCAAAACATTGCTTCTTAGTCACTACAAATCGTCCTAATGGCCCCCAATTACATATGGCATTACGTTTTTCTGGGCCTCCACACTTGCGTATATCACTACACTCGTCCTAATGGTCAACCCAAATTACAATGGCAATTACGTTCTGGGCCTCAAAACATTGCTTATAGTCACTACAAATCGTCTAATGGCACCCAAATTACAATGGCAATTACGTTCTGGGCCTCAAGGGGTTAAATGACGAGTTATATTTGATAGAATTACAAATACTTGGTTATTTTTCTGGTGATTTTCATTCTAACATTTATTTCATGTAATATTTCCAAAAGTGAATATGTAGTTTTTTGTATTTTTTCCTAGTTTAGGTTACAGAAAAAGTTGTCATTTGTGATCAAACTGCCTGTTGACCATTATAATAAAAAGAAGCTTATGTTCTATTAAGATCATCTAACACAGTAAAACCTCGCGTATTCGGACACTCATTATTCGGACTTTGACAATATTCGGGGCTGCTTTTTTTTTTTTTTTTTTAGGGGTCGAAATTTCCTAGCTATATATACATATTTTTTTTTTTTTTTTTTTTTTTTTTTTTCTTTTCTTAGGGGTCGAAATTTCCTAAGCTATATTATATTGCCTAGAAACTTTTTTTTTTTTTTTTTTTTTTTTCTTTTTTTATTAGGGGTCCCGAAATTTCCTATCTTATATATATACACGCCTAAACGTTTTTTTTTTTTTATTTTTTTTTTTTTAATTTTTATATAATGGTCGAAATTTTCCTAGACTATATATACACCTAGAATTTTTTTTTTTTTTTTTTTTTTTTTTTTTTGAGGGGTCGAATTTCCCTAGCTAATCTTATACGCCAATAATTTTTTTTTTTTTTTTTTAGGGGTTCGAAAATTTCTAGCTTAGTATACGCCTAGAATTTTTTTTTTTTTTTTTCTTTTTAAGGTTCGAAAATTTCCTAGCTATATATATACAACTAAACTTTTTGTTTTTTTTTTTTTTTTTTTTTTTTTTCAGGGGTCGAAATTTCCTTAGCTATATATAAGCACTAGAATGGTTTTTTTTTTTTTTTGTTTTTTTGCTAGGGTCGAAATTTCCTAGCTAACCTATATTACATAACACCCTATATTTTTTTTTTTTTTTTTATTGTACATGCCCCACAAAACCCCTCTATAATCCCCCCTTTTCGGATCCTTGCAATTACTCGGACCACTCCTTGGCCCAATTAGTCCGGATTGAGGGTTTCTACTGTACATATATATGTATAAGTTTGAATTTGTTCTCTTGTGAAGGTTTGAAAAGATATGTATATAGCTAAGTGTCTGTCTGTCTGGCCTGCCTTTACTCTACAGACCTCCCCCCCCCCCACACATCTTAGTAACGGCAATCAGAGTAGGGATTACTTGTTCGATGCGGGTTTTTTTACTCCTTCCACGCCCAGATCTTTTCCTTGGCTATAAAACAGTGTTCTGTTGTTTAGCCTATAAAATAACGAAAAGTCACTGAATATACCACAGTAGTTTAGTGGACAAGGATACTAAACAGGTCATAGCTAAAAACATTGCCTAATAGTCACTACAGATCGTCTTATCGTACCCAAATTACAATGGAAATTACGTCTGGGCCCAAAACATTGCTTATAGCCACTAAAAATCGTCCCTATGGCACCCATTACAATGGCAATTACGTTTCTTGGGCTCAACACATTGCTTTATACTTCACTACAAATCTCTAATGGTACCCAAATTACAATGGCAATTACGTCTGCTGGGCCTCAAAACGTGCTTATACTCACTACAAATCGTCTAATTGTCCACAATTACAATGGCAATTCGTTTCTGGGCCGCAAAACCATTGCTTATATTCCACTACAATCGTCTATGGCACCCAAAATTACATGGCAATTCGTTCTGGGCCGCCAAAACAATGCTTTATCGTTCACTACAAATCAGTCCTAATGCAACCCAATTTACAATGGCAATTACGTTCTGGCCTCAAAACATCTTGCTTAATAGTCACTAAAAATCCGTCTAAGGCAACCACATTACAATAGCAATTACGTTCTGGGCCTCAAACATTGCTTATAGTCCACTAACAATCGATCGTAATGGGTACCCACACTTCCAATGGCAATTACGTTCTGGGCCTCAAAACATGCTTATAGTCACTACAAAAAACTCGTCTATATGGTACCCAAATTACATGGCTAATTACGTTTCTGGGCCCTCAAAACATTGCTTATAGTCACTACGAAATCGTCTATGTCACCCAAATTACAATGGAAATTACGTTACTGCACAGGCGCTCAACACATTGCTTATAGTCACTAAAAATCGTCCTAATGGTAACCCAATTAACACTGGAAATTACGTTTTTCTGCTCTGGGCCTCAACAACCTTGTTTATAGTCCATTAAAAATTCGTCTAATGTACCTCAAGATTTACATGGAATTACGTTCTGTCTCAAAACCTTGCTTATAGTCACTAAAAATCGTTCTATGGTACCCAAATTACAATGGCAAATTACGTTCTGGGCCTCAAAACCATTGCTTATAGTCCGAACAAATCGTCTAATGCACCCAATTACAATGGCAATTTACGTTCTGGGCCTGAAAACATTGCTTTATAGTCACTACAAATCGGTCTAATGGCACCCAAATTAAATGGCAATTACGTTTCTGGGTCTCAAAACATTGCTTATAGTCCACCCAAATCGTCTAATGGCACCCAAATTCCAATGGGCAAATTACTTTCTGGCCTCAAAACATTGCTTATACTAGTCCACTACAAATCGTCTAATGGTACCCAAATTACAATGGCAATTACGTTTCTGGGCCTCAAATTTGCTTATATCACTACAATCGTCCTAATGGCACCAATTACAATGGCAATTACGTTTCTGTGCCTCAGCAACTTGCTTATAGTCCACGACAAATCGTACTATGGCACCCAAATGTACATGGCAATTACGTTTCTGGGCCTAAAACATTGCTTTTCGTCACTAAAATCCGTCTAGTGTTACCCAACTTACATGGCAATTACGTTCTGTGGCCTCAACATTGCTTATATTCACTAAAATCGCTAGTGGTACCCAAATTAAAATGGCAATTACGTTCCTGGTCCCATCAAAACATTGCTTATAGTCACTAAAAATCGTCTAACTGGCACCCAAAATTACATGGCATTCCGTTCTGAGGGCTGGCCTCAAAACATTGCTTCTAGTCCACTACAAAATCTCTAATATTGATGCACCCAAATTTACAATGGCAATTACGTTCGGGGGGGCCTCAAACCATTGCTTATATCACTACATCGCTAATGGCACCCAATTAACATGGCAATTACGTTCTGGTCTCAACAACATTGCTTATAGTCACTACAAATCGTCTAATGGCACCCAAATTAACAATGGCAATTACGTTTTCTGGGGCCTCAAGACTGGCTTATAGTCACTACAATCGTGCTAGTGTACCCAAATTACAATGGCAATTAACGTTTCTGGGCCTCAAAGCCATTGCTTATAGTCCTCCATCGTCTAATGGCACCCAAATTACAATGGCACTTATACGTTCTGGGGTCCTCAAAACTTGCTTATAGTCACTTACAACTCGTCTAATGGCACCCAAATTAACAATGGCAATTACGTTCTGGGCCTCAAAACTTGCTTATAGTCACTAAAACTCGTCCTAGTGGTAACCAAATTAACATGGCAATTACGTTCTGGGCCTCAAACATTGCTTATAGTCACTAAAAATCGTCTCGTGGTACCCAAATTACAATGGTAATATACGTTCTGGGGGCCTCAACATTGGCTTATATCACTAAAAATCGTCTAATGCACCCAAATTAACAATGGCAATTACGTCTTGGCCTCACACATTGCTTATAGTCCACTACAAAGATCGTCCTACTGGCACCCAATTCAACAGATGGCACATTACGGTTCTGTTCTTGGGCCCAAAACATTGTCTTATGTCCTACAAATCGGTCTAATGGGGTACCCAATTACAATGGCAATTACGTTCTGGGCCTCCAAACTTGCTTATATCCCACTAAAGAATCGTCTAATGGCACCCAAATTACAATGGCAATTACGTATCTGGGGCCTCAAGGGTTAAATGACTAGTTATATTGGTAGAATTACAAACTTGTTATTTTTCCCTGGTGATTTTCATTCTAATTTTTATTTCATGTAATATTTCCAAAATAATATGTAGGTTTTGTATTTTTCTATATTTTAGTTACAGAAACCGTTTCATTTGTGGATCAAACTGCTGGTGACCATTAATAATAAAAAGAATCTTATGTTTTCTATGTAAATTATCTTATTAAGTAAAACCTCGCGTATTCGGACGAACTCATTTTCGACTTTGACATTATTCGGGCGGTTTTTTTTTTTTTTTTTTTTTTTTTTATGGGTCGAAATCTTTCCCGAGCTATATATACCCTAGAATTTTTTTTTTTTTTTTTTTTTTTTTTTTTTTTTTTAGGGGTCGAAATTTCTAGCTATATCTACGCCTAGAACTGTTTTTTTTTTTTTTTTTTTTTTAGTGTCGAAATTATTCCTAGCTATATATATACGCCTAGAACGTTTTTTTTTTTTTTTTTTTTTTTTTTTTTTTTAGGGTCGAATTTCCCTGCTAATATACCCTGGGGAGAAACTTTTTTTTTTTTTTTTTTTTTTTAGGTGCGAAATTTCCTAGCTATATTAGCCAAGACTTTTTTTTTTTTTTTTTTTTTTTTTTTTTAGGGGTCAAATTTCCTAGCTACATTAATACATTAAACACACCTAGTTTTTTTTGTTTTTTTTTTTACATCCCCCCCTCTATATCCCCCCCCATTACTTCGGAATCCTTGCATAACTCGGACTCACTCCTTGGCCCAAATTAGTCGATATGAGAGGTTCTACTGTACATATATATAGACGTTAGAATTTAGTCCCTCTTGTTGAATGTTTATGAAAAAGTTGTATATAGCTAAGTGTCTGTTCTGTTCCTGCCTGCCTTTCTACAGCCCCCCCCACCCCCCCCCCCAACATCTTAGTAACGGCAATAAGATAGGGATTACTTTCGATGCGGTTTTTATTTAGCTCCCTTCACGCCCCAGCTCTTTTCCTTGGCTTATAAAAAAGTGTCTGTTTTAGCCTTAAAATACCGAAAAGTCACTGATATACCCATTCAGTTAGTGGACAAGGATACAAACAGGTCATAGCTTATAAAAACATGCTTATACTACTCACTATAAATCGTCCCTATTGGTACACAAATTACAATGGCAATTACGTTCTGGCCTCAAAACATTGCTTATAGTCACAACTCAAATCGTCTAGTGCTACACAAACTACAAGAAAATTGCGTTCTGGTCCTGAAAACATTGCTTATATTCCACTACAAATAGTCTAATGGCAACCAAATTACAATGGAAATTACGTTCTGGCCTAGAAACACATTGCTTATAGTCACTAAAAATCGTCCTAATGGTAATCCAAATTACAATAGCAATTACTTCTGGGCCTCAAAACATTGCTTCTAAGTCCTAAACAGTCGTCTAATGGCACCCAATTCAATGCAAATTACGTTCTGTTTCTGGCCTGCAAAACATTGCTTATAGTACACTAAAAATGGCTAATGGTACACAAATTACAATGGCAATAACGTTCTGGCCTCAAACATTGCTATAAGCACTACCAATCGTCTAATGGTACCCACAGTAACACTGGCAATTTACTTTCTGGGCCTCAAAACTTGCTTATAGATCACTACAAATCGTCTAATGGTACCCAAATTTACACATGGCAATTACGTTCTGGGGGCTCAAAACATTGCTTATAGTCACTACAAAATCGTCTAATGGTAACCCAATTTACAATGCAATTACGTTCTGTCTGGGGCCTCAAAATTGCTTTATACTCACGTAAAACAAAATCGTCTAATGGCACCAAATTACAATGTCAAATTACGTTCTGGGGTCTCAAAACCTTGCTTTATAGTCCACATAAAAACGTCTAATAGCACACAATACAATGGGCACTTACGTTCTGCTGGGCTTAAAAACATTGCTTATACGGTCACTAAAAAAATCCGTCTAGTGGTACTCAATTACAATGGCAATTACGTTTCTGGGCCTCAAAACCATTGTTATACTCACTAAAAATGTCTAATGGTACCACAAATTACAGGGAAATTACGTTCTGGCCTCAAAAACATTGCTTATAGTCACTACAAATCGTCTAATAGTACCCAAACCCAATGGCAATTACGTTCTGGGCCTCAAACATTGCTTGGATAGTCCTAAACATCGTCTTATGGCACCCAAATTAACAATGGAAGATTACGTTCTGGGGCCTCCAAAACATTGCTTATATAGGCCAACTAAAAATCGTCTAATTGGTACACAAAATTACCATGAACATTACGTTCTGGGCCTCAAAACATTGCGTAAGTCCTAAAAATCGTCTTATGGTACCCAAATTACAATGGAAAAGTTACTTCTGCTGGGCCTCTAAACATTGCTTATAGCCACTACAAATCGCGAATGGCACCCAAATTACAATGGCAATTACGTTCTGCTGGGCCTCAAAACATGCTTATTAGTCACTACAAATCGTCCTAATGGACCCAAATACAATTCAATTACGTTCTTGGCCTCAAAACATTGCTTTAGTAGTTCCCTAAACATCGATCTTATGGAACCCATTACAATGGAAATTACGTTTTCTCTGGGCCTCAAAACATTGCTTATAGTCCTAAAAAAAAATCGTCTAATGGGACCCAAATTACCAATGGCAATTAACGTTCTGGGCCTCAGACAATTGCTTATAGTCACTAAAAAATCGCTAACTGGTACCCAAATTACCATGGCTAAGTGTACGTTCTGGGGCCTCAACACACATTGCTTATAGTCACTAAAAATCTCCTAATGGTAAACCAGCTTACAATGGGCAATAACGTTTCTTGGGCCTCAAAACATGCTTATAGTCCAACAATCGTCTAATGGTCCACAAATTACAATGGCAATATTACGGTCCTGGGCCTCAAAACATTGCTTATAGTCACTAAAAAATCGTCTAAGTGCACCCAAATTACCACATGGCAATACGTGTTCTGGGCCTCAAAACATTGCGTATAGTCACTAAAAAAAATCGTCCTAATGGTAACCCAAATTACATGGCAATTACGTTCTGGGCCTCAAAACATTGCTTATAGTCACTAAAAATCGTTCTATGGCACCCAAATTACAATTGCAATTACGTTCTGGGCCTCAAAACATTGCTTTATAGTCACTAAAAAATCGTCTATGTTACCCAAATTACAATGGAAATTACGTTCTTGTCCTCAAAACATTGCTTATAGTCACTACAAATCGTCCTAATGTACCCAATTACAATGGCATTACGTTCTGTGGCTCCAAAAACATTGCTTATAGTTCACTAAAAATCGTCTAATTGGTACCCAAATTACATGGAATTACGTTCTGGGCCCACGGGGTTAAGAGAGAGTAATATCATTGCATATTTGTACACCAAGTGAGAGAAGAGAGAGAGAGAGAGGGAGCGAGAGAAGAGAGAGTAGGAGGAGAGAGAGGAGAGAGAGAGAGAGAGGAGAAGCAACAGACATTACATAGAGAAAGAGAGGAGATACAGTGAGGAAAACAGACAGACATACCATACAGATAGGAGAGAGAGAATGACAAGTGATAAGACATACAGAACATGAGAGAGAGCCGAGAGAGAGATGAGAGAGAGAGAGAGAGAGAGAGAGAGAGAGAGAGAAGATAGAGAGAGAGAGAGAGCGACAGCCAGACAACAGACAGACAGACGACATACAGACAGACAACAGACAGAGAACAGTAGAAGAGAGAAGATAGAGTAGAGATAAGCGGAGAGAGAGAGAGGAGCAGAGAGAGAGAGAGAGAGACAGACCAGACAACAGACCAGACAGACAGACGACAGCCCTACAGACAGACAGACGACAGACATATTTTTTTTTATAACAGATCGCCCTTTGAAACTCTACGCCTCCTGTCAGGTTCATGGCAACAAGGCATCCCTCGCCTGGTGTGAAAATGCTAAGGGGAAAGTCATCTATACGAGCCTCAAGAGTGGACCTACCTTGATACCTGCGTGGATAAGGTATGGATATCGTCACCCATCACTTTGTACCGTAACATAACACTATAGTCCCAGTCCCATTTATTACGAATGATGAGCCGCACTAGCTGCTGTGTCTGTGCCACTGAAGATGATACACATAGTTTTATTAAATCAATGTCTGCATAATCTACCTTAGATAAACACTAAAGTCGCCATGACAACGTTTGTTTTTTCTGTGTACATAGCCGTGTGGTGGACGTAGAAATAGTACATTTGTACACCCATGATTTCAGGACAGTTAGAAAGGGCTATCTGGAGGTTCTGTGTCATTTTGGTGTCTTCAATCTGTGTCCTAGTAGGGCTATAAATGAACAAATGACTAAATATCACCCTGATTGGGCGCGATTGGTAATGGAGCTACACTAAGTTTCGCCAGCTAGTGTTTTATGTTCTGATTGTCCTCCCGCCGTCGTCATCGCGCGAAAAAAATCGCGTAGTGAAATTTGTACGCGTCTATAACTTGCAGCTACAAACATAAAAACACGCTGAAACAGGGTAGATTATACAGTCTCGATTATAAACTTACTGTGTATCATCTTCAGGGGCCACAGACACAGTAGTGTGAGCTTCATTCGTAGCCCTCAATATTTGGAGGCGGGCGACATTTAGTGTACCGTGGCGACCATGTACTGTTATCTACGGTCACTGTTTCAGCAGTTGTTTTTTACATATTTGTCGCTGCAGTATAGACTGCTTTACAATTTTCGCTACTAGTTTTTTTTCTTCGGGCTACGACGACGGCGGAGTACACTCAGAACATCAACACTAACTGCCGACCTTAGTGTAGTCCCCAATCGGTTGACATTTTAGTCATTTGTTCATTTCTACCCTACTATGACACAGATGAAGACACAAAATGACACGACTCTCCAGATAGCCCCTTCTAAAAACCCTGTCCTGAAATCATGCATGTACAAAATGTACTATTTACGCCACGCACACCTCTGTAAATAAAAAAAAAACGTTGTCCTGGCGACTTTAAGTGTTTATCACGGTAGACTTCCTTATTTTCTTTTGTTCTTATTGTGTAATAAACACAGCTCTTAAATCATCATCATCATCGCGCATATCACGCTTAGCAATGGCTGTGCATGGAGCCAACGACCGCACAACTTTCTATTATATTGACTCCATGGCTTACTGTGTTTACGCCCTTTGCCTACTACGATGCCTACGGGGGAACATTAAGTGTTGAGAGATAGGAGAGAGAGAGAAGAGAGAGGAGAGAGAGCGAAAGGAGAGAGAGAGAGAGAAGAGAGAGAAAGGGGGGGGTTGGGGTGGGGGAAGGGAAAGAGAAAAAAAATCTAGGTGAGAGAGAGAGAGAGAGAGAGAGAGAGAGAGAGAGAGAGAGAGAGAGAGAGAGAGAAACAAAATCTAGGTGAGAGAGGGATGGAGATGAGAGAGAGAGAGGGGGAGAGAGAATATAAGAAAGACACACACACACACACACACAGGGTACTCCGTGGTGTAGGGGAAGCACGTTGGGCTCACAACCGAGAAGTCCTGGGTTCGATCCCCGGGCGGAGCGAAGACAGATGGGCGGTCTTCTTAAAACCCGAGCCCCTGTCCACCCAGCAGTGAATGGGTACCGGGTGTTAGCCGGGGTTTGTGACCCGCCTCCCGGGGTGGTGGCTTCCCCCAACACTAAGGATGAATGAGAAAAATAAATGTTGATATGGAGACGGGGCCATACGAGTGTTGCTCAGGCCCTGTAAAATACAACTAGATGAATACACACACACACACGCACACACACACACACACACACCCACACACACACACACACACACAATGTAAGTGATCTAAGGCTAATGCTTTTCTAGGCCAGAGGACCACAGTGTTGGACTTCAAGGCGGCGGGCTTGACTCCGGATATTCCCGACGGCATGTGTCTTGATACGCACGGCGATCTGTGGGTAGCCTGCTTCTACGGTGGCAAGGTGTGTGTGTGTGTGTGTGTGTGTGTGTGTGTGTGTGTGTGTGTGTAAAGAGTGGAGGAGGAGGAGGAGGAGGAGGAGGAGGAGGAGGAAGAGAAGAAGAAGGAGGAGGAGGAGGAGGAGGAGGAGGAGGAGGAAGAGAAGAAGGAGGAGGAGGAGGAGGAGGAGGAGGAAGAGAAGAAGGAGGAGGAGGAGGAGGAGGAAGAGAAGAAGGAGGAGGAGGAGGAGGAGGAGGAGGAGGAGGAGGAAGAGAAGAAGGAGGAGGAGGAGGAGGAGGAGGAGGAGGAGGAGGAGGAGGAGTTTTTTTATTTTTTTCATTTTCTGTTTTTATTTTTGTTTTTTTTGGTTGGTTTAGTAGTAAATGTGTGTGTGTGTGTGTGTGTGTGTGTGTGGTGTGTGTGTGTGTGTGTGTGTGTGTGTGTGTGTGTGTGTGTGTGTGTGTGTGTGTAGGAGGTAAGAGAACTGAAATGGATGGTAATATTGAAAACTTTAATTATATTTTTCTCTCTGTCTGTCTCTCTCTCTCCTTTTTTGGTATCTCTTACTGTCTCTCTGTCTGTCTGTCTCTCTCTCCCCTTTTTTGTATCTCTTACCGTCTGTCTCTCTCTCTCTTCTTTTTTGCTATCTCTCTCTCTCTCTCACACTCTCTCACACACTCTCTCTCTCTCTCTCAGGTCATTCGCGTCAACCCCACCACAAAACAGGTCACCAAAAAGGTCGAAATGCCAGCACTAAACATCACGTCGGTCTGTTTCGGCGGACCACTTTTGGACACCCTGTACGTGACCTCCGGCTCGCTTGGCCTGACCTCTGAGCAGAAGCAGGGGCAGCCGGCAGGGGTCACCTTTGCTGTTACAGGGTTAGGGGTGCGTGGTGTGCCCCCTGTAGAGTTTAAAATCGATGCTGGGGTTCTGAAGGAAAAACTGGGGTGATGGGAGAGAGGAGAGAGAGAGAGGAAGAGAGAGAGAGAGAGGAGAGAGAGAGAAGAGAGAGAGAGAGAGGAGAGAGAGGGGAGAGGAGAGAGAGAGAGAGAGGAGAGGGTTGGATCGGGGGTTGAGAAATGTTTGTTGTTAAAAAAGGGGTTAGAATTATATGGGGGCGGGTGGTAGCGGGGGGGTAAATTTTTTTAGGGGGCGGAAGGGGGGGGGTGNCTACTTTTTAACTACTATACTACTTCTAACTACTACTATTTCTACTACTACTACAAAACTATTTTCCCTACTAATACACAAAATACAAAAACCTATACCACTATACTACTATAACTATACTACTACTACTATTGGGACTAAAATTTTAATTTTTAAAGAGTATCTGTTTTATATGTGTGTGTTTTTACCTAGTTGTATTTACCTAGTTGTTTTTACCTAGTGTTTTTCACCTATTTGTATTACCTAGTTGTATTTTACGGGGGCCTGAGTCCCTGGTAGGGCCCCATCCACCAGGGCCCCCAACCCAGTAGACAGGTAGTTAGGGGGGAGCATTGGGGAGCTTTAAAAGGAGGCTGGACAGTGTTATGGATGTAGTAGTAGTAGTAGTAGAAGTAGAAGTGTAGCATAGTAGTAGTAGAGTAGTATAGTAGTGTAGTAGGTAGTGTAGTAGTAGTGGGAAAGTTTTTGGGGTCTTTAAAAGGAGGTTGGCAGGTTATGGATGTAGTATAGTAGTAGTATTTAGTGTAGTAGTAGTGTGGATAGTAGAGTAGTGTAGTAGTAGTAGTAGTAGATTTTAAGTAGTAGTAGTAGTAGGGGGAGCTTTAGGGGGTTTAAAAGGGGCTGGACGTGTTATGGATGTAGTAGTAGTAGTAGTGTAGTAGTAGTATAGATAGTTAGAGTAGTAGTGGGTAGAGTGTCTAGTAGTAGTATTAGGGAGTTTAAAAAGGGGGTGGAAGTGTTATGGATGTAGTAGTAGTGGGACGCCCGGGGCATGTCAGTCCTTTCAAGAGTGATTGCTTTAAAAAAACCCAAGGGGAAGCAGGTGGCATATTGAGACGTCGGGGGCCCGGAAAATTACAGGACCTAGCCACTGGGGGGGGTTAAAAAGGGCCCAAGGCCCTACCATAGGATAACACCCAACGCCGCTAAACCCTTCCTCATCTAAGGCCAGAGCACTATGCGGGGCTGTAAACATCTTCGTGGCAGTGGAGTTGTGGTAACGAAGGATGGACAGCGGCATTTGGGTGTTATTGAACAGAGGAGTATAAGAAGGGTACGTCGGAGAGAAAGGTCTGAGTGGGTGCACGAGGTCGATGTCCGTAGCCATGGCCCAAGACCGACCCTCGAGCCTACGGGGCATACACGCAGGCCTGCAACATCGGGGAACTTCCCCATGCGCCCCACCCGGACATAGCCCTCCTCAGACCGTGGAGGAATCTATAAAGAATACTTTCATACCGCTTTCTGGATTCCCGTCCTGAGGAAATGAGCGAGGGCGTTGCCAACTCCCCCCAAGACTAGGCGGGATGGGAATCACCTTCCTAGAAGGTGGCTGAGGTGGAAAACCCAACTCCATCAACCTTACCAGGTCCCTCACGGATATGATCCCCGTGGGACCGCACAAGGTGAAATCGAAAAGTGGATGCTGGAAAAAGAAAGATTTCACGAGACAGGCGAAGGGCAGAAGACCACCCTTGAACACCTTTGACCCCCTGCCTCCAGCCCCGTGAAAAAAAAATCCACACGCCAGGAGAGGGAGCGCCCCAAACTGGTAACATCACTACCAATCAGAGAAAGGGTTAACCTCAACAAACAAGAATTTTTGCGACCCCTTTGCTTGAGGTCGGCTGGGCAGTGGAAGGGACTCCCCAACCCCTGTGTTGGGATCCCCCAACAACGTAGCCCACACCTGAGTGAAAAAAAAGGGGGGATTCGTGGAACAGGCCGACGAGGTGAGGATGACAGCCAGCATGTCAGGGAGGTTTCCGTCCAAAACGTCTCACCGAGCCAACCCCTTTCCCTCTGAGGGGAATCCTGCGGACAGGACAGCCAATACTGCCCCAGGCTGCGTGGACATCTTTCCGGGGATTTTGGACCAGAGGGCAAGGACCTTTTTGGACATCCGGTTTGACCCGATGGCCGCCTCCCACGTGAGCTCTCCCCCCGAGGCTGTCCACCAAGGAACGGCTGGAAAAAAAAGGGCCATGGCGATAGGATCCTGCAAGTCGACCATGGTACCCCCACGCCCCCCGGGTTTTACCACATCTGGGGGCCTGGCCCCCCGGCAGGAGCTTCTACCAAGACTAGTGACTGATGTAGAAAAAGCACAGCCAAGGAGCCGTCGCCCCCTGGAGAGGTGTGCCTCTCCCTCCCGCCCGGGTTTCCTCCGTGTCTCAGGGGGACGAGATACCCACTCCCCCTAACACGGACAATGGGCCTCGATTTCGAGGCCCATTTGGTAGAGAGTGGGATAAGGGGGATAGGTTAGGAAAGAGTAGGTTATAAATTAGGGGTGTTGTTAGTAAAAGTATGATTTTTTTGGGGGGTTGTAAGGTTTGGGTGCACATCAATAGGAGGGGGGCTAGGCGACCCGCCGCAAAAAAGAGGCGGGGGAGGTATATTTTTAGTAGTAGTAAAAAAAAAGTAGTAGTAGTGTAGTAGTGGGGTAGGAGTTAGTAGTAGTAGTTAAAATAGTATAGTAGTAGTAGTAGTAGAGGTAGTTAGTAGTCATTAGGGAGCTTTAAAAGGAGGTGGACTGTTATGGATGTAGTAGTAGTAGTAGTTTGTAGTAGTAGTAGTAGTAGTATAGTGTAGAGTAGAGAGTAGTAGTAGTAGGAGTATTAGGGAGCTTAAAAAGGGGGCGGACAGTTTTTATGGATGGGGAGAAAGGTGGTGTAGGTAGTGTAAGTAACAGGAACACCCCGTGAGGTCTCAGGCCTCTTGTGCTTCCCTTTTGTTACTTTGTTCTTATGTCTCCCTGCTACCTTTTCATCTAATAAAAATTTATAGAATAATAATAATAATCTATAATAATATAAGCGAAAGTGTGTGTCTGGTGTGTTGTGTGTGTCTTTGGGTGTGTCCGGGGTAGGGGGCCCCCAGTGCCCCAATCCTATCTATGGCCAGTTTTGGAAAACCCGGTTGACCAGGGGAAGGTTTTTAAGCCCCCTAATGGGGGATCCGATCACTTTTTTTTTTTTTATTTTTTGCAGCCTATTAGCGAGAAAAGTGAGAAAAAAAAAAGGGGTGCGAAAATGAGGAAAACCTTTATGTAGGGTGATGGGTAATGGGTAGGAATGGGTGGGGGGATGGGTAATGGGTGTGGGGGAGGTGGGTGAATGGGTGGGGGGTTGGGTTGGGGGGTGATGGGGAATGGGTGATGAATGGGTGTTTGGTGATGGGGGAATGGGTGAGTGAAGGGGTTTTGGGGGGTAAGGGTTAATACATACATTTCTACATCCCCGATTTTAGGACGTTAGAAGGGGCTTTGGAGAGTCGTGTCATTTTGTGTCTTTTCTGGTCTATAGGGCTATAAATGAACACATGACAAAAAAA